>CM034360.1:18571472-18889833 GCA_019925275.1 Mytilus edulis
ATTACGTTCTTCAATGAAGCCCACCGTGTTCTGGAGCCCTGTGCATACAGAAGAACAAAACAATTCGAAAGATTCACTGGTTGTAGGCTTAAGTGTTCCTGAAAAAATCAAACTCAATTTATTGGGCACAAAATAAAAAAACCATCCAACAGTTAAGGGAGTTCGCTACTTAGTTTTAAAATAACAAGCTTTTCATAACACTAGTATATATTGATACATGTAGGAGATTAATAAAGGAACCAAAAGAGCAAAAAAAAATAATATCGGGTAATGTGCTTGTTTTCAAGATATTAGCCATTGACATACTAGCGGGAAAATGTTCTCTCTTGATTTTTTATGGCTTTATCATTGACCAGTTTAAGGTCTGAAAAACTATTAAAAATAACAAAGATTTATATACTTTATAAGACTTTTATAAATGGCTTATAATTGTACATGTGAAAGATTTATTAAAAGACAAATGAGGGTCTATGGGGAAAAATTATAAAGGCATTCTAATGTTAAAACCAGAGGATTCCGAAATCTGACAAAAAAGCCAAAACATTATTAGCGTACGTCCTTTAGGCCAAAGAGCTTTGAAAAAACACTTACCTACATGTAGATTAATAAAGTTTTCACAGTTATCACCTGTATTGACAATTTACCAGTATCGTATATAGAACAATGAAAGGAAGCTGAATACTCGTTGAATGTTTTCTAATTTTAAAATGGTTGTTTAAAATGATAACACTGACCACGAGTCCATACTTCTATATGAAAGTATATCGATCTTGGTCCCAAACGTCAGCAAACTTCAGCACTAAAATGAAGTTCTTAAACAGAGACAGTAATGTCTAATGACACATTAAAAAATAGAAATTATAGATTACGCTCGCTTTTGTAAAACAATCAACATCAGGTGTGTAAAATAATATTTATTATTATCATGTCGCTCCTCATTTTGTATTAATGATATATCTCCTATATTCTAAAGTAGTGGTGTGATTTTATATCGTTTTGCAATACGTTCCTAAAAAGACAAAACACAACATTATGTATTAGAACAAATGAAATGTTATTCACTTCAAACATAAAAAAATATAAATCTAGTATAGTCAGTAAAATTTCTAAATTTCAAAACCATAAATTTTCGGAATATTTTCCCTGTTCACGATTTGTTCTAAACATTTTTTTTATTCTCGTATTAATTATATGACTAGGCCAACCATGAGAGGATGGATACAAAAATAACAAGTATCACCACTTAGTGTAATGGACTAGTTTCATGTCAAATATTGTGTTACCTCAATCTTCTGGCGTCACAAAACTTTGATTTTGATTAATCGCATTAAATATTTTCCTTCGTAACGTCATTTGAGAGGAATGCGCATAATACACAGAAGTGACAAAAAGATAGTGACACAGACAATTTATACTTATATAACATGTACCACGCATATCTTTCTGTTCTTATTTAATAATATACTGTTTACCATGGGTTCGTATAAATGTTGGTGACCTTCTGCTGTTGTTTGCTCTATGGTCGGGTTGTTGTCTCTTTGACACATTCCTCATTTCCATTCGCAATTTTATTTTGTGGTAGCATACATAAATTGCAGGATAACTCCTGTTTTGTAAGCTACGCCAGAAGCAGTTATTTTTTTTGTCTTTATTTACTTACAACAAACTGTAAATGATTTCTTGCATATGGTATACCACCGAGTTTATCACACAATTCCATGTACTGTTTTTCTAGATCCCCTGGAACCAATACTGGACGATCCTTGTGAACCTTTGAAGTCAATGAAATATTATATTGAAATGTTGATGTTAAGGAATCGCCTTTTCACAAATTTATGTAATAGTTCAGTACACATTTATATACACACAGCGATCTATTCGGACTAGTTTCTGTCGCTATTTACAAAAATACATTCATATAAAACTGTTTAAACGTTTAAGTATCTTCATGCTAAAGTCTTACCTTAACATGCATAGCGACATAGAAATTATGAGTTTCAAGACATTTTTATATCAATATATATATAATTGTTTTTTTAATCTTTGAATAATAAAGAAACATGAGAAGAATATAACATTAACCATGGTAATCACTGTTTTTAAGTGTATCGATTTCATCAAAACTCGGAGAGAAACCTTTACATTTTAACTCATATGAACACAGTAAACAGATGCATTTATAGAATAAGTCACCTTAATATTTTTGTGTGTCTACGCGTAGCGAATTATTTTAAAGTTTGCACCACAAATTGGGAGATTTTCCCGAATGGACAGATTTTTTTACAGTCATTGCTTATAATTTAATTTATAATCCATTTCAAGGTATAGTTCATGAAAAGAAAAACAATCATGCATATGAGCTGATAGACATAATAATTGCAGCCAATCAGAAGACGTGTTACATCAAAAATTAAATTATTTTAATATACATGTATTTATCAACGTTATTGTGAAGAAATGAAGTCAATGACATACAGACGGTTGATTTCTGCAAGCATCTATCAAACATTGCATTCTGTTTGTAAAACCATCTTCAAATTGATTAGGAGCAATTGCTATAAAACCTAAACCCTGTTGAAAAAAATGGAGAAAAAGATATAATCATAAAGAATCAAGGCTTTTATCCCTTATAACGGTATCTCGTTTATATTCTTCACAATTTTCAAATTAAGTACAAGTTAAAAACAAAATTTGGTAAAGCTTGAGATGTTTACATTGCTTACCCTTCCAGAGCACATGAGATCACCCAAGTTTTGAGTGGTGTTCGTGTTGCTCAGTACTTAGTTTTTCTATGTTCTGTTTTGTGTACTATTGTTTGTCTGTTTGTCTTTTTCTTTTTTAGCCATTGCATTTTCAGTTTATTTTCGACTTATCAGTTTGAATGTTCATTTGGTATCCTTCGCCTTTCTTTTGAGAGAATTGTCAACATGATGTATATTCGTTTACATAAGTCATCAAATTTCGTAACTGGGTTAATTCCTTGAGTACGGAAAGCATATTTGTCTTCACATAAAAACAGTATAAAATAGCATATTACAAATACAATTCTTAAAATCAAAAAACAAACGAAGAAGTTCGGTTAAACACGAATCATTTGTATAATATATACATGTATATAGCAGAAAATATATTGCGGGGAAAATCAGCATAAAGAATGTGATTCAATCAAATGTTCTCGAAAAGTTAATATGATATAATAACCTTTTTTAAACACACAAGAGCAGAAAAATAGTATTTGCTTATAAACAAAAACGTTAAAATCAAAGTTCTTTAAATATGTTACCAGATTTCCCGCTCCTTTGCAATTTGCCCCAAATTCTGCACCACTTAAAACACCGCTAAGGATATCAATCATCATGGCCAAACCAAACCCCTTATAACCACCTTAGGAGGAAAAAAAATCAATAATCATATGTTAGATGTATTGAAAATAATCTATGAATCAGTAAGTCTTTCATAGGTATTTCCTGAGAAGCGATTAATCAAATCTTTTGTTCTTTTCATGTCCGAATAATTTGACTTCCCTGTCTTTCGCAGGCACGATCAGAAGCAACACATTTGTTATTTTTTTTAATTCTACAAATCTTTGTTCAAGGAAATTGTTCACACTGCTCTTCAACTTCGTACTTTTTTATTTGGCCTTTAAACGTTTTTATTCGAGCGACACTGATGAGTCTTTTGTGGACGAAACGGGCGTTTGACGCAAATAAAAAATTACAAAATCAGTCTAATAACTATATCTATTCAGAAGAAGTTGAAACTGTGAATGATTGTCATACAAATCAGATGATTGGTGGAAGACTTTGTTAATCCATGATTTGTCATAGATAAGGCCGAAGGCTTTTTTCTTCGTGGTTTCGTTTTTTTCACATTTATACGGAATGGGTTTTGCTCGGTGTTGAGTGTCATGTGCAAATGCTGTAATCCACATTATTTTGACTTTGTTGAATAGTTACCTGTTGGCAATCATACCACATATCCTTTTTTATATGACTTTTAGACATACCTAATGTACAAATATCTAAAATATAATTCACTAGTTGACGATGTTTTCGTCTAGTGTTCATTTGACTAAGATAGTATGATGTCTTTCTGATTATTTTCTCTCTAGCTCTTAATAACAAACGACATACCATGTCGACGTCTATTTGTAGTTTTCCTCTAATTTAAAGTTTATATAAATAATCCCGTTAACGTAAGCATAGTTCGTACGACGGATTGCTGTATGTTGTTGAGTTTGGTGGCGGACACCTGTATTTTCATCGACAATCAATCAACTCGCTATCATATGAAACAGACTTTTTGCAGGCTCAAATGAAGTATGCACTAACTGTCAAATTTTTAAAAATACATGTGTTTTGTGTTGTTTTGGAGCATTATATTTCAAGGTTTTGTGTTTTAGTGGATAAGGAAAAGGGAATTTTTTTGTTTCGTTTGTATATGTAAAAGTAAAAATCATTTGACTAATCACTGATTGATTATGGAGTTAACAAAATCACTGATGTTGACTAAGAAATTTACAAAATCACTGATGTTGACTAAGAAATTTACAAAATCACTGATGTTGACTAAGAAATTTACAAAATCACTGATGTTGACTAAGAAATTTACAAAATCACTGATGCTGACTGAAGTAACTGAGAACTTGTCTTCATATTGACTGAACGAATATACCCGATATATATCTAAACAAATATTAACTTTACTTTATTAATTGCATACCCTACCAGTTTCTTCTCTACCTCCGACCGGAAACACACCATTAAAATCTTCGTATTTACGGCTTTCCTATAGATATCAAATGATAAGATAAAATTATGGTATTGATGGCGACCAACTGATTCAATGCCATAACTTACAGTCAAGTCAACATAGAGTACACTGACTAACTAGTATACAAGATTAGATGATCCTCTAGTGTCATATCTTCAACAGTTTATTATCAAAGTATTTTAAAGTAGAGTCATCCTTTTGTTTTGTTCTGTTTGACATCGGTGCTCCCTAATGTTATTTTCATTTGGGTTTGTAAATTATAGTTGTTAGAGATTGCTTTGGCGTTTATAGTCGTCTCGGTGCTACTAGATACCATACTAGTCTAGTCCATATAGAAACAGTAAGTTCAACTCTAGACGTGAATCTGTAATTTTCTGTCTAGAAATAGTTTAGAATCCATTGCCAAGCAGGCAAGCCAAACATCATTCTTTTCCTTATTATCACCAACATTCTCGTATCATTCACGGATTTACGTAGCTGATGGTTGGGCGGCTTAAATGAAATTTGACAAAATCATGCAAATGGTGATACACGCATAGGATTTGGCAAAGACCTTCTTAAGGGTGTACTTTATCATTTCAGAGAGTTAGCCAACATGTTTTTGATTTTTTTCTCGGCGGCCATCTTGAATTAAAAATTTACATCATTTGCTTAATAGTGGAGAATGAAAAAATATGAAGCTCCATCTCGGTTAAACCCTTCAGTTAAGGTTTTTCGATTTAAAGATGATAAAACAGGAATGTAATGAAATATTGGAGCAGCATTACAGTAAAACTTGGGCAATTGCTTAGTATCTAGTGCGTTTTACAATTCACGATGTTTACAGAAATCGATAATATAATCTTTGGAATGTTTTTAAATATAATGGTGATACATATAATATAATCATTTGTATGGATACTCACATGCCCATTCACATCAACAATCATATTTTCTGGAAGAATACTATGCTTTGAAGCCATGATCTTCAACTGAATCAAAAAGAGAGAACAATTGTTTTCCATGTTTTTATAATCAAATCGTTAGCGTAATCTATGAAATAATACGAACACGTTACGTTTTACTACATGAAATTGTTAGAGATAAAGACGACTTCATGAACGGGCATCATTTCTTTCAAGCATATACATATTTTGAATAAATTCCTTACTGATATATATGCAATTCTTATAGATACTATGGACCTAATCACGCATATTAAGTTATGCTTAGAAGAGAATAAATCTGATCTTTTACATTTTTTTTCCAGTATAATCAGGTAATATTAAAAAGACTGTATTCGGGAAGAATCTGTTTTAGCGGACTCCGGAAATTGGAAGATGCAAAGTTTATGCACACTACCGATAACCCCAAGTTACGTTGCTATGCTGAAATACCGGCCATTTTTGTCTACCGTTTTGAAAGACGACGATGTAAATGATTTTTAAAAATTGATTTTAACTATTTAAACTGAACAATTAAAAATAAATCTAATGCACTTACCCATTTAAGCTGGATTATCATCCAGACTTGAATTTAGTGAGTTTGTTTGTTATTTCGTTAAGTACTCTTTGTTTTTTAGATGCAGGTTGTGGTTCACTGACGGTGATAGTTTCTGTCGTAATCAAGGCTTGTTTTTGTTTTCCCGGATTATACATTTTTTAATAAGGTTAAGGTGGTACCCAACACGTTGACTAAAATTAATTTGGCTCGTTTAATTTTCTTAAAATTTTGACAAAGTATTTACTTTGACCCTTTGACAAAGATATAAAAGTTTCAAAATATTTGAACCAACCGTTTTATCAGAAAAATTACACTGATTATATAGCAGTTTTATGAACTCTTATTTTGATCATTGAGAAGCTTGATATTCCCTTAACAACACAACGTAATCAAAACGTTTAGCTGATTTTACAGAGTTATCTCCCTGTAGTGTTAGGTACCACCTTAATAAATGCTATGAAAGGGTCGTCAGATTTGTGTAAGGATGAATGGAATACATAGATTTGTAAAAGTATTATTGAATACTAGTAAATAGTATTTCTCTTAGTCTCTGTGTTAGTTACCTTAGTTTGTCTTCTGAACTCGATTGATGAGTCAGATTTAGACTTCGGTAACCTACTGTTACATGCATTCTTAAACACTTCTTAAGGATAGTCGTATATTATCACGAATAAGACAAACATTCTAACCTTTCCAGCAGCCACCACTGTAGTAGCCATATCTAGGATAAAACTGTCACCATGATTTCCAGGAGCTGCAATACTGATTGGATTTGTACCTAAAGTGGGCTTCAGTGAAAAAAAACCATTTGAATAAAACTCAATGATATTCTTTCTGATTTTCAAAATTGATAAAAAAAAAAAAACAATAACAAAAGGTTACTTTGACTTTGAAGAATTAAGTACATTATATAATGACTAATTTGTACAAAAGATAATTCTGGCCATGAAATCCTGTAAGCATTCTAATCTTTAACCTTTATATAAATGATTTTTTGGCATCAAATGTTTAAAAACAACAAACACATGTATACTGCAGTTCATCTAATAGGAAGCATTTTCGGATTGTCCAAACTGTTTGTACTTACAACGCTAGTATTCCCCCTAGTCTTAAATACTAACAGATTTTCAGACGTTTTTTGTTTACATACTATTCTTCTTAAGTTGGAACCATTTAGATGTTGTCTAGGCTATAAGAACTTATCTTTGATGCTCTATTCGGAACCATTAAACGATTGTTTAGGTCATGTGTGCTTGTCATTGTATCTCTTTTCGGAACTATTCGAGTATTGTTTTCATTATCCATATTTACAATGCAATTGCTGCTTTATTCGGAACTATTGGGGGAATGTCTTCACTATCCCTACATATAAGTATTGCTCTTTTTTGGAACCTCTATAGAATTGTCAAGATTGATTATATATTCGGAGGAACCAGTTGAATATTTTGACAGAATAAGGATATACAGATAACTCGAGATCTTATCATAACTAATAACTTAAGCTTGAGAAATCTTGGGCGATATCCTGCTTGAACAGTATATGTGTACTATCTGTGTACTATTTAATTGTCAACTGATAACTTGCCGAACTATTTTCTTGTTAACTTTAACCATCTTAGCATTATTCTGGTGTTTAAATGGAATACAATAATTTGATTTAGTCAACTTAATCTACTTTAACTGTCGACCTGTAAATTTATAAATTGTTTCTTGTATATTTTAAATATTTGTCTTGCCCAAGTGTATACAAGTGTTTCAATGTATAATAAAAGCCAGAATTATAGTACCATATATTCTACTTATCTATTTATATCGACAATAATTCCCGTGTTTATTACATTGGAACCATTTCTGTACTTGCCCTTGTCCCTCTAGTGGGAACAATTCCTGTTCTTACCTTTGTCCCTCTAGTGGGAACCATTCCTGTACTTACCCTTGTCCCTCTAGTGGAAACCATTCCTGTACTTACCCTTGTCCCTCTAGTGTGAACCATTCCTGTACTTACCCTTGTCCCTCTAGTGGGAACCATTCCTGATCTTACCCTTGTCCCTCTAGTAGGAACAATTCCTGTTCTTACCCTTGTCCCTCTAGTGGGAACCATTCCTGTACTTACCCTTGTCCCTCTAGTGGGAACCATTCCTGTACTTACCCTTGTCCCTCTAGTGGGAACCATTCCTGTACTTACCCTTGTCCCTCTAGTGGGAACTATTCCTGTTCTTACCCTTGTCCCTCTAGTGGGAATCATTCCTGTACTTACCCTCGTCCCTCTGGTGGGAACCATTCCTGTTCATTACCCTCGTCCCCTAGTGGAACCATTCCTGTACTTACCCTCGTCCCTCTAGTGGGAACCATTCCTGTACTTACACTCGTCCCTCTAGTGGGAACCATTCCTGTACTTACCCTTGTTCCTCTAGTGTGAACCATTCCTGTACTTACCCTCGTCCCTCTAGTGGGAACAATTCCTGTACTTACCCTTGTCCCTCTAGTGGAATCCTTCCTGTTCTTACCCTTGTCCCTCTAGTGGGAACCATTCCTGTACTTACCCTTGTCCCTCTAGTGGGAATCATTCCTGTACTTACCTTCGTTCCTCTAGTGGGAACCATTCCTGTACTTACTTTGTCCCTCTAGTGGGAATCATTCCTGTACTTACCTCACGTCCCTCTAGTGGGAACCATTCCTGTTATTACCCTTGTCCCTCTAGTGGGAACCATTCCTGTACTTACCCACGTCCCATCTCTAGTGGGAACAATTCCTCTTACTTTATAACCCTTAGCTTCCCTTTCCCTTGTGGGAACCATTCCTGTACTTACCCTTGTCCCTCTAGTAGGAACCATTCCTGTACTTACCCATGTCCCTCTAGTGGGAACCATTCCTGTGTTTACCATTTTCCCTCTAGTGGGAACCATTCCTGTACTTACCCTTGTCCCTCTAGTGGGAACCATTCCTGTTCTTACCCTTGTCCCTCTAGTGGGAACCATTTCTGTACTTACCCTTGTCCCTGTAGTGGGAACCATTCCTGTACTTACCCTTGTACCTCTAGTGGGAACCATTCGAGGATTAGTATTACATAAAGCTACTCCCTGTAAATGAGTACGAAATAAAATAAATAATCTTAAATATAAATTGATGATAAAGAATAATGACAAAAATGACATTATTGTCTGCAACTGCATGTAAAGGGAAACAGCTGAAATGATAGAGAAACAGACCTTAAAAAAAACACGGGAAATACCAATTTAATTCTTTCTAATCATGTATTTATAATGCAAAATAGTTTTTTTAAACAGAGAAAAAAAAAAATCATTCGAAAAAAAAACATATTAAGGAATAAATACACTGTACAGCAATTGTTTTATATTAAATAAGGGAAAGGATACATGTTTGGCTTTTATCGAGACTAAAATGGAAACTTTTTTTGTTTTTACCAACACATGTACATCAATTAAATATTGAAAATATAATTTACCACAAATCCTTGTTCCATCGCATACATACTGTACCATCCTGCCATACCAAAGTGATTTGCTCCTAAAATCATAAAAAAAATAATGATTACATCAATAAAAGAAAAAGCAGCGTTAACACCTATCAGTTGCGACCGAATAACACTTTTAAATGTAATTTTATATGTTTCTTTTATGTCTTCGTTGTTGTTCGCAAAAATTAAGAAGCATATAGCAAGTTATACAACATAAAAAATAAGCGCAAATATACAGTAGAAGAAAAATATCAACACGAAGTTTGCAACAAGTGAACTGAAAACCAGTACCGCATTAATCAACTAAAAGTGCATTTGACTCAAATGTATAGGACTTGGCAGTCTACTGCTAGTGGCCTTTTTTATCCTGTGTGTCAGCAATCTTTTAGTCAACATGTATGTGTTGACATTAAACATTATCGAAGCGATGTATCTTTTTTTGTAAATTAACTGTTAATTAAATGCCATGATAAGCTGAAACAATATTCTCACCTCTACACGTGACAAATCCAATTCCAGCTTTTTTTGCTTTTTTGATTGCAATATCCATACAGTACCGGGCAACATACGCACCTGAAAATATTTTTGATGGAAAAAGTACCTTCAGAGAAGCATTGCACTTTTATGAAACCAGTAATTATACGTGAAATTGGTGTACTAGACTTCGATCGATTATTTCTAAGATTTAAAATCAATTTGTATTAGAATCGTATGCTATTTTACATTCAAAAAATATTTTCGCACAATGTAGGAAGAATTAGGGAGGCAAGGTACATTTGTTTGGATAAAAGTATCAACTAATAGTCTATAATTCATTGGTTTGTTTATTGCTGCCAGTTAAATTTGTTTTCGCTAATTGTTTTGTCATGAATCAATCCTTCGTTTGATATCATACATTTGGTCACTACGATACTTTTATATTTGATTATACGATATGCATCTATGTTATTTGATCACCAATACATGTTGATGCCTTTTGACAAAGTTGCGATTCAGTTCATTTTAACAATAAATGTCCTTTCCCACTTATTGGGTGTTATTTTCTGTGTAGTAAAACATTCATATTCTCTGTATGTTTTGTATATTCGAAGTAAGACGATTAAGTATGATTGCCAAGAAGACAACTATTCACAAAAAGCATAATATTAATATGAATAAAACTATAGATGCCACTAAAGCACCAGAAACCAAACGCACGTTCATAGTATCCGTGATCACCATCAGTGTTATTTTTGTTTCATGGTTTTAAGTAGGTTATAGGGCTTTGCCTGTAATATCTTTTCTGTTTTATGACTAATTTTTTAAGACTGATCACTTTGAATGTACATGTTTTTAAAGCTCTACGAAAGTGCACCAACCACTGCAACTTCGTTATGATTTATTATAATTAATGACCTATACACAGATAAAATGGTTGATTGACAGTTTGTCCCTGTTGGCATCACTTGCCTAGTATTTTTCTCATTCAATTTCTTTTCCTCATCCGGTCGATATTTTAGGTATTCCATAAGTATTGGCCTGACTGAGTGTAAACAATTATCTTAAGTCCAGCTAGTACTCCTGATTAATTGATAGGCCATCACCCCAGTCGTAAGGGCCGTCATTTGACTGGATGGGGAAAATGAGGAAAATTTTGATCGGATTTGGGACTTCTTGCGAGGAAATTGATATGCCAGTGGCGGATACAGAAATTTTCAAAGGGAGGGGGGACACTCACTGTCTAAGAGAGGGGCCACTCCAATTATACTTTAGTGATTTCCTACTATATATAATCAACCATATTTTTCTCATAAATGGGAAGAAAGGGGGGGGGGGCGCACCCTTGTCCCTTTTTAAATCCGCCTCTGTTTCTAAAGGCAACTAAAAGAAACCTTGATACACTGTTTTGCAGGATGGTTCCGTCTACGTGTTTTGAGCAGGGAAAACTTTCGGCACTTATCTAATAAATTTTCAATATCAGTACACTTTACAGCTCTCTATCACAGTCGACCTTTTTTGCTGAACTCAGTTGGCGGGTTATATAGATCTGTGTTCTCGGCCTGGATATTTATGAAATACTTTTCACTGGACATTTCACAAATTAAACAATCTTTTTAATAAAAAGGGCTGCCACTAAAATAAATAAAATGCAGACTTATGGACACTGTATATGACTTAATTCCTTTATAAACCATAACACATGTGTTTTTCATGGTTTTGTTTTCATTACAGCAATTAACAAAATCTATGTTTATCATATATATATATATATATGTAGGACTCTAAAGTGCGATGGGGACGCTAAAGTACGATGGTCACGCTAAAGTGCGATGGTCTACGCTAAAGTGCGATGCCTTCACACGCTAAAGTGCGATGGTTTTGCGAAAGAATAGACGTAATAAACGTACTATGGATTATGACGTAAACAGTCGTTTATACAAACAAAAAATGAACATCCCGAAAGATAAATATAGAATATTCGATTAACAACTTTAAACGAAATGTCCATGACTTACTCAATTTAAACATAACCGTGCTTTGTCGGCTGAGGCAAATGTGTTTTTTTTCGGGTGCTGGAAGAAGGACTTGTGTCCTGCAGTCGACTATCTTACTATACAGATACAAAAGTATACGTATAAGTATCCTTTATCCTGTTTTCATTTGAAGCTAACGGATACATTGAAATCATTGTTTATCTTGCAGTTTACAATAAATGCGGTCCCCTTGAAAATAAGAAGATGTGGTATGAGTGCCAATGAGACAATTCTCGTTCAAATTCATAATTTGTAATAGTAAACCATTATAGTTCAAAGTACGGTCTTCAACATGGATCATTGGCTTACAAGCAAGCAATGAAGGGCCCCAAAATTTAATAGTGCAAAAGCATTCAAGCAGGAAAACCAAAGGTCTAAGCACGCATTCTAAGACAAATGTGTAACCCGAGGACGAAATAAAGAATGTGACCAATGACGATAACATGTAATTTCCTTGCAATAATTGACTCATTACAGTCAACACAATCTTAAATAACTTACCAATTAAACTATTTCCGTCTACAAGTGCCGTTCCTATTGATTCTTTAATAACTGTTGGTTCTTTGTCTTCTACTGATACGACACCTGATCTGATTTCGTCCATATATTTATCTAAAAGAAGTTACATTTAAAATTAGTATGTCTTACAGTTTCCACTCAACATCACACATACCGACAATTCATAAACTGATGCATTAATTCAATAAATGTGATTCAAGGCCAGAATATACATTTTGGTACCAAAATGTATAGATAAAAAAAATGATTTCGAGATTTTATAGTATTACTGCTCTTTATTATATCTTGCATCTAAAACTCAGGTTGGAAGACAATACAAACATGAAGATTTAGCCCCTAACGTTTAGTCCTACTTACAAGTACATTTTAATAAGTAAAGATGTGGTATGGTTGGCAATGAAACAACTGTATTAACTATAGTTCAAATGAAATGGATGAAAGCAATTATAGACAACCGTACGACCTTCAACAATGCGTTTATTTCTAATTGTTGACAATGTATTTAAAAAAATAATTCCCACATGAGAAAACTCTTAACAAAAGACCAAATGCCACAGAATTTACAACTAGATTGTTTCTGCCTAAATTAGCATTATATATGGACTAGATATTAAAGAACGAAAAGTAGACCGAGACTATTCTAAAAAAGATAATAACTTTTTTCAACAAAAGTATTTTATAAATATCACGATCAAAATTTAAACACGTATATATGTTCAGTTGATTCGTTAATACATTGCAAAATAGAACAAAATACAAACAAAACAATAGACACTTCACATTGTTTGGTAGTTAACTCCGTAAAATTTAACCCCTCATTATTGAAATAAGATATTAGCTACCAAGTAATATGACCCCATGACTATAGATTCCTCTGTAATCTGCCGATACTAGTATATCTGCAACCAATGATCCACGTGCTGGGGTTAATCCAACAGCTTCCAATGAGCTTACGATAAAATTGTGAACATTATCCTTTGGAATTACAATTTCGAAACCCTCCATGTTTGTCTATCGTCCAGTATGTAGGACAGAAGTTCATTAAATTAGGATGATATGATAATACATGCATGTACACATGTATTATATCACGTAATGACCCAGACTCTTATCTATGGACGATAAAGTCTACAATTCATTTAGTAAAGTTACTGTGGGGTATTTAGTCTACAAATAATAAAAATACAAAGACAGGTTATATGTTTATTTTTTTTCTGTTACGAGCAAAATGATACGACAGAAACTGCAACGGATATAGTCATCAACATGTTCTAGTTTGATTATTTTTTTCCAGAATATTTAATACGTTCAATGCTGGCTGCATGTTTAAATAAAAAAGGTAAAACTGTAAAATTGAGAATAGAAACGAGGAAATTGGCAACTAGACAACAACCTAAAATAAACCAGAAAACAGATGAAGGCTACCAATGTGTCTTCAACACGGCGAGAAAATCCAGACATTGATTTACTCTGAATTTTGACAACATTATTTTATTAAGGTCTTCCCTCTACGCGAGGAAAGACCTTATTGTTTTTCTGATGTTTTTTTTTTTTTTTTTTTTTTTACTTCCAGCATTTTTTGACATGGCCTCCCCACGTTTTTATTGGAGTTACCAAGACCAAATATGGACCATCGGTAGATCTCATCATGAAGTATTACCAGATGAGGCTGTGTAGGATTTCATCATCCCCTTTAGAAGTTATCTCCCTTTTATTGTTTTTTTTCGACATGCCCCCCCCCCTCTCGTTGTTTTTAAAGATTTCATCATCCCCTTTGAGAGTTATGTCCCCTTGAAGCAATTTCTTTTATTTGCATTTTTCTTTAAAAGTATTAGAGATAGAATCGATTTGAAAATGGCAGCATGTACAAGAACAGATGGCAATGTTTATAAACAATTAATTTGTTACTAAGCCTTATAAGGAGTTATTTCCCTTTAAAAATTATAAATAATTCTATTTCAAGAACCAGAAGTCATAGAGACTTGGAACCTTCACCAATAATCTTTAATTCGTGTGACGTTTAATATGCACCAAGGTCAAAGGTCACCGAGTGCCAAAAAAAATAAATTACGCTGCAATTTCAAGCTTACATATTAGGAAAACGATAAGACTTTGCTGCATACATACAGCGTATAAATTGTTCCTCTCGACGAGCTCTACATTTTATACAATAAGCCCAAAAATGCCCGACCGTCTGTTCAACAGTTACAACGGGATGATTCTTAAAAGTATAGTATTGTGTGTATATCTTTTTAAAGGTAACAGATATCAACCTACTATAAACTGCAAAGATGATTAGTAATTCAAGGCCTTCAATTTGAGGTCAATGTCAGGTCATGATAAAACTTCACTTTGAACTTCGCAGTATACAATGACCTTGACCTTGTGTTATTTGAAAGGTCAAGTGGTCCTGAGTTGAATGGTGGTAGTCCCATGTCTCCACCACTTCCGGTTCTCAAGTTTGGTATTGCATCATATATTTGGTGATTCATTGACATTGATAAACTTTGGAATTGTCCCAATTTTTTTTCTACAATGATGTGCTTCAACTGCAGATCATAATCATTTAACAGATTTGAGATATCTATGGTCGTTTTAGAGATAATGCAGTTTGAAGTTTTGCGAGCGGAGGCATGTATTTCTGAATCAACAACAACTTACCACTTAAAATGTTTTAGAAATTGAAGAGGTTAACATAGTTATACGTTTGACCAAATACCAAATTTCCATGGAAAAAAAACACCAAAAAATCAATTTGAAGTTTTCAAGTTTTGCATTGACTTTGTAAGTTTCATAACTTCTATTTATATAGTTGATATTGCATCATTATTAGCACTTTGTCAAATGCGGTCATCTGATATATCAAATTGAAGGTCTCAATAAACTCTACTTAATTGAAAATGTTTTACCCCTTTTTCATCCCAGGGGAAAGGGTGGGGTCATTTAGTGCAAAAATTCAAATTTCTCAGATGGTAAGGTTGTCGCATATCAAATGAAAGAACATAAAGCGTACATTTCAAATTTCAAATTGACATCCCCAAAAAATTGGTTGGGTGGGGTCATTGAGTGCAAAAAATAAATTTTCTTTTAAGATAGTGTTGTTGTATATCAAATGAAAGGTCATGATGTGTACATTTAAAATATCAAATTCCTGACCTCCAAAAAATAGTTGGTAGGGGTTATTAAGTGCAAAAAATCAAACTTTATAGAACATGGCGTTGTCGCATATCAAATGAAAGATCATCAAGTCTATGTTACATATATCATACTTCCGATCTAGAAAATGTAGGCGGATGAGGTTATTAAGAGTAAAAAGCGAAAAGTTTCAGAAGATAAGCTTGTCGTATATCAAACGAAAGGTCATACAAAGAACATTACAAAAACATCACTTCTTCTGGAAAGACTTTTCAATTGTTTTACAAACAATTGAGATACTAGTATTTATATATGTTATTCTTTTTTTTTTCAGAATCAATATTGATTATTTGTGTTATATTTTTTTTTCTTTTGTATACGGTCATATATTGAACGTCTATACTCCCCCAACTTTAGCTTTAAACTGAGACACAATTTTATTTGTATTCTTTGATACCATGGGTGGAAGAGATTTTCGAAGAAAAAACATCATCTACCACCCCCCCCCCCCCCCCCCCCCCGAAGTTAAAAATACTAGAGTCTATACCGATTTTGTTTCTTCCAAAAAACTAAAAAAAAACCCAAAAGGAACAGGTACCCCCGCACAAAAAAAATGATTTACGTAGGTGCATTATAATGAATCACTTTCATCAGTTTATTCCTATTTAAGTAGTGATAATTTTTGAAGTCATGCATACCCACAATATGACCATGCGCATTTTGTCATCAATTTTTATTAACAATATCAGCAGGAGATTGTCTGGTCTCCGTAGTTGACCAAAAAAGGCAATTAGATAAATAAAAGTTTATTATGAAAATTTCAGTAATTATTCTCAACTTGACCTAGAGAACCACTTTTTGACACATACATAAGTGTACTTGTTCAAGCGTACATTCAACTTCCTCTCGACAACACTTTGTTTTTGAGAAACTTTGATTGAGAAAATAAGTTTGAAAACAGAACATTTCATTGCTTTTGAAAAATATTGCAAAACGTAAAAATTTGATAAACTTTTAAATAAAACATCACATACATGTATTGCATTAAAATTCATTTTAAATCTGTGACACTATTTTAAGGCCCTTTCAGTTATTTTAACCTACTGTGTTTATTTGACAAACTATTAGAGTTTAGGCTTAGGCAAGAATTACCAACATGTAAATGCGATAGGAACTTGGTCTTTTAATATATTTTGTAATTTAATGCCTAAATGAAAAATGTTTATTTTAAGTGAAAGAAATTTTAAGATATACAAATTATTGTAGACCCATCGGTGGCCTTCGGCTGTTTTCTGCTGTTTGGTCGGGTTGTTGTCCATTTCACACATTCCTCACTTCCATACTCTATTTTATCTCAATGCATGTTTTATCCTTAACCCAGATGTCCTTTTGTTGGAATATTTTTATGGAAAGAATGTTACATATTCTGATTGTTTAAATATGAATGAAAAATACTCCAACAATTTAATTCGATACCATAAAGATGCATTTATTGTACCCTCTTTTAAGAGGAGTCCTTTTTTTACCATACACCTTTACTGTACATTATCTACAAAATGACATGAAATCTCTCTCTTTTTTCCTTGTAAACATTGTTTGCTTATCTTATACCTTCTTTGTTATACATATAAATATTTTTTTTAACTAATATTGTACTGTTTTGATGTATGTAACAGTATGTATGCAAATATCATATCTATAAAGTATTTGTCTCGTGTATTTGTACTTTCAAAACTGTTCATTCGTGGAAATGTAATTTTTTCGATATTGTCGTTAGAGAAGAAAATGTATTTCCGAGAGCCCAATGCTTCTTGAATAACCTGCATCAATTACGATCTTGACCAAGACTTTGAACAGTCAAATAAAGAACATTTGAGAGCATGATTAGCAAGAAAGGCTCATAAATAACAGCAGCAAACACCCCAGTTTAAGCATACATGTACATAGTGATACATCCATACAAAAATTGAAAATTCCATTGACTCTATTTCACATCAAAATTGTTTCTAAACATTTCTCCAATACTTTAAGTTACTGAAAACTCCCAATATGATAGTGACATGAAAGGTGCGTGTTCCAGAACACAAAGGCATGGAATTTATAGACAATTATTGATCACCATACGACCTTCATCAATGAGCAGCTATACAACGTAATAGGACACACGCTTGACAATATATCAAACAACCAACTATTAACGAAAAATTCAGTTAAATATGGCGTCTATGGTCAGTCGAGGGTAGTGACGCTCCGATGTTTTTGTGCTAGTTTGAAGTCTTACAGTTCTGTAAATGATTTTTCTTGGATTTTGGAAACTTTAGCAATAATATGTGAGTCTTTCTAAATAACAATTTTGGTGATTTTTTCAAAGAAAGATACTTTAAAGGCCTTCTGAAGTTGGAACAATAGAAAACACATTCTAAATATAGACATTGGTAGTGACTAAACTCACTATAGTATAGCAGTTCAAAAATAGATCGTAAACTTTGTAAACAAAAACAAAACAAAGCCATATATCTATATTGTATATTATAGTATTTATACATTAACATTTTCCGTCCTCCGATAATGGCACTACAACAGCAAATTACAAGCTTTGTATCGACAGCTAATGTTGGCAAACTATCTGCCACACAGGAAAATGACGATTCTGTATTTAGTGACTCAACACCCGCAAAACCAAAATCTGCAAAACGCCCGCATACATGTCTATCTAGCGATGGCGATCACAGTCTATGCATTGAAACAGAATTAAATGAAATAAGAAATTCCATGAAAAACATATTGAAAAAAGAAGATGTTAAATTGATAGTCACAGAAACTGTAACTAAATTACTTACCCAAATGAAAAAAGAGATGAAAAAAGAATTAAAAAAAGAAATGATGGTCGAAATTCAAACTAACCAAGAGAAAGTAGAACAACACTTTAAATCAGAGGTATCTAGGCTAAGTGCAAGAGTTGATAGCGTAGAATTTGACAATGCAAACATTTTAGAAAAAAACGCAAGCCTTCATAAAGAAAACAGATTACTGAAAGAAGAAATTGAAAATACGGGTAGGCGAGCAACTGATGCAATGCAATTGTCTAATTGGAATGAACAATATTCAAGGAAGAAAAATGTTAAAATATTTGACTTTCCAGAAAAAAGGGGGGAAAAATTGCCTCATAATTTTCTTAATGAGATAGGTAAACTGGACGTTAAAATTGACCCATCAGAAATTGTAGCAGCACACAGGATTCCTGGAAAACCGGGCAAGCCTAGGCCAATTCTAGTAAAATTTCTCCGCATGGAATCTAAAATTGCTTTACTCCGAAATAGAAAACTAATCAACGAGAAGCTGGAAGTTCGGATTTCTGATGATGTCACAAGATTAAACCAAGGACTTCTTAATCGGCTATACCTACATGAGGATGTTACCAGTGCGTGGTATTTCAACGGACACATATATGGCACTGACAATAATGGAGAACGACATCGTTTTGACATTTATGACAACATAAGGCAGAAACTCAAATCATAAAATACTTTAGATTCGTAATGTCCATTTAATATTTGATGTTCATTCACTTCAAGCTATTTAAAGTTGTTACTAGTTTTTTGTTGTTATTCCTATAGTATTTTTGTTTTTTCCTATTGAATATTGATTTAACATAACAGTTGAAAGTATGAATATTTGTATTGTAGCCAGAATTATCTGAATTTAATTAATTTTTTACGGAATATAAAAAGTCATTTCCGTGTTTGTCTATACTTTTACTATCCGTTTCAAAACTTCCGGTGTACAATTTTTTTTATCAAAACACACATTGAAAATACACTTTATAAAGATTATTGGTAGGAATTAATCGTTTTTTACTGTGATTATTAACTCAAAAACTTAAATGGCACTACACTGATATGCAAAGTGCACCCAATATTGCGTATTCTATGAAATATAAGTAAAATCTTAATTACTCTACACGGCAAGCTCTAAACGTAAAGGTGGCACGGTAGTATTTCCTGGCCCATAGGGATAATGATAGCCTTTTTAGAATTTTCAACACTTTCTAACACTGCAAAAAAATCTACATTCACAGTTAACTGAAGTACTTTCATTTTACTATTCAGAAATGAATTTGAATATGTATCATGACCGTTTACTTTTTTTGCTATTTTTGAAAACCTAAGGCCACTAGTACTTTTAGGTGACTGTCTTTTATGGTGCAGTGAATAAAAAATTAAAAAAAATTCTCAAAAATTCATTTTCATCTGTATGTAAAATTATTTCATATTTTTCTACACCTGATTCATCCCTCAGTTTGGGAAAGTATGTTCAGTTGATACTGTATATTTTGTCCAATCACACTGTTTAGATACATTAACCTAAGTAGGGTACACAAAAGAGCAACCTAAATTCTGGAATGCAAATACTACCGTGCCACCTTAAAACGAACACTATTTATTACTTGTGTTTTCTTGGTCCGTTTAGATACTTTGATAAAACTAGTCTGATAACATGGAATTATGAACCAGTTAGAGATAAACCTTATATGTATGCATAAACATACTAGCATGCATTTTATTTGAAACAGACTTTCTCCAAACAGAATTCTTTTTCCCTTTCCAAATAGTGAGCAAAATAAACAGTACACAAGCAGGATTACATTGTAATTAATAACAAATAGAGGTAAATCAGTTCTGACTATAAGTATATGTGTAAATGCAGTTCAAAGGTTTTTTTAACCTTATAATTCCCATTTGAACTAGTACATGTAGCTACAACTGCAGTACAACTTCAACATGGTGAAAGGTGACAGGTCATAGGTTCACGCGTACTTTTAGATAGTTCATTATTAAAATTACGGATCATCTCTGATGTGTATGCAAAAATAACTTCGATATATAGATTCGTGAAATCTGGGTATGCTCATACTTAAAAATTGGCACTCTTCTTACAATATTTATGCAAAATAAAGAGAATATACATGTACATGTTCATGGAAATGTCGTAAATCTGTGCCGCTTAAAAATTCAGGCAGGAAACCTAGGATTCCCGCTATCCTTTTAAAACTTGAAAGTATTCTTTTATAAGACAATCAATGTTATAGTACATGTACCTGTTTTTGATTCTCGATAACTCTAAAATTGGAGACTTGCATATACAAAATGTACAGTAAAGATGGAGTCAGCAATATTTTTATATATATATATACATGTACATGTATAGATGTATGTTCTGGTTTCAGCAAATGTATGTGGGGGCGCATGTGTGTATATGTTTATATGTGTTTTGTTTACATTGTGTGAAAACAAGTTTATCATGTTTATGTGTTGTTAAATATTCTGTGTTGTTTCTTTTTCTTTACTTACTTTTTTCTTCAGTTTTTCCATTATGATGTTTATTATTATTAATTCATCTTAGTTTGTCTATCTGCTCCTTTATACAAACGATACACAAATTTAAAATTTAAAACGAGCAAATTGAAGAACAAAAAAAATTGGAGATTTACAGAACTTTTATGATATATTTTTTATTTCTATTTTAGCACAAAAGTAATTGCTCATTCTATTTATAGCATGGTGCTTTCGACAAAAAATCTTTGGGGGGTGGGGGTAACTTTAAGTAAAAAATTGAAACATTGTGAAACAACTTTTACGTATTATAGATGCATATGTGTATATTTTGTTGATGCTGCTTTGATATATTGTGCTTGTAGATATTTATATTATTTATGCTACTCATTTTTAAACACTTTATTATATTATGTCGACTATAACTATTGGTAGCGTAAACTGCAGGGGTTTATCAGAAACAGTCAAAAGAATTGATATATTTACAAAATATAAGGACTTATATGATATAACTATATTAGTAGACACCCATAGCACATCTGAAAAAGAAAAACAATGGCTTCATGAATGGGGATATGTGGGGAAATTTAGTTCTTATTCTAGTAAAAGTAGAGGGGTAGCTATTCTTTTCAAAAATACTTTTGAATTCAAGATCCATGAGGAAACTATAGACCTGATGGGTAATTTTATTATACTAGATATCACCATTCAGGACTACCGTATAACTTTGGCAGCTATATATGGACCGAATAATGATGACCCAGTCTTTTGAGAACATAAAACACAAAATATCCCACTATGGCAATTCGTCAATTGTAGTAGCGGGAGATTGGAATGTTGTTCAAGATTATGACATGGACACATTACATTATAGAAATGAAAATAACCCCCAGTCAAAAGCCAAGATTCATGAGGTTATGCATGAACTAGATTTATTAGATATATGGCGCCAGCAGCACCCTTTTGATAATAGGTACTCATGGCGGGGTCCAAATCACAAACAAAGTCGTTTGGACTATTTCATGATTACCTCGGATATAGAAGCATTTGTAGTTTCATCAGATATAGGGATAAGTTATAGATCAGATCATTCTCCTGTATTGATTAATTTAAGGTTTTCTAGTCAGATAAGAGGGAAGGGTACATGGAAATTTAATAACAGTCTTTTGAGGGAAACTGAATTTATTGATAAAGTAAAAGGGGACATCAAAACTGTCATTGAAGAATATGAGTCTGATCCATCTATGGATATTGAGACAGAGGATAAACAGTTTAATATAAGCTATCAGCTTTTATGGGATATGATTAAGATGAAAGTCCGTGGATCTGCAATCTCATTTTCGTCTTTCCAGAAAAAAGAAGGAAATAAAAAAGAAAAAGAATTACTATATAAGATATCATTATTAGATGAAAAACTTTTGGAGAATAACTTGCCATCAGTATACCAAGAAAGGGAAGGGATCGAACTAGAATTAAAAATATTGAGGGGAAAAAATGTAAAAGGGATAATAACAAGAGCTAAGGCAAGATGGCAAGTAGAGGGGGAAAAGGGAAGTAACTATTTTTGTAATTTGGAAAAAAAACATTACACAGAAAAAATTATTCCTAAACTTATTTTGGAGGACGAGACTGAGATAACAGATCCCAGTACTATTAGAAATGAACAAAAACAGTTTTATAAAAAATTATATACTAGTTGTAAACCATTGTTACTGAAAACTCACAGGGACACATTTCTTCAACATGATAATCCTTTTATTACAAAACCGAATGAGGAAGAGGTGGGTTCCTGTGGGGGACCTTTAACAATGCAGGAATGTTTGTCTTCTCTTAAACTTATGAAGAACTCCAAATCACCTGGTTTAGATGGATTTACTGTTGAGTTTTATAAATTCTTTTGGAATGATATTAAAATACCACTGGTAAGATGTTTAAATGAGGCTTTAGAATATGGAAAGTTCTCAATCACACAAAGGCAGGGACTCATAACTTGTATACCAAAGGAGGGTAAGTCAAAATTTTATTTAAAGAACTGGCGACCTATCACACTTTTGTGTGTAGACTATAAGATTGCTACAGCAAGTTTAGCAAATAGACTAAAAAAGGTGCTGGTAAATATAATTAGTCAAACACAAAAAGGATTTCTTAAAGGTAGGTATATAGGCGAATGTACTAGATTTATTTATGATCTGATGGAAAAGATGGAGGAAGACGACATTCCTGGACTTTTACTTTTAGTCGATTTTGAAAAAGCTTTCGACACGGTCGAATGGTCTTTTATACTAGATGCTTTGCAGTTTTATGGCTTTGACAATACATTTATAAGTTGGATTAAGGCATGCTACTGTGATGCCTCTAGTGCAGTGTTAAACAACGGATATATTTCAGAATTCTTTTCATTGAAAAGAGGGGTTCGTCAAGGGGATCCTCTGTCTCCTTATTTATTTATATTAGTTTTGGAACTACTTAGTGCAGCTATTAAAAATGACCCTGATGTTGCTGGGGTATCAATTAATGACTCTGAATTTTTATTGAGTCAATATGCTGATGATTCTTCCCTAGTCCTGGATGGTGACCAAAAGTCTCTAAATGAATGTCTCAATTTGTTTGATAAATTTTCAGAATGTGCTGGACTTAGGTGTAATGTTGACAAAACTGAGGCCATATGGATTGGGTCAAAAAAGGGTAGTATGGAAAAACTTTTGCCAGAAAAAAATCTTGTTTGGAACCTTTCTGGGAGGTTCAAACTATTAGGTATATGGTTTGAGCTTGCTAAAAGGGATAAGACTCTATGTAATTTTACAGCCAAGATAAACAGTATCAAGTCACTTCTTAATACTTGGGCTTATAGAGAACTAACATATATTGGGAGGGTGGTTGTTATTAAAACTTTAGCACTTCCCATTTTGGTTCAAGTTCTGACTGTCCTTCCTAACCCCCAGATGGGGTTTTGAAGGAAATTCAAAATATATTTTTCAATTTTTTATGGAAAGGAAAACCAGATAAAGTGAAAAGAACAGTGGTTATGTCCGAACACTGTGATGGCGGTCTTAAGATGCCTAATATTTACTATTTTTGTTATAGTGTAAAAATGTCTTGGCTGTATAAATTACTAGACCCCCAAAATTATTCTCCTTGGAAAGTTTTGCTGCTTAGTTATATACAAAAATTTGGGGGGGGGGGGGGGGGGGGGGGGGACAACATTTTACATTTAAGTAAGGAAGGATTGCTTTACTTAGCAAAAAAAGTCAATCCCTTTTGGCATGATATCCTGGTTAATTTTTCAAAATTGAAAAATAAGTTGAAAGTTGAAAACAATACCGATATTCTGGCCCAGTCCATATGGCTAAATCCAAACATCAAAATGGATGGCAAGATGATTTTGAAGGGTAAATATATTGAAAATTGTATATTTTTATCAATGATCTGGTGTCGGATAATAATACATTATTCTCATATGAAGAATTTGAGAAAAAGTATAATATCAAGACTAATTTTGTAGAGTTTTATGGTATTTTAAGTGCTATTCCAAATAGATGGAAAAGTAGGATAGAAGGTAGTTCTAAACTTGATAATATTGAAAATAAATTAGTAGATAAAGTTAAAAAAAGAACCAAAATCTTGTAAATTTTTCTATAAATTATTTCTGGAGGATAATAAAGTATTATCACTATCGTCCCGTAACAAATGGGAAATAGACTTAAATATACAGATTGAAGATTGGAATGCTATTTATTCCATGCCCTTCATTATAACAAGAAATTCGTTTTTACAAAATTTTCAATTTAAGATTGTTCATAGAATTTTACCATGTAATTCCTTATTATATAAATGTAAATTAAAAGAAACTGAACTTTGTACATTTTGTTCAGAAGTTAGAGAAAATATTTTTCACATTTTTTGGGAATGTAATGTAACAAAAAACTTCTGGTTTTCCATTATAGATTGGATTAGAAATTATGACATCTTCTTGCCTTTTAGTGCAAAAGAGGTCATTTTAGGTGTGTCTGAGGATTTTGTCAACAGTAAAACAGTTAATAATAGTTTGTTGTTACTTAAATACTATATATACAAATGTAGATGTAAGAGCGTATTGCCCACAAAATATGGTGGGATAAAATATTTAAAGTATTGGATCAAAATAGAAAAATACTCTGTATGTTTCTTAACCCCTACACAAAAAATAAAATTGGATCAGAAGTGGCAATTGTTAGAAGCAGCATTAAATTAACAAAATCAATTGTAATATTTATATCTTATTATACCATTATGATTTAATTGACCTTACAAGTGTTATTTAACTTTTTATACTTGTGTCTAATACTGTATTATGTAATTTCACATGTTTCATCTTCAAAAATAAAATAATTACAAAAAAAACTATTAACGAAAAATTAATATGACACCCTCAGTTATATAAGACAACCACTGATAATAATGCTTATGAACCTACAGTTGCTTACTTCATTTCATGTGTTCTCTAATGGAAAGATGTCTCGTTCACAATCGTACTGCATCTTCTTATGTGTGTTTGGATAGGACTCATTTCACGTGTACGCGCTCGATTCAAAACTGTTCTTACCAATTGTATGCAAATGGGGTAAAAATCTAAGTTTTTGTTTATTGTGATGGGAAGAAATCACCGTTCACCCGTTCGTTCTTATGTCTCAATTTTGTCTTCGCTACTGCTCTTAAATACCTGGCAGCTTCCGACTATCTGAAAAAGTCAAACAAAAAGACAAATACCGATAATGCATTGACACGACTTATATCAGTCCAAGGAAATGATTCCTCTCAACCTTAATAAATGCTTATTAAGGTGTAAATCAAGGTACAAAAATGTATAAATGGGTCCTAAAAAACTCAATGAAAACTCAACAAAGGTTAACTGGCTTAATCTTCATCAAGGATACGATTTTAATAAATGCTTGATTTGTGCTGGACTTCAAACTTTCAAAAAATTCTTAATGAAAACTTTTGAAGAAAAATATTTTTTTACCCAAAGGAACTTAAGTTAAATAAGCTCAATTAACACGGTAGTAACTGTCCCTTCCTATATTTAGATATAGGCGAGTGACATTCAGACCTAAAAAATATTTTTAATGCACCTATCTAACACACAGCTATATTATATATCATTCGAAAGGAAAACATGTGTAGATTCCATTTATCCCGGTCGTAAAAGTGAAATATGGTGCAATTTTTTTTTAAATTAGGGTCAAAGGTCATTCATAAAGTAGTAACTGTCCCTTCCTATATTTAGATATAGGCGAGTGACATTCAGACCTAAAAAATATTTTTAATGCACCTATCTAACACACAGCTATATTATATATCATTCGAAAGGAAAACATGTGTAGATTCCATTTATCCCGGTCGTAAAAGTGAAATATGGTGCAATTTTTTTTAAAATTAGGGTCAAAGGTCATTCATAAAAAATTGAAAGAATAGCACTTTTGTAGTATTATTGTCTTATTTGAAGCAGCTGGTAATATAGTTAATTCAAATTTTCTTTACACGATACTATGATAACGTCTCATTGATTCTTAGTTGCTTATCGTTCATGGTTGGGTGATAATTGACGTCATTTTGACGTTTTCACTCTGCTATATGTAAAACGGTACTTTATACAAAAACGACGTATAAAAACAATTCTAACATGACGTCCTTCAAACGCTTTGAGTACACACCCGTGGTAAAATATGAATATATTGGTTGGGCTGTTCTGATTGTACTCCCACGTCATATGATTGTTTATGGATGGAGTACACGACGTCATAGAATGATAACGTAATAGTTTAAGCATTTTTCGGGAAAATACACGCTTCTGATACCGAAAATCATCACCAGAATGAAACGTAAACAAACAATACTAAAATGTGGTATAAGCCCTTTTTATATACATAGAAGATATATAAGTAAATTATCATTTAAATTCATCCAAATCTATCTAAATATATTATTGTAAATAGTTTGAGCATGTCACTAAATCTGTTTGCTCCGTTCTTTACCGCCAATCTTAAAGTGGGTTACTTTATGGGAACGGCAAATATTTGCCTCCATCTAGTGCGCTTTGAACCAAAACAATTGCTATATTTGTCTTATCAGAATCGAAATAATTCATGGGGGCTTGAATATATCTAAATTTTACCACGGGTTGTCCCTTTATGCCGATATTTTACCCTCGCTATCGCTCAGGGTAAAATATTTGTCATAAAGGGCCAACCCGTGGTAAAATAACGATATATTCAAGCCCCCATGAATTATTTCTTAAATATTTGACCTTAAATGTGTTAATATTTATTCTAATATGACGTGCTTCTTTCGCTTTGTAAACAACACCGTGATAAAATTCTCGATATATCTATACTTAGCGCAGACTCCAAGATGTACACAAATGGCTGTTTAAATATGCCTCCCACGTAAATCCACATGTATCGTAACCTATGTGTAAACGGTTGTGGATTTCGTTGTGTTAACAATTACAATTGAATAAAACCCTACAGAACATTTATTCTGATTCTGATGCATAACAAAAAGAATTTATACATTAGAGAACGGGAAAATGGACAACAACAAAACAAATTAAAATTCCGCGAAATTCCAGTAATGATTTTTGCGCATTAACGTCATTTCAAAACATGACGTCATACGAATGAAAACGTCAAAGCTGAAGGTTTTCTATTGCGTTTACCTTCTAAACTCGGATACAATTGCATTAAAATAAAGTATTGAGGTAGGTGTTGCTTGTTTTCTGTTCTATTGCAATATTTGCACATATACTGATTTCAGCAAGTCAACATGGCGGCTCCTTGGTTACAACATGTCAACAGTGAATTTGACGGTAGCTTACGATAACAAAATGCAAATCTTAAATTGCAAATGTTGGGTTTACTGAGAAGTAAAAAAAGTAATCACATTTTTTTCTAGCGGTTAGTTAAAAAATCATTCATGCAGGTTTATTAGATTTGTTTTACATTTATCGAACAGTGGGTAAAATAGAACAGCCACACACACGGTATACCCATCATCGCTTCAGTTTTTAATGATCGTATTTGTCCTATTAGAATCGAAATAATTCATGGAAGCCATAGATTTGTTGTAAATTTACACATGGCCTGGGCCTTGATATTCGTTAATTTTATCCCTCGCTAACGCTCAGGATAAAATTCGAATATCACGGCCCAGGCCATGTGTAAATTTCCAACAAATCTATGGCTTCCATGAATTATTTCTTAACTATAATAGATGGTGTGCCATGCAAAATAAAAAAAAATATGATGAAATAAAGTTGGACTAGTAAATGGGAGAGAAAACAACGCAATAAAAGAGTAAAAAGTAGACGTCTTTGTCACATCAACAGTAACAATAGTCTCCTGTTTGTTAACAGCCTACAAACCGTGTCAAGATCGGAAATCACTATCGTACATATTTAATACAACCACAACCACAAGCAAAGTTAAAGAGGATACATGAATCACATTTTAAGTCTGTCCGTCCGTCAGTCCCCACGCCCGTGTCGAATTAAATCAGGTAACTTATACAGATATACAGTTCATCCGAAAACGAATGATTTCAAATATAAAATGCATTGCTTTGAACTATAGAACTGATGTTAAACGCACTTAGTTCAGACATGTGTTATGGGATGGCACGTGGTTCTTCATAAATTAAATCAGTTCATTTTGACATTGCCATTGACATTTGAGCCGACAAGTTTGCAAACATCGTTTGATTCGTGCTTGTCTGGTTTGTGTCCGGTCCATATCTTTTGAACCGTTGAACCTGACTAAGTATGAATATACATCATATAATAGGGGATGGACATAAACTTAAATCAGGTCACTGTGATATTGATCCAATCATAATGTAATCCTGCCCGCGACAGATATAGCTGCAAAACTAAGGTTTACCAAACTTCAGATACAGTCGGTTTCACAAAAAATACTTAAGACCAGATTAATCGTAAGTAAACCAGATGCAAATTTAGAATGCGGTGATTTACAAACTAAAGTTAGGTCCCACGGTGACCTTTATTTTGACATTTGGGATTATATAATTTACAAACACTTTAATTTCTTAACGTGTTTTTTTTTAATTACGAATAGATTTATTTTCACTCACATTTGTGCAGTCAAAAGGTTTGCAGTTAAAAATGCAAGCATTAGTGTCTTACCAGTATTCAAAACTTAGATATATATAGATATTTATCAACTAATATGAAGGTGGAATTTGCGGGATTTAATTCGGCCAAACCTATATATATAGTTTTGTTAGTCATTCTGGAGTAGTTTCTGTGAATAATCTATTTCTTTAAAAGAAAAGAAATTTATCTAATTTATTACAAATAATGCAATTTTCAATTTTGTGATTTTTATCAATATAAGACAGTCGAAATTCATATTTTAAAACTGAGCCTGAAAAGCTTTAAATTTGCTTTACTGGAATAATTCCTGATACTTCGCTGTTACTGAAATAATTCTGTGTAATAGAGGCTTTCAATGATTTCAGTACATGCACAAGCTCCCTAATGCATATATTTTTCCTTCACAAGAACAAATTTATCAAATCCTGCAGAAAGTTTGACGTATTAGGACCACTTTTGTCATCCGCACACATACATTGTGTACATGGGTAAACCTACTGCCGTATTTGTTTGTTATATGACGCCATGTCTTTGTTTGCTAGCTTTCAGAACATGTAGTTTGAATGATGATGCACTTAGTGGTAGGCGTGACACGATGGCAATCTTTTTGGTTGGAAGTCTGATATGTAGCTTGCTCAAATCGTCTTGATTAGACTTATACATATCTGTTTTTGGTTTAGGACACTTTAGAGTTTTCTTGCAGCACCGATCTGTAGACGTGTCAATATGAATTTTATTTGATTTGTGATAGACCCGCCATCTATTGATGATTTCGAAAGCGTTAAAAGAGAGTTTTCTTAGGAACAAAGATATATGATGAGCTGTTAGAACCTGTTAAAGCATGAACTGCTGGTAAAGGAACATATATTTAATAAATTTAACTATACATGCACAATAAACATGGTGCATCGCCAACCATAATTCCCACTGGTTATATAACTCGTAACCAGCACACAGTTGTTCCATGTCTAGAATACAACGAAGTGTCAGGTCATCGGGCTTATTCTCATTTCGCCTTAGCTGTCAAAATTTATATAGAAAATTAATCCCAGTTTGCCTTAGTACAAATTTTCAGGTACACAAGAATTAACTAAGGCGAAATGGGAGCTTCTGTAAACATTGTTATTATGTTATGTTTTGTTTGTATTGCAATTAGTTGATATTTGTTATTTTGATGTCAAATTCTACCATGAAATACTTTTTAAAGGAAAGATATTTTTTTTAATTTTTGGTGTCCCACTTTTTATAGTTGCTCTTTTTTTTTCTGAAAGTGTTTTTTTTTTTTTTTACTCATGTGTTATATTTTGTAAATAAAGTCTTATTAGAGATGACAAATTGGATATGAACATTTCATATTTTAATGAATAAATAAAGACAAATAGCATACAAGTACAAGGCACTGATATACGCATTTGAATGCTCAAGGTTAATTTAGTTTCCAAGTTTGAGGATGTAAGATGCTGCATCACCATACTGAATAGGGTTCGACGACTTACAGAAAAGAGCGACGATTTACAGAAAAGAACCGAAAAGGACCGAAAAGGACCAAAAAGAACCAAAAAGGACCGAAAAGAACCGAAAAGGATATCGATTTTTTTTGTAATCGAAGGAAATAAGCAAATTGCAAATCATTGAAAACCTTATACTGTGAGAGGACTAATTTTAACTCACATGTATGTGAAAAATTACAGGTAGGGTTGGATGCCTATTTTATAGAATAGAAAAATAGAAAAGATTTTTTTTTATTCACCAAATAAGGGCCCCTAGGAGGGCATATAGCCATACAAACAATATATATATATATATGCAATACACAGACAATAGATATGTAATATGAGTAATGAAAAAATACTACAGGAAACACGCAACAAAATAATAGCAATATACTCTAATAATTCAATAATACTAGTGTTGACATTGACTTATGCGCTCCAGGTTTATTAGTGTATTTTACCTATAAAAAGATAAACAATTTTCTAAATATTTACCTTAACAAGGACTGTTGGCAGTCAAAACTTTAACACTATAAAAAATCCATGTATATATACATGGTTGTATGTATTCCTTTTCGGTTCTTTTCGGTCCATTTTCGGTTCTTTTTGGTCCTTTTCGGTTCTTTTCGGTTCTTTTCTGTAAATCGTCGCTCTTTTCTGTAAATCGTTGGACCGTACTGAATATAGTCATTTGTATCTTTGTGTAGGGTTTCCTTTAAAGTGGTGAATCTTTCTTCTATTTATCTATACTTCTTTGATTTTCCTCTCATCTTGCCACCTGCTGAACACTGTACTTTCTTTGCCTCGTAAGCTGCTTGCTCTTTCTTGAACACATTGATAATTTAAAATATGTTTGGATGTGCTGTTTTGGCTCTCTTTTTGAGCTTGTTATGCCAGCTCTCTAAATGCTTATTTGTCCTGGGTCCTTCTGTCTGGTGGTGGTTCCAGATTTGTTGTGGGTATCTGCCCTCTCTTCATATCACAATTATACGTTATCTTGGTGCAGGCCAATGATTAGTCTGTGGTGCGTTTTCCAAGGTGTGTATTCTTGGTTAAGTATTTGGTAAACGTGATTGCAGTTTTGTCTGGTAGAGTGCTTATCTACTACTTTCGAATGAAGGCAGTTTTGTGCAGTCTCAGTGGTCTGTGCATCTCATGATAAACTAATCATTAGTAATTTGTTCAAATCTTGAAGAAGTCAAGTCATTGAATACCATGGATTTTGCTTAATATATATAATTAGCACAGTTTTGAAGATTTTTTAATATTTATTTTATTAAAGTTTCTGTTATGCAATTAAACAAGTCTGTGGGAAAATATGTGGGTTTTATTTCTATTAAACTTTTTGTGTTGCAAAATGTAAAGGATAATTACAATATTTTGATTTTTCTAACTGCATGAATTAAAAAAAGTTGCAACTTTTATTAAATATGAAACAAACAATATTTCAAGAGAAGCAACTTTCCAACTACATTTTTTTTATTGTAGATTTTTCCTGATTTCACAACTTTTGAAATCATAAAAATTGTCACTTTTATTAAAGATAATAATTCAAGAGAAACAATTCCCTAATTACATGTTGTTCAAATTGTTATAAAAGCACAAAGATTTAATTTGTTTATTTAACATTTTTATCTAAATTCACATTTCGCCTTAGTTCAATTCCCATCTGGCCTTAGTATATTTTTTACCTTTTTTACCTGGAATTCACAGCTAAGGCGAAATGAGAACACACCGGTCATCGATGACCCTCTGACATTAGTCCTCTTAAATTGTTAATCCGTATTAGAATACTTTAGAATAAGAAGCCTGAAGATATTATAATATAAGCCCGGTACCTTTGATAAGTATGATTAAAAGGACACTATGATCTTTGTATACCAGAGACTAAATGCTTTGATGTAATCAACTATAGCTTATCGTATGGCCTAAATTAAGAAGCAATAGCCAGCACTGTATAATAAGCTATGAAGGATCTAAAACAATTTTAATTAGATACCCAAAAGCTTGATTCATGCTCAGAACTGAAAACAGAAGCAAAAATCATAAAAAGCACCTAACGACAACCATAATGTTTGAAAGATATCCGGCATATGATCGATTGTTAACGTTAGATACGCGTTTCGTCTCCATAAGACGCGTCGGTGACGCTCGAACCAAGTAAAACTTCGAAGAATATTTAAAAACACGTACTGTAATTCTATTTAAAATACGGCTTAGGTAATATATACGCCTGAGGTAGAACATTTTATTGTATTTCAAATATCTACGAAGAATTAAAAATTTGTCAACTGAATAAATGGATATTTCCATATACATGTATTAAAGTATATATAGCATGTCAACATACAGGCTCTTGACGTGGTCCTAGCACATACACTATGCTTCCTCTAAAATACTGACCTAATTTGTATCATCAATAAGTCTACCGTATGCGGTGGCTAAAACGGTAGGAAATTTAAAAGGTGGACATATCTCACGTTCAAGTTCATTGGGAAAATATCAGATTTGACACATTTTTGCGTACTTTAAGTTGCAAAACTAAAATGTGCATTGATCAATTGAGAAAGAAGTATTTTTCAATAGTTATTCATAATATCTGCCTTTTGAAAGTGCAAATTGACTAAGAATAATAAGATATTGGTTTTTTACCCAAACTAAAAAAACGTTGACATCCAACCTTCTATGGTACTTTGATTTTTTTTTTAATACTTTGCGCAATATTTGTACCAAAAAAATTGCCTTCATGGTTATTCATACTCTTTTTCGAAGCGTTTAGGTCCGTTAACTTGAGGGCAACTAACAGAGAAAGCTATTTCGGAAATTTGATTGAAAAGGGAGAGTGTGTAAAAGTGTATAAAATCCAGAATAATACAGTGGTAACAATATTTATTAAACGAGTAATGATCTTTTGAATGATACAAACATCATTAATTTGGGTTTCAAGCCGAAAATATCTAAGAAATGAAGAAAAATATGAAAATTGGCACCATTTTTATAAAAAATTCCAAAAATCTTACAAAACTGTTTTTTGCGCAAAAATTACTTCTCTTATTTTGGAAAAGTATTTTTTTATACATTGACATGCTAAACGCACAAGGATAATAGTTACGCTGAACGGTGCCCACTGGTCACCTGAACAGAAACGGTTAAAATTGAGTCTATACGCGACAAAAAATAGTACATGATTTCCGGTTTAAAGTGAAAGTACGTTACTAAAGGGATACACAGTTTATAATTGCTGCTATACAATACGGATATGATCTTAATGCAAAGTTCCGGAATAACCATATTTCAAAGGATACTGTTGAGAGAGATACAAAAAGTAAAAAATAATAGACAAATAATCAATAATCATAATGATTCACTCAAAACAAACAATTGAAAATGTATAGAAGATTCACCCTTTACTCTATTAATATCTTAAAGCGAGTGACATGGCTTATTTTTCAGAAAAAAAAATAACCTAATGGCCTATCTTGCACTCTCATGACATATAACTAAAAAGATGGAATGCCTCGAACTCAGGTACCTTGAAACTGCCATTGGTTACCTCTGGTCACCCTACACAGAAACCAATAGTGCTTACAATTGCACTGGTTTATTTTATACAAATACATAGTTACTTTATTAACCTTACTCCCTTTGCAGATAAATTTACAGTGGTTCTTCTAATTACCTGACACAAATATAGATATTGAATGGCCTCCTACACAGATATTGAATTTCGTTACATCTTGTCACCTTTTACATAATTAATTGTGGTGACCTCTGGTCACCCTACACATATATTGAATTTGGTAACCTCTTGTTACCCTTCAGATATATTGAATTTACCTACAAATTATCAGATACTGAATTTGGTAACCTCTGGTCAACCTTGCCACCCTCAACAGATATTGAATTTTGTTACATCCTGTCACGTTTTACATAATTAACTGTGGTGACCTCTGGTCATCCTACACATATATTGAAATTGGTTACCTGTTGTCACCCAACACATGTATTGAATTCCCCTAAAAATTATAAGATATTGAATTTGGTTACCTCTGGTCACCCAACACATGTATTGAATTCCCCTAAAAATTATATATAAGATATTGAGTTTGGTTACCTCTGGTTACCCTGGCAAGCCTTCACAGATATTGAATTTCGTTACATCTTGTCACCTTTTACATAATTAATTGTGGTGACCTCTGATCACCCTACACATATATGGAACTTAGTAACCTCTGGTCACCCTTCACATATATTGAATTTACCTACAAGTTATAAGATACTGAATTTGGTAACCTCTGGTCAACCTTGCCACCCTAAACAGATATTATATTTTGTTACATCCTGTCACGTTTTACATAATTAACTGTGGTGACCTCTGGTCACCCTACACATATAATGAAATTTGTTACCTGTTGTCACCTAACACATGTATTGAATTCCCCTAAAAATTGTAAGATATTGAATTTGGTTACCTCTGGTCACCCAACACATGTATTGAATTTCCCTAAAAATTGTAAGATATTGAATTTGGTTACCTCTGGTCACCCAACACATGTATTAAATTCCCCTAAAAATTATAAATTTGGTCACCCCGGCAAGCCTTCACAGATATTGAATTTTGTTACATCTTGTCACCTTTTACATAATTAATTGTGGTGACCTCTGGTCACCCTACACATATATTCATTTTTTTATCTTTAGACACTATGAATAAATATTGAATTTAGTTACCTTTAATAACCGTAATTAGATGTTTAATATGGTTAACCCTGGTCACCCTACAATGATGTTGAATATGGTTACCTCTGGTCACCCTACAAAGATATTGAATATAGTGACCTGTGGTCACCCTACCAAAATTTTGAATATGGTTAAATCTGGTCACCCTACACAGATATTGAATAAGGTTACCTCTAGTCATCCTACAAAGATATTTCATATGGTTACCTCTGGTCACCCTACACATATATTGAATATTGAAACCTCTGGTCATCCTTCACAGATTTTTGAATTAGTTATAAACTTGCCATTCTACACAGATATAATGATCACGGTTATGTCTGGACATCTTTCACATACTTTTAATTGAGTTACGTTCGGTAAAAAAACGTATATTCTGGCTTTTACTATCTCTTTTCACATTAAATAGGTTTTGATGTTAGTAATCTCTGGTCACCCTACTAAGAAAAAAACAATCAAAACCAAGGAGTAAACAAATCTACCAAAAGATATTTACAACAACATTAAAAAAGTAAGGAACAACAGGAATCTTCTTAATCATGTGAGTGAGGTTAGATCCCATCGTGTGAGTTCTTTCGCAAGTCCGGTAATAATGAAAGTGTACTGATGACTGTGGAAGAGTTTTTATATAATTAATTATACATGTATTACTAAAATATTGAATTTAGTGACCTCTGGTCACCCTATACATATATGAACTTTAAATACCTCAAGTGACCCTACACAAATACCGAATGGGGTTACCTCTGGTCACCCTTCACATATTTTGAATGTGGTTACCTCTAATCATACACAGATATAAAATTTGGTTACCTCTAGTCACCGTGCATAAATATTGAATTTGGTTACCTATATTTAGCCTACTCAAATATTTAATTTTGTAAACTTCGGTCACCCTACTCATACATTGAACGTGGTAACCTCTGATCAACCTACACAAATATTAAAAGGTAACCTCTGGTAAACCATTACATATATCGAATGTGCTAACCTCTGGTCATCCTACACAGATCTTTATATTGAACGTACACAGACAAAGACTTTGCTACCTCTGATAACACTTAACATATAAAGATTTTGGTAACCTCTGGTTAATTAACACAGATATGGACCTGGGGCGCCACTTGTACCCTTAAATGTTTGCAGAATTTGATAATCACTTTTCACCATTTTGTTAACTCTGGTCACCTTAAACATATATATAATGATACACAGATATTAACTAGGGCTACCTTAAACATACTTGTGTTTCCTATGTCTATTTTATATATGTATATAATCTATATTCCTTTTGAAACCGTACACATATATTGACTTTGGTTACCACTGTTCACCGCAACTTTGGTCACATCTGGACAATTTAAAAATATTGATAGCTTCACACAAAGTATATCCTTGGTTCCGTCTTGTTACATCTACATACTTTGGTAAAGTTAAATGTAAAGAGCATTTGGTATTTAGTACCTTACACTGGAATTGACGTTGGTTACCTCTATCACATTCATAGATACAGACTTTGGTTTGTGGTCATTTGAACTGATGCACTGTATGCATACCGAATGGTTCGTCTGTTTAAATCATTACTTTATATAGAGATTTAGACCTTTATTCACCATTTAATATTTTTACCAATCTGATTGTAATTATGCATTTTACACAGTAAATGAACTTTGGTGTTTTCTGGTCAAATTATACAGATATACTGTTGACATTGGTTCTGTACATGTCAGTACTTGTATTGATCAATGATATTTCTACAAAAGTTGGTTAAATTTTATATTTCCTCATTTGTTTTAGAATTCACCAGAATGATGCTGTAGCTGTACACGAGCTATGCACACAAATACTGAAGGAAGAGATAATTTTCTACCAAGAATTGAAAGAGTAATTATTCTTATATAATAATGTACTTTTGTAAATTTGAATGACTGATATAAGCATAATGCTGATAAAGAGTAATTCAGAAATTACTGATTGATACCCTGTTTTGTTCTTCAGACATGACTAGATTGCCTTATGTTCAAATTACATTTTTTTTATAGTACTGGTCTGTCCAATTTCGTATATGATTTTGTCCGTAAAATGTTTCAATGAGAGCTGTACAGATGAGTTTTCTATAGACTGGACGTATATCTGACTTCTTATAATAGATGCTTTGTATTTTTGGTTTTTATCCTTTAGAGTGTTTTTAGTGCTACACTTGTTCACAAGTCATATACTTTGTCAATAGATTTTACATTTTTGTCTTTTCAGTCTTAATTGAGGTTATTTAATATGAGTACAATGTAGCTAGTTTGTCGTCTTGTCTTCCATTAAATGAACATGATTTCAACATAAAATATATAATTCATACTCATACTTCTGGACATTAAATATGTAACATTTACATTGTAGGGGAGTACAGCCATTAAAAATCATTTACCAGAATGAAGACAAAGAAAGAGAATGACGAAACTAGCAGAAAATGTGGTGTTTTTAGATGCTACATATAAAGGTATATACTTATATATAATCATGGAAATTTCTATTTACAATATCGATACGTGTAAAAAAAATGAACTGTGTGACAATAAACTTACAGCATATTTTTTGTTTGTTTAAGGATTAACTGCCTATGGTTATTCATTCTATGCTCTTGTTGCAAGAGATGAACAGCAAGGCCGGGGCACTCCTCTTTCGTACTGTATCTCGTCAGATGATACTGGTGAAGTTGTCAAAATATTTCTGAGATCTCTGAAGACTACGGCTGAAAATCATGGATTTGATTTCTGTCCAAGGTTTGTGGGTATCAAAGTTGACAATATTTCGAATTCAATATCATTGCTTATTAACACTTTTCATTTTCGTCTTACTATTTGTTTACAATTAGTTACATTATTCGGAGTCAACACCAAATCTGATATGGATATAAAAGATAAATAAAGGCCATTCAATTATATCTTTTAATTAATTTGTCTGTAAAAATTACAGGTTAAACTATGACATTATTCACATATTCTTGCAGTGATAGTTATTTGACAATTGACCAATAGACAATGCCATGAAAGATTCATCTAAAGAAACATTTTTTCCTGCATATCAAAAATAATACAATTAAGGTCAACAACAATTTCAGTTGAATTTTGGCAAAGAATATTAGATAAATAATTTTGCATAATAATATTTATCTCATGGACTAATGAAACTTACAAAAACATCAATTTCCTTAAAAACTTTTGAGAGTGATCTATGGAAGGCCATAAAACCAAAGCATGTAAGATTAATTCATAGTCAGGTTTACATATAACATAATAATTTAAGCTTTGTTGGGCTTGTTTCCAAACTTTTCAATCACAAATTGAGAATCTAATTGATATAAAAAAAATAAAAATCTACATAATTATTTACAAATTAACAAATAGTATTATAGAATAAAACCAATATGACATAAAGATACAAATTGTTGAAACTGCAGTGTTACATTTTGTTTACTAGATCTTTTATGGTAGACAGAGATACCAAAGAAATCAGCGCAATTATTGAAGTATTCCCAAACAGCTCCGTTTTACTTTGCTGGTTTCATGTTTTACAGGTATCATATCATTCAATATATGTATCATACATTTTACCTTATTCTTTATGGGAAAAAAAATCAGTTATTAAATGAGAGTTATTCTGTGAAATTTCACTCTATTGAATCAATAGGTATTAATTGCGTTGGATTTAACATTGTATATCTTGTTTTTGTTTATAAGCCTGAGGTCAGTTTTGATTTAATAAATCAACTCTTTCGCATTAATAGATCAAATATTATCTTGTTGAAAAATATTTAGTCATGATATATTCAAGACAATATAAAATTATTATTATCAAGAAATCTTTAAGACAAGAACTAAATATAAATGATTTGGTTTACAGGCTGTGTACAGATTTTTGAATAAAAAAGAATCTGGTGTATCAGGACCCATGCACGCACAACCCAGAAAAAAAGTTATTGACTATATCAGAACTATGAAAATATGTACCAAGGTAATCAAACGTGCTAGTTAAGACAAATAAAATATAATGAACCAATGATACCACAGTGAAATAGAATAATTTTTAAATTGGTTAATAATTTTGAGTTGGTCCTGACAAATTCAAATAATGTATTCGAATATTAAATATGTACTAGATGAATGTTAATTTACATAGTATAACTGGACCTGAATCTGATTTTTTTTTTTTTAACAGTCTTATATGCAGAGGATGTGAAACATTGTTTTTAAAAGTTAATCACGAGTTTGTTGCCTCACAATGAAACACGATTGGTTATTGATATGTTAATATTATAAGAAAAATCCCTGTAGAAACGAGACATCAGTGGGATCTTTTTTCTCTTTTTCCAATATTGTAATTGTTTTAATATCAAAAGATGATAAATCATATCAACAAGATTTTTCAAAATGAGTCAATTAAAACGCAATAATAATAATAATAAAAAATACAATCAATGAATTTTGGTTGATAAAAGATAAAAACAAAAAAAAAAACAAAAAAAAAACAGTAAAACATATAGCAATGAATCTCTATTGAATTATATCAGTAAAATAATTTAGAAAGTACAAAGAGTTGCTTAATGCGATTTAAAGATCTTACCTATAAATGTACAATAAATTTTCTGAGCTGAAAAAAAAAAATATAATGCTACTTATAACATTCAAATGTATACATGTTCCAGACCGTATGAGTATTTGGACCGTACGCGTACGGTCTGGACCGTATGCGTATTTTTACGCGTACAGTCTGACTAATATTAAGAAGTTGTCAAAGTTAATTAGATCCATATAACAGATCAATATAACTTAACTCTCAAATAGATATAAAAAAGTTTAATTGTAATTGAAAAAAAACAACTAATAAAAAGTCTATATATTTTAATGATTTAAAAAATTCACGCTAATTGAATCTGTTAATCTCTTGTATTTAACATGTCGATCACTCAGTAAAATAATTGAATTATGATCACTAAAATTGAAAATATCGGAAGTAAATATAATGTGGGAGGACAATTGTTTTAGAATATTTAGCAACTTTACCAAAAAATATTTTTGCTAAGGAACATACACGAACTGCAAAAATGTAAATGTAAAAAATATTAGTACGTTACTTGTGGTAGCAAGTGTAACATTGGTTGAGAGTACCAAAATTAGGATCAAGATATACAATTAAACAAATATTTAATTTCAATTGTTCATTTGTTCATTTTATCCGTGTAATTGTAATAATATTAAATTAGTAAATCTGAAAATAAAGATTGTGATTAATGTTAATTTTTTAAAATTTAACCCATATGATCTAATAACATGTTTGGTCAGCTCGTACTGGACCATACGCGTATGGTCGGACCGTACGAGTATACGTATACGGTCCAAATACTCATTATGTACTTTCTATTTGTACATTCAAACATAAATCATAAATTCAAAGTCATTAACATTTTGTCATTTTCAGGTTCTTCCTGGGCATGAAATATCATTTCCTTGGTGGATATGCCAATAGCAGAGTAGAGGACTTACTAATCCTACTCCATGGAAATGTAACTATGTTTTATGAGTAAGTAAGTTTAAATTTGTCACAATCCTGTTCTTCTTATCGTTCACTTGAATCGTCTGAAATTAGAAAGATCATTTTAATTTAAGATGCAAATACATTGAGTATTAAATACTGTGAATTCAATTTTTTAAGAAATAATTTATTAATAGATCTTTGAATTATGTTTTCACAATCAAAAATAAATAAAAAAACATCGTAATTTTAGCTATCTAGATGAACTCGAAAAGATTGGTCGCCTGAAAAATATGGGAGGACAAAGGAAAGACAAAAGTAAATTGACAGCAGAGAATATGCTCAAGGCAGGACTCGACCAAACTGTGCAATGGACTTCTTCCACAGAATGCACTGTTCCATCACAGACAGCATTTGGGACGATTTATAATGTGGACATTGTCAATGTAGTATGCAACTGTCCAGCTGCAACAACAAGAGGTAAGTTTTTTTTTATTATCTTAAGTCAGTTCAACAATGTTTAAACGTACACTATCAAGTATGAATTGTTGAAATCAAGATAATTAATTTCGGGTGCCGTAAATGGTCCCGGAAATGCTTCCCCTTCTGGAGCACCTAATTTTACTTCAGGTTTATAGTGGAGTTCGTGTTGTTAATTATTGTTTTTTAACTGTTGTTGTAAATGTCTTTTGGTTTTATGAGTCTCCTCGGTTTTGTTGTCTTCCAACAAGGCATTATCAACCGTCATCAGGTTATACAAGTGCAAATAATCATTTGCCTCATCAACTTGTCTAAAACGATGCGATCCAATTTAAGTAAATCTTTACTGAATGTGCATTGGTGGTTTTGTTTAAAGTTTGTACAATTGAAAGTAAACCATAAGGTTACAATGCATTTATTTATGTTCCATTCTCTACTATTTTTCAGGAATGTGTAAGCATGTTCATTTAGATGAATTGATTGCTTCTAAAAGGAACATCGATCTCACTGTAGAGCGCAGATCAGAAGCAATGAATGTATTTAATGCAGAACAATATTTTTATGACAGAGATAACAACCAGGTAGAGGTTTTGTCCAGATTGGGAAATGTATCAGTTGTTAATTTGACCTCATTCAAATGTACATGTTTTGCCAATAGCCATGGTATACATTGTGTTTGTGTGATGGTTGCAAAAATGGTAGTTCTATCACTTGACATAGAGTATTCTTCAATTGATGAAACAAGATAATAATTAAAGGAAGACAAAGAAACAACCGACCAGGCTTTTAAAAGAAAAATTGAGGAAATCAATATATATGTAAACAATACAAATTTTCAGACAATTGACGTGAAAAAAAAAAGAAAACTATTTTACAAGCACTCAAAACATCATTACATATTTGTAAGACAACCAACTTTTCCAAAACAACAAGAAAGCGAAAGCAACAACCGCTGTTTCCAATCAGAAAATCCAAAAGTTCAAAACTATTCAGTTAGCCGAAAGTGTGTTCTGAAAAAAAACGGGGGCGTACAGTTAATGATGATGACAGTTTCAAATCTATCCACAGAAAGAAAGGATCCATTCGTAAACCATTTCAATGAAAAAAATAATGAAATATTATACTGATTTTGAAAAACTGCTTTTCCTTGATATTCATTCAAAAATTTTATATGTTACATTGGTGCCTAAAGGCTTTAAAAGTAGGACATATACAGTTTGCTCTTGAAATGTTTTGCAAAGATACTGATGTTACCAAATGTATATATTTGATACAACAAATACCTATTCCTAATGAAAATTTTGTCAAGCAGATACATTGGCTAATTATTACATTGGTCTGTTTGCTGTCTCAAGTAGGTTATATTTTTTAAGCAAATGATCAAATATGTTTTAAGTTAAGATAATACGTGTGATGTGTCTAATAAATCATTACCTGGCAGCATTGTCTCTATTGTCTTCCAAAAGGCCCCAAAAACTTTCCCATGCATTGCCTTGTTAACATTTGTTTTATTTAGTTCGCCTATAACATGGCCAATAATTTCTCTGCAAATATAAGTTAAGACAGCAATTTTATCATTACAGGACATTTCTTTACCTACATTATTTTATATCATGACACCATTTTAATTCTTCTAGTTTTAATAAGAATCATTTAATCTAAACAAAGAAAAGACTTTACAAGAATGCATTTTATTTTATTGACTTAAATATTCTTTTTAAAATGTTTTAATATGTTGGTACTATAATGCTTAATTTATGTCATTAATAACAAAAAATGTATTCAATAATTTCAAATGTTTCCTAGCTACAATAAAATAGAGCATGTTAAACCGTTGAAAAATAAATGAGAAAACCAATGTTATACACATCAACAATAAAACATAGGACAAAGTCGAATTGTAAGGCCAAATTAAATAGTATTTTGTACATCAATAATTATAAGTCAATTGTTCTACCTAGCTTTCCGATAAAAATGTAGTGTGGATTGTTTCAAGTTTATGACCAGTAAGAAGTAGATTGTATATGATTTTATAGTTAGTATTCCAACGATGCTAATAATTTTAAAATGGTTGATTGCATGTCAGTTTGCTTTGGTAAGTTTATTATTTAGTACACAGAGAAATATGAAACTTACACAACCTTGAGTTGTTTTTTTACGTTTTGGTCGGGTTGTTGTCTCTTTGACATATTCCCCGTGTCCATATAGTTATATTCAAACAAAATCTATTTTTGAACAGCTGGTAGTATGTTTGTGTTTGAATCATGTTTTTTTTCAATTACTTATGATGTGTCATTTCTCTGTATATTAAAATGATAACTACACATTTCCATTTGCAGTTAACACACTTGTTCATTTTCTATATATACATTTGTAGACCTCGAGTGCAAAAAGATAGATTGCATTATAGACTTGATTATGAATTTATGATCTGAATTTTGTTACAAATTTAGTCTAGAATAATTATTGAAACAGATAAGCAATTAATTGAATAGATGAGAATACTCAGTTTATAATTGATTGTTTAGAAGATGAATACATAATGATCATGGTATTTGGAAAATGTATGTTTTATATATTTCATGTTAATCTAGATGTTTGCATTTTCTATTGTGTATTTTATTCCATATTCTTAGTATGTAATAAAGATGTCAAGAAGACGATTGCTTTTGTAGCCATTATAGATCCAATGTTCGTAAAATATGATTAATTGAATTCCCCTCAAACACTTACTTAGTTTTTTCAATGTAATCCTTTTTTTTGGGGGCAGATGTCCCTTTCATTTTTCGGCATACTGCCTTTTTATTTGCTTCTTTATCGAAAGAGCCTCGGTTAAAGTATTTAAGGATTGTACTTGATAGTCAACATCACCTGAAAATGAAGTGAGATACAGTTGTGATCTTTTCCTGCAGTTAAGCTAATAAATATATGTAATAAGACATATTAAGCACCGTTATGAAAGTTCTTACAACTTAAAAAAATGTCTTACAGATTGGCAAAGCGACATGTATATGATTCACAGTAGACATATGATTTCTAATGATACAGTAATATACCAAAGGATCCTAAACTCAAGCATGAACAATATTATGGCCGGCACCACATAATGAGCTGGATCTGCTAACCATTCTAGATAACCTGAGACCACCCTGGTTTTTGGTGGGGTTTATTTTGCTCAGTTTTATTTTTTCTATATTGAATAATAATGATTGCAGTTTTGACTTTCAATCTTTTTTTTTCTTTTTTTTGCCCAGCTTTGTCAGTTTGTTCTCCAAATTTCAGTTTGATTGTTCCGTTCGACCCATTCACCATTCCTTACCTACTACTCTATGAATGCTTTTTAAAAAAACACGAGATCATCAAAATATGTGTTTAAACCAGCATAAACTGTTTTCTTTGAGAATCAAGTGTATTCACTAATATACAATAAAATTCTATAGTCTTGCTGAACCAGTAATGCATATCAAACCTGTTCTTGTCCTTTTTCCCTTCTCTTCGATTGTCTTACATTTCCTACAAATGATAAAAAACATAACATGACTTATGTTTTGATGACCAGAGGTAACCAGATTCGAAATCTGCATAGGGTGACCTGAGGTAACCCAAATCCAATAACTGTATAAAGTGACCAGAGGTAACCAAATCCAATATCTGCATAAGGTGACCAGATGTAACCAAATTTAATATCTTCATAAAGTGACCAGAGGTCCTCCAATCCAATATATGCATAAGGTGACCAGATATTTAACAAATCCAATTTTTCATAGGCTGACCAGAGGTCCCCAAATCGAATATCTGCATAAGGTGACCACAGGTCCCCAAATCCAATAGCTGCATTAGGTAACAAGAGGTCCTCATATCAAATATCTACATAAGATGACCAGATATTTAACAAATCCAATTTCTTTATAGGGTGACCAGAGGTCCACAAATCAAATATCTGCATAAGGTGACAAGAGGTCCCCAAATCCAATATCTCCATAAGGTGACCAGAGGTCCCCTAATCGAATATCTGCATAAGGTGACCAGAGGTCCCCAAATCAAATATCTGCATAAGGTGACCAGAGATCCCCAAATTTAATATTTCCTTCAGGTGACCAAATATAACCAAATCCAATATCTGCATAAGGTGACCAGAGGTAACCAAATTTAATATCTTCATTAGGTGACCAGAGGTCCTCAAATCTAGTATCTGCATAAGGTGACAAGATAAATAACAAATCCAATTTCTTCATAGGGTCACCAAAGGTCCCCAAATCGAATATCTGCATAAGGTGACCAGATGTCCCCAAATCCAATATCTGCATAAGGTGACCAGAGGTCCCCAAATCTAATATCTGCATAAGGTGACCAGAGGTCCCAAAATCCAATATCTGCATAAGGTGACCAGATTTAACCAAATCAAATATCTGCATAAAGTGACCAGAGGTGCCAAAATTCAATATCTGCATAAGGTGACCAGATTTAACAAAATCCAATATCTTCATAAGGTGACCAGAGGTCCCCAAATCCAATATCTGCATAAGGTGACCAGAGATAACCAAATTTAATATCTTCATAAGGTGACCAGAGGTCCTCAAATCCAATATCTGCATAAGGTGACCATATATATAAAGAAAAAGATTTTTTTCAATCAAACCTAAGTAGAGATTTTAAAGCTATCGATAACAAGTTTTAAGTTTAAATAGAAATTTAGTTTCAGTATCATATAGACTTAATGAACCTATCCATCATACTTAAAAAAAATGATAAAATGAATACATACCACTTTCATCTGCATTTTCTGTTGACTTCTGAAAAAAGAAGTTAGATATTAAATAATCGTATAGGAAATCAACTTATTTATCCTAATGAAGATACCCATTTCCATTCTCAATTTTACGTATAAATTGACTTAATTATCGATTGTAAATGCTCTTGACAACGTAAGCAATTTCAATTATTTTCTAAGATTTATTTTAAATGATCATGGAAGATAATGTTCATTCTTTCTGTTCAGTGATACTAATATAGTAAATGTAATGTTATAGTATTCTATATTTTTGCTGAACCAATGATATATACAAACCTGTTCTTCTTTTTTCACCCTCTTCAAATTTCTTACATTTTCTACAAATGATAAAAAAACTCAACATTTAAAAAAGAAATTGTGGTGTAATTGCCAATGAGAAAACTAACGGCCTAATTGATGTCCATATAAATGAACGAAAACAGATATGTAATACAGCAACAAACGACAACCATTGAATTGCAGGATCCTGACTTGGGACAGGCACATACATACATAATGTGTCAGGTTAAACATGTTAGTGGGATCCCAACCCTTTTCCTAACCTGGGACAGTGGTGTAATAGTACAACATAAGAACGAACTATAAAATTCAGTTGGAAAAGGTTTAACTCAACAGATGGATACAACAGGGACCTATATTAACAGTTAATATAGGTCCCTGGATGCAAATAGAAAAACATCTAACAAAAAAGAGTGAAAGTGACTCGGCACTTACACATCCCAACAACAAAAAGACCATTTGTACAGATCTGAGAGTACTCACTAGTTCAAAGCCAACAACAACTAATAAAACAATCATACATCTAAGACTACATATGACCAATTTTTGTAAATTTCAATGACCAGTGAATAACAAAATCCGAAATCTGCAAAAGGTGCCACGAGAATTCAAATAACAACAGAAAGTGACCAAAGATAACTAAATGCAATATCTGCTTTAGGTAACCAAGTCTATTATCTGCATTAGGTGACCAGTAGTAACACAATTTTATATCATTTTAACGTTACTTAGGGTACTCAAATACCATATCTGGTAAAGTTGACCACATGTAGCCAATTAAATATACCCAAAAAAATGAACTTTTCAATCAAACCGAAGTAGCCATTTTACAGCTATCGATAACAAGTTTTAAGTTCAAATAGAATAATAGTTTCAGTATCATACACACTTGATGTACTTATCCATCATATATAAGAATTATATATAACAAATTAAATGCATACATACCAATTTCATCTACATTTTCTGAGTACTTCTGAAAAAAAGAAGATAAACATATGATATTTGTATTAGTAAATTCAATTTTATTTATCCAAAACTATCTTATTGGATAAATAAAAATTGACTAAATTATCAACTGTCAATGCTCTTGGCAATGTTTGCAAGGTCAATGATTTTCTTAGATTTGTTTTTTAAAAGATCAGGATAGACAATGTTCATTCTGTTGAGTGTTATTATATTTTAAATGTAATATGCAATAAAATTCTATAGTCTTGCTGAACCAGTAATGCATATCAAACCTGTTCTTGTTCTTTTTTTCCTCTCTTCGATTGTCTTACATTTCCTACAAATGATAAAAAACATAACATGACTTATGTTTTGATGACCAGAGGTAACCAAATCTGAAATCAGCATAAGGTAACCAGAGGTAACCAAATCCAATATTAACATAAGGTGGCCAGAGGTCACCAAATCTAATATTAACATAAGGTGACCAGAGGTCACCAAATCCAATATTTACATAAGGTGACCAGAGGTCATCAAATCCAATATATGAATAAGGTGACCAGAAGTTACCCCATTCTAGCATGTTAAGGCCACCAGAGGTTAACAAATCCCATTTCTGATTTAGATGACCACATGTAATCAAATTAAATATTTATGTAAGGTAATCGAGAAACAAAAAATGATTTGTTCAATCAAGCCTATATAAGTGGCCATTTTACCAGAAACGATTGCAAGATTTAAGTTCAAAAAGAATAATAGTTGCAGCATTATATAAACATAGTGTATGTTTCCATAATATTAAAGGTTTGACACAATAGATTAAATGCATACATACCACTCTCATCTACATTTTCTGAAAACTTCTGAAAAAGAAAATAAATATATGATAATTGTATTAGTAAATTCAATTTTATCTATCCAAAAGTATCTTATGAGGATCAGTATTATTTTACTTAATTATCAACTGTCAATGCTTTTGGCAATGTTTGAAAAATCAAGGATTTTCTTAGATTTGTTTGTAGATGATCATGAAAGATAATGTTCATTGTGTAAAGTTTTATCGGTATATTAAACTTAATGTAATAATATTCTATATTCTTGTTGAACCCATAATGTATATCAAACCTGTTCTTCTTCTTTTTTCTCTTTCTTTCATTGTCTCAAACTTTCTACAAATGATATGAAAAACCTCAACTAGTTGTATGTAAATGTTAATAACCAGAGATAACCAAATCTGAAATCTGCATACGGTGACCAGAGGTAACCAAATCCAATATTCACATAAGGTGACCAGAGGTCACCAAATTTAATATTAGCATAAAGTGACCAGAGGTAACCAAATCCAATTTAAACATAAGGTGACCGGAGATAACCAAATCCAATATAAACATAAGGTGACCAGAGATAACCAAATCCAATATTAACATAAGGTGACCAGAGGTCACCAAATCTAATATATGAATAAGGTGACCAGAGGTAACTTAATCTAATATTACCAGAGGTCACAAAATCCAATATTAACAAAAGGTGACCAGAGTTCACCAAATCCAATATTTGAATAAGGTGACCAGAGGTCACCAAATCCAATATATGAATATGGTGACCAGAAGTTACCCCATTCTAGCATGTTAAGGCCACCAGAGGTTATCAAATCCCATTTCTGGTTAAGGTGACCACATGTAATCAAATTGAATATTTGTGTAAGGTAATCAAGAAACAAAAAATGATTTGTTTAATCAAGCCTAAGTGGCCATTTTACTAGAAACGATTGCAAGTATTAAGTTCAAAAAGAAAAATAGTTGGCAGCATTATATAAACAGAGTGTATGTTTCCATCATATTAAAGGTTTAATACAATAAATAAAATGCATACATACCACTCTCATCTACATTTTCTGAGGACTTCTGAAAAAAAGATAAACATATGATAATTGTATTAGTAAATTCACTTTTATTTATCCAAAAGTATCTGATGAGGATAAGTAGAAATATTGCCTAAATTATCAACTGTCCATGCTCTTGGCAATATTTGAAAGATCAAGGATTTTTCTTAGATTTGTTTGTAGATGATCGTGAAAGATAATGTTCATTGTGTAAAGTTTTATCGATTTATTAAACTTAATGTAATAATATTCTATATTCTTGTTGATCCCATAATGTATATCAAACCTGTACATCTTTTTTTCTCTTTCTTTGATTGTCTCAAACTTTCTACAAATGATATGAAAAACATCAACTAGTTGTATGTAAATGTTAATAACCAGAGATGACCAAATCTGAAATCTGCATAAGGTGACCAGAGGTAACCAAATCCAATATTAACATAAGGTGACCAGAGGTCACCAATCTAATATTAACATAAGGTGACCAGAGGTCACCAAATCCAATATTTACATTAGGTGACCAGAGGTCATCAAATCCAAAATATGAATAAGGTGACCAGAAGTTACCCCATTCTAGCATATAAAGTCCAACAGAGGTTAACAAATCCCATTTCTGGTTAAGATGACCACGTGTAATCAAATTCAATATTTGTGTAAGGTAATCAAGAAACAAAAAATTATTTGTTCAATCAAGCCTAAGTGGCCATTTTACCAGAAACGATTGCAAGTTTTAAGTTCAAAAAGAATAATAGTTGCAGCATTATATAAACATAGTGTATGTTTCCATCATATTAAAGGTTTGATACAATAAATTAAATGCATACATACCACTCTCATCTACATTTTCTGGGGACTTCTGAAAAAAGAAGATTTCCTTCTAGTCTGTGATTCGAACATTTTAAAAAAAAACGTGTCATCACAAATGACAAATCATGCAAAATGGATGAAACGAATATTTTGCTTTGAATGACTTAATTAAACTTAAGTTTGTGTTATTCGTTGTATTCAATTGCTCGGTATGTTAATTTTACTTACAGATAATACAGACGGTGACAGGCTCTAGATCTATGGTGTTTTGCTAAATAGAAAGAAGAATTGTCTATTTTTAGTTTTCTATTTTTAGAACTACATTATTACTACACAGAAGAGTACTATTTATAGGGTGACCAGTGGGCACCGTTCAGCGTAACTATTATCCTTGTGCATGTTAAACGTACAGAATTTTTGCATTGTGACAACAGAAAATAAAGCTACATGTTAATTTTTCACGCTTCAACACTGTTGGTCATTTTTCAATTTGGAATTATTTCTCGAATTTAATTCAATTTTTACAAAAATTGCACTGTACGATTTTTTTACGACCGACCAAAAAAGGAAGTTAAGATACTATGCTATAACATATAAAAAATTCAGCTGTGTGTTAGGTGGGTGCATTAAAGTCACAAACTAAGCGTCTTTTCTGAAAATGTCACTCGCCTAATAGTTCAGGTACACTGGAAACTCCAAAGTTAAACTTACGACAGAAAGTAAAACTGAGAATATAAATGGGGACTATGTCAAAAGAGCAGAACACAGCAGAACTGGCCACCAATGGGTCTTCAACACAGCGAGAAAATTCCGCATTCGGAGGTGGGTTTCAGCTAGTCCTCTACAAAAATGTGTACTAATTCAGTGAAAATGAACGTAATACCAAACTCCTTGACATGTAAATGAACCAAAATTAAAAATCGCATAAGACTGACAAAGTCCAGAGACAGGTGCAAAATGCAGTAGGGTTACACATGTTTGGTGGGATCTCGACCTGCCCTATACCTCTAACTATATGGACAAACTAAACACAAAACAATACGCACAGTAAAACTCAGTTTAAAAGAAGTCCGATTCCGATATCAGAAAAGGTAACAAAAGAAACTAAGCTTAGTGACAATGATACAAGGATACAAGTAAAATCCTTTTGCAGAAAAGTTGAACAATGTATTCTTTTATATAATTGAAACATTTCGTTCTTTAAACTCTGATCCATATGTTATACTATTTTAGTGATTTTTCGTTGTCTATTATTAATTTTCCCCTTTTTTGGACGGTGATGTTCTTCTTGCATCATCTTACAGTATTGATATATCACATCTCGTTTCATATATGCCCGTGTCTATTGTGACGTTTTGGATTTCAATGAACGTAATCTATGTTTCACTCGTAATTTGTACTGATACAGGGTTTGGCGCCAACAAACTTGTCAAATCCAGTCACATTATGTATGTGCCTGTTCCAAGTCAAAAGCCTGTACTTCAGTGGTTTTTGTTTGTTGCTGTACTTTTTTTCTCTTTTGTATATATATATATATATATATATAAAAAAAAGCGCAAGCAAATTTACAGATCTAACATTGTTGGGTTGATGTTTAGACGAGTTGTATATACATAATGTACACAGCCATGTATCACCATCATTGCTGGTGATCCGGTGGATAAATCTGTTGTAGAGTTGTCACTGACTCAGACGTACTTATAAATATAATTATTTTCTGTGACTGTATCTTACATTAATTTGTAGGATCCTTTACTATAGATAATTGAGCTGATCTGTAACAATAACATCTCCATGCCTTATATATCATGTACTGTAGTACGACGCTAGATTAAAACTGACGAGGAAAGGTAACACACGGCCACCGAAAGCTTTATTTTTGTGAAGCCCAGGTGGTCGTGTGGTTCTAGCGGGACGGCTACAGTGCAGGCGATTTGGTGTCACGATATCTCAGTAGTATGGGTTCGAATCCCGGCGAGGGAAGAACAAAAAAAAAAAATTTGCGAAAGCAAATTTACAGATCTAACATTGTTGGGTTGATGTTTAGACGAGTTGTATATGTTGTGTACAAGTTGTAATGTTGTACAAATTATAATTTGTACAGATGTTTTGTACAAGTTATCAGTGTTTTATGAACTGCTTAACACAAATGGATGATGCAAGCACACAGTCTTTTGTTTCACAGATTTCTGTCATATTTCACAACTTCATCATACAGTCATTACTGAGCATTGATACAAAAAACATTAAAAGACCACAAAAAGACTTTTTATGGGTATGAATATGGTATAAGGAGAAAAATAAAATTAGAATTTAAACCATTCAGGTTACCTAATTTCCAGTTTGAAGACAAGGAAACTTGCACTAAATGTTAGGTTGAAGTATATAAATTTGAATTTAAAACATTAAACTAGTACATTTTAGAAGATAAACCTGTTTCACCTGTTGTAAGAAGGTATGTGTCAAAAAACTTATAACTTGTACAAAAACCCTGTACAAATTATAATTTGTACACGCTTAAGTATATATATATAGAGTCTATAAGAATCTACCAACCAGTAAACTTTATAGGTATTGGATCATCAAAATTGACAATACTACACAAACAGGAAAATTATATGAGTCTAAAAGATTGTGTAACAATACCCATAAATAGATATCATCTGTTCAGTTTTTCCATCTTTTTGCGCTGATATTCAACAACACTTTTTAGTGTTTTGTTTTCCATCTATTTATCGGTATTGTTGTATCTATATATAACAAGTCTAAAAGGGTACAACATCACCAAAAACACAATAAAACGAACAATATGTTAGATATTTCGGATAACAGATATCCTTCCTCGGTAATTGCACGATGAAAAATGAATCATGTCAATTCCAGTTAAGACTCTATCAAGCTCTATCAAGATCTTGAAATTTATACAATTTAAGCGAACGTTGGAACGATTTTTAAATTTTTTTTCCAAACACGGCGCAAAGACTACACAGATATGCCAAAATAAAAATAGTTATTTACGATGTGAACTGGCACAACTCTAAATTCCCAAAGGTGGTGACAGTTGAGATGTTAAACAACTGCGTGGAAATACAGTCCCAATAAACAGTCCTGACCGATCTAAGCTGGTATAATATTTAAAATATGACAACGGTAGAACAATTGCAACAGAAACTGCGTATTTAAACATTCAAAAAATATAGTAATTTGATGATAAGAAAAATGAGTAATACATTTTTACTAAGGTTAAGTAATAGAACGTGGCAGTGTATTTACACATCCCTGACAACTGTAATTAAAACTAGTATAATTCAAAAATTCCTGAATAGTGTTAGAGTCCAGTACGGAAGCCGGAGTTACTGGACACAAGTGATGGCAGGAAATTAGTGATGGTAAGGAAAATAAGTGACTCTTCTATGTTTTTTTTATTAATGCCCTCTGGGGAAACTGTCCTGAGCTTTCTTATCCAAAAACTTTCCCGAGCAAGTCTGTCGGCCTTTGACCAGTCCTCTTTGTGATCTATGATGGTGATGGTAAGTTTTTTAAGATCAGCTTGGGCGTTCATGTGATCTTAAATGACGACTTACGGGGAGGTCGGGCTTGCAGGTGTAGTCACTACGATGACCATTCATGCGTTTGTTGAATGGCTGTTCTGTCTCGCCAACATACTGCATGCCACATCGACACTGAAGAATGTATACAACATTCTGGGTTTTGCAAGTTACATTACAAAATATCGTGTACACAGACCCAGTGGAGTGGCAAGTAAATGTTTGAGTATTCAGTATTTGTTGGCAAGTCAGACATCGTTTGTTACCACATGACTTTCACCATCCTATAGTTGAACAGCTTTTATTAGAGGAGACGGCAGCTTTCACAAATAAGTCTTTTAGACTTGCTGGTCTCCGAACGCCCACCAGTCAATTAAATTTACATATGAAATATCCGACTCTAAGATATCTTTCTTAGACAAAACACAACTATATCTATAAAGGACGGTGTCATATCAACAGACCTCTACTGTAAACTTACAGATGGCCCGAGAACACAGTTATTTCGTAGTGCAATTCTTTTAGACAATAAATTCAAATTAAAAAAAATCGCACCTGCTCTTTCTCAAAAAGATTTTTACAGTGTAGTGTACTACCAGTGAGACAAATAATATCAAAATTATAGAAACTTCTACCAGCTCTAACTAAATTTTTAAAATAATCACAATTCTGTGTTAAGGTGGTATGGGAGTCTAAAATAAAAATGATAGAATTTGTTCATACTTAAACATAAAGATTCAGCACCCAAATTTTTTTGACATGTAATTACATCCCCCTACTTTATATTTCATGCATTTAATATCAAGAAATAAATTGGGAAAGTGTATCAAATAAAACATGCAAGTTATACACTGTTTACACTAAGGACTATATTTGTAGACAACGAAAACCAAAGGACGATAAGACAACGAAAACCAAAGGACGATAACTGTGTCCTTGGACCAGATAAACATCAGTACCTTTCTTCCCAAAGCTGTCACCCCAAACACTGTACAAAAAGTATTCCGTACATTCAAGCTCTCAGAGTAAAGCGGATTTGCTCCTCTGAGGAGGCTGTCACTCAGCAGTTACAGCTAGGAACTCCGCGGATTTTTAATCAAACGAGGTTATAAGAAATGGGACAATGATAAGTGGTTTGCGCGTGCTATAGTTTTTATTGCTTTCATATCCATTCTTATTTTAAAGAAAACAAGAAATGGATAATGATGACTAATCTGCAATGCCATTTCTACGGGTAATTAATTTCAGGTATTTCAGTGTGATATAAGGAAAATTCAATATTACAAAAAGCAACAATTATTCTTTTTTTTTTATAATCTTTATTTCCATCCTTTAAATGTGTATAATATTTTCTAAATACCTTCATACAACCTTGTTGAATTTTTTCTTAGCACTACTGGTCGAAGTAAAATAATAAGTTAATATTAAAAAATACTTTTGATATAATAAATAACCAATGTTGCTATTTTCAAATCTACTTCACAATTCTATTAAAACGATATCTTTCTATATCTAATTAATAGTTGTATGTACTTTTTCATATACAACTGTTGGACACATGTAGTATGTTACAGTAGCGTAAATGAAACGTGAATGTTGACTCGAAAGACGGTAAGATAATGACTGCTGCCTAATGAGCGACACATATATTGTAACAAAAATATAATTATTGATGTAAATATGATTTCTGCCATCAAGTTAATATAAATATTGAATGAAACAATTAATAATTAATAACCGTTTCACAAGTGATATCAGATATGTTCTTTACGTCGTAACTACAATCCCCTTCCGTTTCATGAATGTGACCTACAGAGTTAGACTATTAACCGGATATGTTATCACATAAGCAACACGACGGATCTGCTTACCCTTCCGGAGCACCTGAGATACCCCTAGTTTTTGGTGGGGTTCGTGTTGTTTATTCTTTAGTTTTCTATGTTATGTCATGTGTACTATTGTTTGTTTGTCTTTTGATTTTCAGCTATGGCGTTGTCAGTTTATTTAGATATATTTGACCGATCAAAAACCAGCATGTAATTCGCGATATATGATGATGCAGTAATCATGTAACTATGACATCACTTGTTTCCAAACAAACCCAAAGTGGTTACGTTTTGAAATGGTCACCAATTTGTAGATTTTATAAACAAAACTATTCTTTTTGAAACAATCTAAAGTTAAGAAGTTGTCAACATGGGTATATCTTCTTCTTGCCTTGACGTAGTTGCGCTTGACTGCTGTTCTTTCCCTTCTGTGTTAGCATTACCTTAAACGACATATTTACGTGACTGTAATGTTTGTAATTTAGGGAATAACAATACATGGCTAAACACAAAGATCGAAACTCCAAACTGTTGAACTTATATAAACCTTTTGTATCGGTTATAAATATATTACGTCTAATATAACAAATTTGTGATTTCAAGTTACTCTTGAACCATAAACTGTTATGGAATTTTATGTCTCTTCTATTTTTCTTGCTTTCTTTGACCAGGAACATGTAACGTTTTGTTTATTCGAGCGTTACTGATGATTGTTTTGTAGACGGAAAGCCCGAGTGACGTATACGATTCAAACGTTGATGATTAATACACAAGTTGATTCTTGAAGCACACCAATCATCTTCAAAAATGTTATAATTTCTGAATAAAGAGTACTTACGCCTCAAACAGTTAGATCTTTGTAGATATACACATATCCCGAATACCAATATACATGTAAATACAGAAGCGGAAATACCGATAGCTAAATTCCTTATGTTCGTATCTGTAAAAAACGAAAATAATATTAACAACCACAGGGACTTTTCTTTGCTCCCCATTCTGATGTAAGTTACCTTAGTTTTTTTGTGCTTCTATCATTAAACACCAAGTAATGTCCAGCAATGTTCATTTGATGATAGACGACTTTGACATTCGTGCAATTTCACGTATATTTCCGATGACACAATGCGTATTTTATTACGTCACAGAAAAAAGTCGGTTGTTTTATGATGTCCTTTACACCGATTGACATGGTATATAAAAAAGAAGATGTGGTATGATTGCCAATGAGACAACTATCCACAAAAGACCAAAATGACACAGACATTAGCAACTATAGGTCACCGTACGGCCTTCAACAATTAGCAAAGCCCATACCGCATAGTCAGCTATAAAAGGCCCCGATAAGACAATGTAAAACAACTCAAACGAGAAAACTAACGGCCTTATTTATGTAAAATAATTAACGAAAAACAAATATGTAACACATAAACAAACGACAACCACTGAATTACAGGCTCCTGACTTGGGACAGGCACATACATAAATAATGTGGCGGGGTTAAACATGTTAGCGGGATCCCAACCCTCCCCCTAACCTTGGACAGTGGTATAACAGTACAACATAAGAACGAACTATAAAAATAGTTAAAAAGGCTTAACTCATCAGATAGACAAAAATACAAGTGGACATGGCCCAGTATAGATTAGTTTACAGGTGTAACTTATTCATAAAACCGAAATGTAAATATTTCTATAAAATCAGATATTGTACCCGTGCAATTTTACTTCTCCAACATATTCGGAAGATCTAAATTATTATGTTGAGCTAGTTACTCCACCTTTCGATTGAAATTGTACGCATAAAGATTGAAATTTCATACAAGTGTGTGATAGTTATGATTTTTTTTTACCGGCAGTTTAGTACTTTCAAAAATCATTATAGATAATGATAAGTTAAAATGTATAAACGTTTGATATCATTCATTGATCAATATTATTTACACGATCTGATGATCAATTTTAATAACATTATAATGATATTGCAGATCTTACCACTATTATCTCCACATCCATCTGTCTTGTGATTCGTTTGAAAGCTCTTCTCTCCAACCATGCAGTTGACAAACCAAGTTATACTGCATAAGTTCATCAAACTTATAGTTTCATTATATCTAATTATGTCATATGTGTGAAGTCCTTTTTCAAAGTAACTTGTTTTCAATATCCTAGTTTGATCCTGTAAAAAACATTTCTATTAAAGGTAGATATAAGGGAGACATGTTTACTAACTAATATTTTAAATTCCTCTGATAATCTTTTTGACAAAAGGAAACAATGACAATTCAATTTAGTAAATTGACAAACAGTGTTTTTATTTAGGTTTAGTGATTTATTGAATAGTTGTTAATGGCTTTGAGGTAGATTTCTATCTGCAGTTACATGTGTTCATAGATCAGTGTATTTTTTTCTGTCATCTTCTTTCCATTTGTTAGTTATATTTGAAGCCGATCCGGTATAAGTTAAATCCTTTCTTATTGATTCTGTAGTTTGTGGTTATATTGCACTGCTACACCATACAATAGAGAAGGACTGAGCACTCGAAACATTCTATCTGTGTCTATCCTAAGTGAGGAAGGTGCGATTACGTTATAATATTTATTCTTATTGGTTAATTATATTTTAGATTTTCGTTCTTGGTGTTTGAAATGTTATGTTATGTCGGGATCTTTCAGGGCGTACAGCAGGTCTGGTAATTTTGCATTGTTGAATGCCGTTCGCAGACTTATATATTGACCTAAAGTTGCGTATTTCCAATTCTTTTAGTCTATGTGGAATTGTCGTGTCAAAGGAAATTATTGTACCAGATTATTTTATTTTATATGGATGGAATACTTACATTATGTTGCAAAGAACAATTTGGTAAAGGGTGCACATTCATTAATGTCACATTTAGATATAGTTTTGTATCTTTTACATAGCTGTTGTCAACAATATCGTCGTATGAAGGCATACCTAGAATAAAAGAAAATATTATTCGTAATAATAGATTAAACAACATATGTTTTGTCATAATCAAATCTTGAGTATCTTGATATTTCAATAGCATTATAAGTGATACTCCATTTTTGTAGGTGATTAAGTTGAATTGTTCCTAAATTTTAGGTGCATTATATATTACTGTTTCCTTAGTCCAAATAGTAAGCTACATGCATTTGCCATGTTTTGTAACTGTTTTGCACTTTCGCATTTTGCACCTATCCGGAGTCAGGAGCCTCTGGCATTTGTTAGCTTTGAAATTAATCTTAAATTGGTTCATGTTTATGTTTATGTTTAAAAGTTTAGTATGGCGTCGTTTTGAAGTGAACTAAGACACATGTTTGCTGCAACATAGATAATAATTTGAATCTTTATTTTGCAGTCGAATTGTTTCATAACCTACACCTACTGCTATTCTCACCTCGAAGTCTTCTATATTTTGAAATTAAACCATCAACGCATGTCTATAATGTTTGAAAACGTCAAACGTCATATTTATAGTTTTAAAACACTTACGTATATTGGCAGTTTTATCTAAAATCAGCATTTGTCGAAATTGTTCTTTTCCACATAAACATGTGTATTCACTGAACGCATCATCTGCGGAAAAGTTTTTCACCGTTAGGTCAAAGCTTAGACCTGATTTGTGTATTTTCATCTCATATTTTGAATCATCTGTTGTATGCCCATTCAAAGCAAGCAACTTGTATCCCTTTCCACCTGTCCATTGTCTCGTTTGGTTGATATGACATGCACCAGCTGATACAATACACTTAATGTTTACATCTTCACCCAAAACTATAGGAACTGTTTGAATCTTCCAAATGACTACATGTAATAGAAGGCAACTTTAAATAAATAAAATTATAAAGGCAGTATGAATTAAAACTATATTCTCTCAAGAGCATGTGTCGATCACCTGTATCTACTGTTATTTCTGAAAAAATGAGATTTTGGTGAAAGATTACAAAAATGTCCAAACATTGTGCAAAATTGCCTTTAAAGAGCAATAACACCTTACCGGGTCAATTGTCAATTTTGTTCATCTTCACTTATTGGTGGATCTTTTTTCTCTGAACATTCGTGCTGTTTACAGTTTATCTTTATCTATTATAATACTCAAGATAATAATCAAAAACTGCAAAATGTCTGCAAAAAAAACAATTCATGGACAGTATTACGGCAAGAACGTCACTTTAAAGGGCAAGAACCCCTGAAGAGGTCAATTGACAATTGTGAAAATGTTGACCTTTTTGTAAAGCTTATTTTGCTGAATACGTTTGCTTGTACAGTTAATCTCTATCTATTATTCTATTCCAGATAATAAGCAAAAATTGCTAAATTTCATTAAAATAACCTATTCGAGGCAGCAGCCCAACAACGAGTTGTTATAGTATCTTATAATTGAAATACACTAAACATTGAATAATAAAACATATCTGATATTTTAGCAATGTTATTCAGACATTTTTCTTCTTATTATTTCAACGATATCTTGCCCCCCCCTTTTTGTGATTCTAGGTCGATTAAATTCAAACAAGATAGGCAGAGAATCAAATTTCCAAGATTTTTCTTTGAAATTTTCTCAAAAAGGAATTTTCCGGATGATTTTTTTGGGTATTAATTTCATTGTTTAGGACTGACATCATATTTAGTTCTCTTTTCTGATAAATAAAAACATTTATAAATCACAAAGCAAACAATTGTTTTAATATGATTAAGAACATAATAATAAACATCTCCAATTTTGTATCCTATTACAAGATATTTCAGACAAAAAGTCATGCTGACCAATATTTAGATACATAAATATTATGTAGTTATGTCCAATAGTTTTTTACCATGTACATTCAATGACAAAAGGATTATAGCTATCATATTTGAAACATAGCTCACAGTTATCACTACTAATTATTTTAGGTTTTCCAGTGACTTATGAGCATTAAGGTTCTTTTTGAATATCAAATAGTTTTTCACCAAACTCCCAAAAATAAAAGGTAGGTGTGATTTTCCAGTTAGCACAAGTTTTATCGGTTAATCTTTTAACCTAATTTATTTTGATAGCTTCAATGTATGCATCAATATCTGTCATTTTTAATCCGCCTTCAATATAATATCTTCTTAACACTGAGCGTTTAAGTTTCTCGCTACCACCCTCCCATAAAAAAATAAATGATATTTTTTTAAATTTACTAATAATTTCACTGCTTAGATTTATCAATGAAGCAACGTATGTTATATTATGAATAACTTGTGTTTTAATTATAGTTATTTGTCCAATCATTCTCAATTTTCTTTTCTTCCAATCATTTAGTATCCTTTCTGATTTTTCAAACTGTTTATCTATATTTAGTGTTTCACATTCTTTTTTTTGTTAAGGCCGAAATAAATATTTTTTCTATTTATCTTTCCAATTAATACTTTCAAATTTGTCTTTGTAGTGTTTTATTTTACCTAGCTACATACCTTCTGATTTATTTCTATTAAGTTTAAGTCCCGAAAAAGATCTAAAAGTTTCTATTAAATTACGTGCATGTTTTATTTCATCTTTAGATCTTAACAAGAGAGTTGCATCATCTACTAGCTGTGAGACTCGTAGGCTATGAGTTTTTTTTATCAATTTTTATTTGTATCCCTTTCAGATCATTATTATCTCTTATTCTACAAGCCAGTATTTCAACAGATAAAACAAACAATAACGCGCGTAAAGGGTATCTTTGTATAATTTCCCGTTGAATCCCGAAGGTTTCAGAAATCCACCCGTTATTTACGATACATCCTTTTATATTATCATAATAAAGTGTTTTGACCAACTTTTGAAAAGACTTATTAAGTCCGATTTGTTCTAATGATTCCAGCATGAAGTCCCATTCGAGTGAGTCGAATGCTTTAGAAAAATCGATAAATTGTATAGCTCCATCAATATTAAAGTTTTCAGCATAATCTATAATATCTCGAAATTGACGTACGCTGAATCTTAGATATCGATTTTTAACGTTATCATTTTGATCTCTGTGTATAATAAGAGGATAATTTTTTGTAAGTCTTTGTGCTAAGGTATATGTAATAAGTTTTACATCAGTATTAAACAAAGGAATTGGACGGTAATTATCTAAGGACAAAAGGTTTTTTTTTTTAAATCAATGATATTATCCCAATGTTTTGGGTGTCAGATAAAGTTTCATTATCATAACATGGGTTAGAACCATTCAGTACAATATGCTTTAACTTTGGCCAAAATGGTCGACAAAACTAAACTCTTAAACCATATTTGCCTGAAGTTTTGTTTAGGTTCATATTTTGAATAGAAGATGTTAACTTTTCTAAGGTTAATTTACCATCCACTTGTTTGCTTTCACAAGGATTTAGAGAATGACCAATGGGAGTATTTTCTATGCATGGCTTTAAAATTTCAGTTTCAGGAAATGTGCTTTTGCACAGAGATTTATAATACCTACATCTCAAATTTCACTTTGATCAACAGTAACATCTCCTTTGTTTGTCAATTATTTATAAATAGATTTTTTTAGCCTTTCATTCTGTTCTAGGAATAAAAAGTTCTTAGTATGTTTACCCTTCCTCTACCCATTTTATTCTTGAACTAACTTTGCTCCGTTGGCTTTAAAAGAATATATCTCTTCTTAATTATTCTTTTCTAAATATTCTTTTTGATTAAAAAGTTCATTATTTTTTCTATCAGGTAATTTGTCTTATCTTTCATTTAAAAGAATTAGTCTGTTTTCCATTACTTAAATATTATTTTCCCTTTCTACGTGTAACAAAATTTGTGTTCCAATCTACTTGTTACATACTTAATACAATTTAAAGTACATGTACTTGACCTTTGCAGACATTTATCGTTCATGTATTTTGCTGACGTTATATAATTGCATTATGCAGATGTTAATAACATTGTCAACTGACCAACCTAGTACATGTATTACTTAATAGCTAGACCACTCTATACAACTGTTGAAATTTATGGCCATTTTTGACAGCTGATGGATGGCCCCTCTGAACTATATAAGATCCAGCTTTGGACTCGAACAGATAGGACAGATTGGTACAAGCGATTCGTACAGATAGATTCCGCCAAGGTCTCCCCCTTCTGGGTAGGCTAGAACTTATGTGGTTAATATCCGAACGTACTCCATAAGGACTGAACGGTTATACCACTATACGATCACGTGCCAGTGTGATGAGTTATTGAACATTCGAACTATTCAACTTAAAGACAGTTTGTGAACATTCGAACATTTGAACTTTAGAATCTTTCTTGACTTTGTTATTACATAATAAAATCATTTTATCCAATTACTGACTATATTACATATGGCTTTAATTTAGATTTACAGTATTGGGTAGTAGACTCTCTTATGTAAATTTTTAGCAGGTCCCACTGGTTTAGGAATGATGATTGCTCATACTTTTCAATTTACTTATTTAATAGTTTATTATACCGAGCATCAGTCAATATACTATTATTCATTTCAAAATATCCTTTTCCCATGTTTCCCCGATTCTTTGCATAAATTTCTAATTTAAGCGAAATAGCTAAGTGGTTTGGAAAAATAAAATGTGTGCAAGCCTGATATCAGTAGATACAGTGTTTATGCGTGCTTGTGTGCATATTATAAAAAAAAGTCTGTTCTACTAGCTTCATGTGTAGAATTTTTCCTTTTCCATGTGTATGTTTTTTTTCAATCTTTATTTAATTATTCTTTGTATCTAAAATTGAGAGTAGATCATTCATATCTAATCCTACTATTAAAGCACCAAGAGTGTGTTCTTCAATTAATTTACTTACTTTTTTTTTTATAAGATTGGTTTCTTGCATGAGCTTCATTATGTGCATACAAGTTTAATAAGGTGAGAATCTTATCTTAAATTTCTATATTGACTATGTTAATTCTCCCTTCCTTATCACAAACTTAATTAATTTAAAATCGAGTGATTTGTTATTAAAGAAAAATACTCTCCTTGAGTTTGTTGTGCCTAGGCTATGAAAACGTTTGCCATGGAATTCTTTGTAAATTTGCTTTCTCATATCTTTTGACAAATGAGTCTCTTGTGTCATTAAAATGTCGCATTTCTCTTGTCGGAACCAAGAATATAATCTAAAGCGTTTTTCCATCTCGCTAAACCTTGACAATTTAGTGAGCAAGTGGCAAATCATGCCAACGTTTGCCCAGTATTTAAAAAGGGAGATAAACACAACCCTATCATCTACAGGCCTATATCCCTTACATGCATCCTATGGAGCATGTATAAGCAAGTAACATCATGGCACATCTAGAAAATAACAACATTCTATACGATCTACAACATGAGTTTCGTTCCTCAAGATCTTGCGAAACCCAGTTAGTGTCATTTTTACAAGAACTGGCAAAATACAGCAATGATAACATCCAAACTGACGTAATTGTGATTGACTTTGCCAAAGCATTTGACAAAGTCCCTCACAAAAGACTTCTTCATAAACTTAAACACTATAGTGTGGACAACCAAACATTGAACTGGATAGAATACTTTCTTGAACTTCGCACACAAACGGTATTACTGGAAGGCACCAAATCTGAACAAATACATGTCACACCAGGGGTACCTCAAGGAACATTACTTGGTCCTATCTTTTTCCTAGTGTACATAAACGATCTGAATGATTATATAAAATATGGCACTCTTATACTTTTTGCAGGTGATAGCATCATATATAAAACCATCAAGAATAAAAATGAGTTAGAAAAATTACAAAACACCTAACAGCAGCAGCAAAGTGGGAAGAGGACTGGCTCATTTCCTTCCATCCGGACAAGTGTTCAGTCCTTCAAGTTACAACAACAAAAAACACCTGTCCCATATGACTACATCTTACATGGGCACACTTTGCAACAATAAACATCTACTAAATATCTTGGCTTAACAATACAAACTGATTTAAAATTTAACAAACACATAAATAACATCACAGCAAATGCAACTAAACAACTATATTTTATCAAAAGAAACCTTAAAGTCAGTTAAAGAAAAGGCCTATATCTCACTTGTGAGACCAAAGCTAGAGTATGGTAGCTGCATCTGGGACCCACATACAAAATCACAAAAATCAAAAATAGAAATGGTCCAAAGACGCGCAGCCAGATATATATGTAATCGATATCATAACACCGTCCAGCTCTGTGACAAACATGCTTAACCATCTTAACTGGCCAACACTTGAAATTAGAAGAATAAGAACATGGCTTATATTTTTCTTCAAAATTATACACCACCAAGTAGCAATATACCCCACGAACCTGTTAATACCATCAGACAGTCGAACAAGACAATACACTCATATTCACTCATTCTGGCACATACAGGCAAAAAAGACTCATATAAATTTTCATTCTATCCTAGGACAATCGCGTCCGCGGAACCTTTTACCAGTTACTGCTGTCAAATGCACCACAGTTGAAGCATTCAGAGAACAGATTCCTATATCTGTTCTCAACCAATACTACACCATGTAATGTAACACCTTGTAAATAGTATTATCTTATATGTACAGTGAAAATCAAAAACAAGTTATTATTTCTTTAATTTTTGATGTAAATATAAAATTGTACATTTTACCCACGCATGCACGGCACATAGTCATCAATATTATGATGGAGTGTGGAAACTGAAAGAAGAGAAGAAGAAGTGTGAAGTTTTTAGTTTTCATTATCTATTATTAAAGCAGTTCAATAACTATCTATTTAAATCTTTCAAAATGAAAACACCTGTTCTATGTATCGTGACCCAGATAAACACAAACATATTTTTAGACCTATAAATAGCATAGGTAAAGTTAATTTCTATTTTTAGCTTCATTACTGACTTTCCGAAAACATCTTGTATTTTTTAAACATTAACACTCTCACATAGTGAAATTTTGATAGCGTGGGTGGTTTTAGTGTATTCACGACTTTTATGTTCTTTTTTATATATGAAATAAATCGAATATTATTAACCAAATGACTTTACGTAAAGTGCTATAAATTCTTGAAATATGTGTAGTACGAAAAAGTGTGATATTTAAGATCAAGAATAGGAGGATGTTTATGGCTGTGTCTCTGATGTGTAACGTAAATAACCATGAAAACTGTGTGGAAATATTTTCTGAAGAAAAGAACATCTGAAGATTGTCGAGTATTCTTATAATAAAAGGAGAATGGCTTTTTTTTTACTTGATTTCAAGAATCTCTTTTGACAAAGGATTAATTTGCGCCTATGATTATGTGAACATGGTGAAGTAAATGTGATTTGTTTCCCCGTGTTGATCCTGCATTTCGTTAATCTATTTCTCAAACTGATGAAGCAAATTTCATTTTTTAGGATGTACGTGGCCATGGAACACATATTTTTATCCAAGCAGTTTTACCAATTTTCAATTCATCATGTTCATAGTCTATACATTTTTCATTTTTTCATTTACAAATAATGTTATATATGCAATATCTGTTTTCTGTTTAATGGTTGGGTTGTTGTCTCTTTGACACATCCCCTATTTACATTCTCAATTTTATATGTACTTCATTTTTAAATAAACAAATATAACATTCTGAAAATTCTCTTTTGAATGTATCTATCTTTAATTCAGACATCACATTCACAAAATACAATTTTGTTCAGACACTTGATAAAACAGTCTTTTTTAATGAAACAAAGGAGACAAAGATATATATATATATATATATACGAGTCTAAATTGAAAACTACGTTCAAACCTATGACTGCGTTGGATAAAAACCGCAATTTTTATACATGTATACAATGTTTCAAACAACGCCGGATTTAGTACTGGCTTTACAGTTCGAAATTATTTTTAAAATAACCGTTTAAATTACAGGTTTTCATTGATTCGGGATGATGTATAAGTACGTTGCCACGTTCAATTATTTTACCTCATTATACAAAACTTATTTTTTCAATCACTATTAGACTGCTATTCGTTTGGAAGGCTTTAATATGTAGTTTCCGTTGTAATTGCCCTACCGTTGTCTAATTTATACCATCCTGGATCGGTAAGGACATTTTTGATTCTTTTGATTTTTTTGTTTGAGGACTGCCCTCAATGCAGTTATCACATCTCAACTGTCACATCCTTTGAAAATCTAAAGTTGTGCCATTTCACATCGTAAATAACTATTTTTATTTTTGGCATATTTCTGTAGTCTTTGCGGTGTGTTTGGAAATTTTAAAATTGTTCCAGCGTTCGCTTAAATTGTATAAATCAAGATTTTGATAGAGTCTCAATTTGAATTGACATGATTCATTTGACACCGTGCTGTTATTGAAGAAGGATATCTGTTATCCGAAATATCTAATATTTGTATATTTTATAGTTATTTTATGGTGATGTTGTACCCTTTTTGACTTGTTATATATATATACAATATATTCAATATAAAAAACATGAAGATTTGTAATTGCTAGCTCTAATTTAGATGAGTTTAGGGTTGAGTTTTTTTTCACAGGTTCTTCTCTCTTGTGAAGCTCATCGATCAGTAGGCGTACTTGCTGTTTGTTTAACACGTGTTTGTTCTCTTCATTTGGTTCATTTGATGGAGTTTCAAAGGCTTCTGCTAGGAAACGTTCCATGCTCGGCTGATCCTTATTTACATTTTGCCTATCTTTTTTATTTTTTTGCTCGTTTAGTTTTTTTGACATGTCGTTTTGCTTTTTTCTCACTTAGGTTGAATGATCATCAATATTGTACTCGACATGTTTTTCGGTATCATTACCTGCCTGCTAATTGAAAGTGAAGCTAGGCATTGTATGTTCTGCAATTAGCTACTTAGGTTGTTTTTGACACATCTTTTTGACAGCTTTCTGGATGGGTGGAAATGTCTGAATCTGACTCTGATTCTAATTGGTTATCTTCGCTAGAAGAATCAAAGTCTGTATTGCAGTATTTTGCCGCATGACCAGAATTCCCACAAGTCTGACATACTCAATTATCTGCTGAAGAAGTGCAATAGCTTGCTTTATGACCACTGCCACCACATGTTCGAGACATCCAATCATTTGGGCGTTCACATGATTTATGTCCCTCATTTATTACATGTTATGTTTGTACGGGTAACAACCTGACCTCGATGGAGTACTACTGCTTCGTATTTACCTATACATAAAGTTTTTGGCAAAGGTTTTGGTACAGGTTCACATATCGCAATGCGATCACCAGTCTGACAATTTGTGACACGTCCATCAACTCGTAGTCTTTATCGAAATATTGTATATACAACACAGTGACAAACCTCAAGGGATCTTTGAATTTGATCGTTGTTTGGTAAGCAAGGTATATTTGTTTTAATTTTCTTACTCGGACATTGTTATGATTTTCATTTTCAGCAGTTTTAGGATTTCAGCATATGTTTGAGTCAGCTTTTTACGAATAACTATTCCATTTGTAAGTGTTTTATCCTGGCCTTTATGATTGTCAAAATATAATCCTCTAACCCTTTGTAAAGCTTTCAATTGACTGGGGTCTACAAGATTTTCAACAGCTCTGTATAGCTCGAGATGAGTGAGGTTATGGTTTTGTGAGGGCTGACTAGTCCGAAATAAGTCTTGTTCCTAGATGAAGACTGGTATAACTTCACTTACTGGTCATTTGACGATTGGTTCCTAGGAGAAGCTGCCTTAGCATAAGACTTGAACGAACTTTTTGGATCTACATTTGCACCCGCCATATTGAAAATTGGGAAGATTTCTTGACTTTGAATCTCTCAATTATTAAAACCAATATACATTAAATCGTCACTAAAACTTAGCTACGAAAGGAATATTGTATATTCTGTTGTCAATACGATCAAAATCTGTTTAGAAACACTTCATTATATATGAAAATCTGTTTTTTATCAGAGAAGCTCTGCCTACCGTAGCTATAGCATGAGCGCGTTCGTATTCGTTGTCTGAAAATTTTAGGGCAGACAGATCTTGACTTATGAACATTTTTATATATTGATATAGGAAGATGTGGTGTGAGTGCCAATGAGACAACTCTCCATCCAAATAACAATTTAAAAATTAAACCATTATAGGTTAAAGTACGGCCTTCAACACGGAGCCTTGGCTCACACCGAACAACAAGCTATAAAGGGCCCCAAAATTACTAGTGTAAAACCATTCAAACGGGAAAACCAACGGTCTAATCTATATAAACAAAACGAGAAACGAGAAACACGTATATATTACATAAACAAACGACAACTACTGTACATCAGATTCCTGACTTAGGACAGGTGCAAACATTTGCAGCGGGATTAAACGTTTTAATGGGCCCAAACCTTCTCCCTTTTTCTGAAACAATAGCATAACATCACAACATACGATAAACATACGATAAAATATCAATTGGCAGACTTAACTCAATCAAAAAACGTATGATTACACAATGAACGAATAAATTTGATCTGCGATATCTGAATACAAATGCACAGTTAATTAAATATTAGAGACAAACATTCATGACCAAAAGGCTAACAAACAAATTCAAACACACTGAGAAATATTTAACCAATCAATGTTCACTTTAGAAAAAAACCGGTTTTTTATAATCTTGAAGTTTATACAAATGTTGTAAGAATAAGTGAAAAATTGAAGATATTACAAATAATGTTAGATGGTTCAAATAGTTGTAGAGGTCAAAGTATAAATTGTATCCTTCTCTTTTTTCCGTTTTTAGCCATGGCGCACATCAATGCAAGTAGAATGGCAAAATCACCAGATACATATTTTAAACTAAATACCCGTAGGATGGTTAAAGTCGAGTTTTTACTTGGCTTAGTTGTTCAAAATGAAGAGATTTTTGTAAAAGATTTCGAAAATGTACAAAAAGTTTTGTAAAAGTAAACAACGATGACGACGACTGACGCTGAAGTCATAAGAAAAGCTCACTTTGCCTTCTGGCACAAACAAACCCTTTTTAATTTTATTTTTAATGAAACCATGTCGTAAAAGACACTTCTCTATCATGATTAATACATCAAAACCGAACCAAATGCACTCATTACACAAGTGCTGTAACGAGAATGGTATTTTTTTACCCCTTGGTTTGAATAATTTATACAGCAAGTAAAACAAATTTCATATTCAAAATTCTTGTTTAGCTCACAGGGGCCCAAAGAGCGCCATGTGAGCTTATGTCATTACTTTGGATCCGTCGTCATCGTAAACTATTGGAAGAATCTTCTCCTCAAAAGTTACTAGGCCAAATACCTTCAAACATTAACTGAGTGCTCCTTAGGGTATCCTTAGGGTATCTTGTTTTGATCCATCAACAAACATATTTGCCATTGCTAAAAACGGAACATAGGAGCCAACATAGAGGTCACGATCTATCAGCCCTGACATGTTCAGACGAACCAAACAATTCGTTGTGTGGGTTGCTGCCACTACATTGTTAATGTTAAGGATATTTTGTAACTTTTGGTTATTATCATGAATATTATGATTGATAGAGAAAAAAATTTAAGAAGCCATTATGTTCAACAAAGTAAGATCTACAAAAAAATGAAACGATCAAAATTTTCAATTGACCTCTAAAGGAGTTATGGATCTTAATACAATTTTACACAATTTGTTCACTATTTTTGCGAACATTTTAAAATACTCTTCTCTAATTTATTGGGCCTAATATGTCTTAACTTGAACTTAATGTTCCTTAATGTATCTAGTTTAGAAATTGTATCCTAAGGTTTGATCCATGAAAGAACCTTGCCGCAATGACTTAAAATAGAACATAGGGGTCAACTACATCTTTTGGTTGGCTTATATATCAAAAACTAAAGCAATTTTAGCAAATCTAACATTGGTTAAAATGTACAACGAGTCAAGATATATCAGTCCTGCAATTTATAGACACAAACCATACATAGTTGGGTTGCTGCAACTACATTGGTAATGTTAAGGACCTTTTTGTAGTTTTTGATTATTTATCTTACATATTATCATAGACAAAGATACATTTTAAACAGCAAAAATGTTCAATTAAGAAAAATCTACAAATAAGATATTTGACCCAAATTGTCAATTATCCCCCTATTACAGAGTTGTTGTCCTTTAAGTACATTTTTTTCACAATTTGATGACAATCACAGGCACATACATCTAACTCTCATTAATTTCACGTGAATTTAAATTCATGTGAATATCACGTGAATTTTACTTCAACATAATGTTCAAACGTGGTTAAATGTGAAACTCACATGAAAACAGTTCCACATGAACCTAATGGGAAACTCACATGAAATTTGTAAAATAGAACACTTCAAATAAAACCTTTATTTTCAAATTTGATTGAAATCATGAAAAATGCCTATCTTTTTTGTAAAAGAGGGGTGAAAGATACCAGAGGAACAATAAAACTCATAACTAGAAAATAAACAGCCAACGCCATAGCTAAGAATGACAAATAAACAAACAAAAAAAACAAAAGTACACAAGAAACAACATAAAAAATCAAAGACATAGCAACAATGTCGAACTGGAAACCTTTAATAATAAAGTTCGAGTACAAATTGAATGGATATGGATATGAAACCAGTTGTAACATTTTGTTTAAAACAGAAGTCAAAATAGGTAGATCGACGGATTAAGGGAAGCTAAGGGTACATTGTACGATTTCTATGTTTAAAATTCCTTTGTTAGTATATAAACTAGCAAACAAAAGGGATGGGCTGACCTTTTATCACAGATAAAACATACCTAACTGTGTCTGAAGAGGGACGATTTATCGTTCCCTATTGGTTATTGGGTGGTGATGTTTCTTTGGGCGCCATCTTATTGTGTAAATATTTCACCACTACTTCGCTATGGCCGTTACTGTTGTGATGTTTTAAACTGGATATCACATCCTTATTTTAACGGAAATTATGTTTACCGTTCCCGAAAATTCAAAACGATCTTATCGTTTTTTAATTAAACTTATTCTAAGAAGCTACCAGTTCAACACTAATTACATCATTGAATGTTGTTTTTAACCGGATTTTTGTGCCAAAAATGTCGGTTATTGATCTGGTGATGTACGGCGGGCGGGCGGGTGGTCGGCAATCAAATGTTGTCCGTGCATTAACTCATGAACCGTTCAACCAAAGCTTCTAAAAATTTGATATGTTGTTTCTGACAACTAAATGAAGGTCAAGTTCAATAATGGCGATTTTGACTCTTACCGTTCAGGAGTTATGGTTCTTGAAAGATAGAAAAATTGAGTTTCTAGTCATGTCCGTGCATTTACGCATGAACTGTTCTACCAAAGCTTCCCAAATTTTGATATGTTGTTACTGAGGACAAAATGTAGGTCAAGTTAAATAATGACGATTTTGACTTTTACCGTTCAGGAGTTATGGTTCTTGAAAGATTGAAAAATGGAATTTCCAGTAGTGTCCATGCACTAACGCATGAACTGTTCTACCAAAGCTTTTCAAATTTTAATATGTTGTTACTGATGACAAAATGGAGGTCAAGTTTAATAATGACGATTTTGACTTTTACCGTTCAGGAGTTATGGTTCTTGAAAGATTGAAAAATGGAGTTTCCAGTCGTGTCCGTGCATTTCCTCATGAACCATTCAACCAAAGCTTTTGAAATTTTTATATGTTGTTACTGATGACAAAATAGAGGTCAAGTTGAATAATGATGATTTTGACTTTTATCTTTCAGGAGTTATGGTTCTTGAAAGATCGTAAAAGGGCCATTCACGGTGTTGCATTTACTCATGAACCATCCAATCTAAGCATTTCAAATTTTAATATATTGATACTGATGATAAAATGGAGGTCAAATTTGATATTGAAGATTTTCACTTTCACCATTCATCAGTAATGGTTCTTGTGATATTTCCAGGACACAAATAAATGTTATAAATCCGGTTTGCTGTCGTTGTGACAGCCTCTTGTTATTAGTATAAATACTTATTTTGTTATCAGTAAACTAAAAGCAAAATAAATATTATTGTTATTAACATATACACATTTATGGATCCACAATCTGTCGATATCAGTATCTTGGCATTGTACAATGTCATGTTTACCTTTGACCTAAATGACATCTTTACATTAAATCCATGTTTTTGGATGTGGATTGATTGATGATTAAGTCTTAGATGCATGATTGTTTTAGATACTTGTTATTTGCTTTGAACTATCTGTTAGTAACTGCGAGAACTCTCAGATCATAGAGTCTTTTTGTAAGTACCCGGCCATGTCAACACGTTAGATGTATTTCTATTTGAAACCATTTGATAAGTAAAGCTTTTTTCAACTTAATTTTGTAGTTCGTTCTATTGTTGTACTGTAACAATATTATTCCATGTTATGTTGGTGGGTTGGGATCCCGCTAGTATGTTTAACCCACATAATGTTCCTGTCCCAAATCAGGAGCCAGTAATTTAGTTGTTGTTGTTTGTTGATTTGTTACATATTTGTTTTACATCAACGTTTGGTACATACATAAGGCCGTTAGTTTTCTCGTTTCAATTGTTTCACATTTGGCTTTCCTGTGACTTTTGTGGCTGACTATGCGGTTTAGGATTTCCTCATTGTTGAAGGCATTACGGTTACCTTAAGTTTTTTTTTGTGTCATTCGGTGTCTTGGGAGGAGTTGTCTGATAGTCAATCATACCACGTTTCCTTTATCATATTCACTTTGAAAATATTGAATGTATTTTACCTGATTCCTGCGTTGGTACGGAACAAAACAAATAAAACATAACTCCAGTATATGTGTTCCATAATCTACAAAATTGAAAGAAATGACATAATTTTGTTATTCTTACTAAGTAATGTTAACCTTGCAAACAGGAAATCTCTCTTCATTTGCGCGTCATTTTACTATCTACACCATTTACATTTTCATGCCGCTCATACCGCGACATCACCACGATCTGAATTTATTTTAGATCGCTTAGAGCGTGGTGCGATCGTGGTATAGTAGATCCAATCTCGCAGATGTGCTAATCTAAGAATCGGTAAAAAAAATAAACGCGTAAATCGAGTTGTTTTTTTGACAGTCGCATATTATGGAAATTTTAAGGAAAGAAAAATAAGGTGTTATATTTTTTTTGTATTTATATTTGTACAACACGTTTATTATTAATTTCACATTGAGAAAAGTTTTGAACAGAATATTTTTTACAACCGATTATTTTATTCCGAAACAAGCAAATACCAATGCTCAGTTATAGCACATACAAATGCTATAAGCTTCAAACTATTCTGCTCGTCCCGTATCATACATGCATTTCTTTTGTGTATCCGTTTGGTGACACAAATAGGTGAATAGAATTCACAAAAAATCATAACGGCAATCATAATGATCACACACATCTTCAAACAGAATGCCCTTGCGCAGATTTTTACATAAGTTTCGCCCGATCAGTTGTATTAACATTGGCAATACAGATATATAAGTTTTTTGATATTAAATTAATTTATTTTTCAACTCTATACTTTATTATGTCTTTTTATCTTATGTGAGCGCCACTGATGAGTCATTTGCATACAACGCACTTGCTTGGCGTTCAAAATATAAGCCTAGTATCTACGATTAGTGTAATGTGAATATACAGGAATATGGCAGATGTTTTCAAATATACGGTTTCTATTTAGATTGGCGATTGTTTGTTGCAGTTCAGTGTATATATTGTTCCATTGTTTTTTTCTTATATATGAAGTGTTTTCTTCGGCTAAGGTTTGTAACCAAGTATTGTGTTTGATTTATCGATTAAGGACTGTTGAAGAGCGGTATACTACAATTGACTTTACTATTTACATACGACATCTTCCATAGTTTCTTCGGACATGCATATGAAAATGATGTGAATTAAACTAGTCATTTGTTCTTATACTTCTACCTACTAATTAATATCTATAAGTAGATTTCAAAAAGCGTACACAAATTAACGTGCACTTAGAACAAGTAGAACAAGAGGTTTGCGATCTAAAAGGACGTAATAATAGATACTTAAAGCTATAAGAAAAACTGAAAACAAATACTATAATAGATAACAAATTATCTGTGTTACAAAAATATCACAACATCTGAAATCAAGTTCAGTGTACTTAAACTGATGCATCATAAGAAAGCATGTCGACGATTAAATTCTACTAATGTTTACAATTAATTTAAGAACCAGAAATCAATTTGTGCCTAATTTCAGAATTGACACCACCACCACAGGTTGACAATAATCAAGCGACCTATAACAATTTACTGTATATTGCATATTTATATATGAGCAAAAAGCAGTATAGTTGCAATGTGTGTGCAAGCCAGGGTTACAAACATAAAAGCGTTATAAATTAATGAGAACTAATTGCAAGTGGTTGTGAATTATACTCTTACTTTATATGTAGTACTTAATTGCATATTCATTTAATAAATTATTAAAAAGTTCTTGACAATATTTCATTCAATATTCGTGTAAAAATGCAGATTATCAAAATATATTTTAATGTTTGTTCTTGTAGCAACTGGTTTATAAAAGTTACAGGACAATGAGAGTAATTATTTCTAAAAAAATAAATCTTATCAGTAGTAATACTAGCACTACAAGTGGAACAAACAAAAGAAACACATGACGAAAAGGTGAGTATTGTCAGATATTTGGGCATACATACAAACTATGGTTATCAAACACAACGAACTCACCGTTCCATATTCATCTAGATCAAAACAAAACAACATTATAAGGTCACAGAACGATTTAAAATTATCAATAACTCACGAAAAACGTTGTGGAAACCTTGGACAATGAACTCTAATTAATACTAAAATATGGTATCAAATTTGCTTATTGTCAAATACATTTCAAATATATCATAGAGTCACCGACTTCGCCTTTGACGTACTAATCATGCAACCTAAATGCATATGTAAAGATGCTTCTCTAATGTTCATGCTATTTTCACATTTTCTGACCGGTGTTTGAAAAATATTTCTTATCTTTAGTGAAAAAATAATTCTCAGCAAATGATTGGTCGAAATTTTATTGTGACGTTAAATTTTCGTTGTTTTTTTCTGAATTTTTCTATTGTGACGTCATGAAAAAAGGCAACCATGTCTGAAGACGTCACATAAAAAGTACACATCTTTCTTTTTGAATAAGAAGGATAAAAATCATAAGAGAAACATATTCCATCACTATAACTCGTGTATTATGATATTTCTCCACTCTTGACAATTAAATTAAATATTTAAAAAGCTAGGCAATGCCTCGCGCTTTAAATATTAAAATTTAACTGTCTCGAGTGGAGAAATAGCGTAACACACTTTTTGCAGTTATGGAATCTGTATTTCAAAAATTAAAGAGTGACATAATCATGATCAGTTTGATTAGTGTTTTATTTTTGCCCCGACAGACAAAGTTAAAGAAATTGAAGAATTTGAAATTATTTTAATCATATTTTTAACACTGTACTTTTTCATATCAATATAATTCGTGTTATTTCCCAGACTTTTAACGAAAAAATGATGATAAGTGACACTGAAAACAAAAAAGAAGTAAAACCCAAAAGTGAGACGTCTATAAATTCCGTAAGGTTCTGTCACCTACAGTCAATGTAATACAATCCCGGGTTAGAATAGTACTTATTGTATTTCTTATAATTCGAGGTTGTGTAAAAAGTTTTGTAAATGATCATTGCCTTAATTTATAGGGCTACATATTCTAAATAACGTAATATTTATTGAAGCAGTGTAAATCATTAAAACTCTGTTAAATAATTCGAGAACAGTAATTTCCAGTAATTATCAAAATAATCCTCATACCAGCATTGTTTATAAATGGCAGAACTTTTAATACTAATTGTTCAATTCCTTAATGTTGATTTTCCTTCAAAATTAATTACCTTATGTTTATCTCTTCCACTCAATCAAAATAAATTATTGAGCTCTACCAGTACCAACTGTTTATTGCTTTTTCCGTTATCACTAACGTTCGTGTTTTTTCATAAGATATATATAAGTTTCAAATAAACATTTTGTTAAACAGTCGATTTTATAAAATAAAAATAGTCCAAGCTTGGTGTCCTTCTATCGATTATATAAATATGCTATTCTTACCTTCTTAGATATATCCGATTTTCTTAAAATTATAAATTTCTGTAAACGTGAACTATTTATAGAAGGAACTATTGCTTGCAAGAAATAAAATATAACAGGTATACTCGATTTTTTAAAAACTACCAATTTCTGTTAACGTGTGCTATTTATAGAAGTTTCACCTTAAATGCGGTTGGGCTCATATACCTTAAATCTATATCATATCAGGGGCATGTATGAAGTTCAAGGTCCAATTATGAATTAGTAAACAAATTGTCAAGTATGATTTTTAGAAAATCGGGAATAGAAACATGATTTTTGGGTTGGTTTTAGATTAAAAACCAAAATTATATGATGTTATTACTATTTATGTAACCATACCATCGCGATTTATAAAATTGATCGACAATAAGTTTCTTGTTTGTAGATTAAAATAATTATGAAGAGCTTTTCAACCTGCGCAATGTTTTTAAAATTTTAGAATTGTACTGGCGTCTTTATGATCTTCAGGTAAAACTGTTTTATTGCATAAAATTTAAGATTGTTATATAGTTTTATCATCAAAATAGATTTATATGATTCATTTTACATCGTGATGATACTGATGAAGAAATAAGTGAGTCATCCGAAATAATTATTTTTTGTTCAATTACGTATAATTTGTTTGTGATGTTGTAAAAATGAGTCGAACAACGTTAGATCTGTAAATTTGCTCTCTCCAACTGTTTGTTTTCCATTGCCAGGATTCGAACTCATGCTACTGAGATCAAATCGCCTTCCACTATGCCCGACGCTCTACACCACTCGACCACTTAGGTTGTACACAAATAAAGCTTTCGGTGGCCTGGTGTTACCTTTTATGTTTAAATTTAAACTGTAGTGGCTTGATCAGATACAAAAATATAGGAACCACAATTCAAATTACTTTACACACTTTAAGAACAGTTAGGGAAATTATATATTTTGTAAATAAACTTGATTCTGCATAATGACAATACATGCATCAAATCATTTATAATAATGTTTTGGAACATTGTGGTTTATAATAACCTGATTATTGAAAAAAAAAAATGTAAAACCGATATAGGACAAACCAGAAAAATGCGTGCAAGTAAAGACACATTTTCTGTACAGAGAATCACACTTTTCAAAACCATAAGCTAAGCCTACCTTAACCAGGTTACTCTAGTAGCGAGCCTTATTTTCGAACAAATTTCCTGCTATTTCTTTCTATTGGTTTACTTTAAAGACATATAATCTAGATATGCAAAGATAGACGTATGAGTGCATGTTTAAACATTTGTGCCTTAACAAATGCTGCTCCTTATAATTTGTAGGTCTATGTCTTTGCTAATGTTTGCCTCTTTTTACTATTTTCTCTGTAAGCGGAATTCGGTATTTTGTCATTTTTCTGTAATGTCCACAACTTTTGGTAACAACTGTGGGTCTTGCAAAACTAAGTTTCCAAACTTTAATGCGGTTTCTCAGCTCAATAAGTAGTAGTTTATTTCAGAATACTGTTCATGTTGTAATTCTGTTCTTAGTCTGAACAGTCAAAAAGATATTCATAATAGCCTTTTAGATGCACGTTGACACTACTAATGTTTTAAAGAACATGACAATGCTGATAAGCAAAGTCCAACATATGTTTAACTATTGCAATTCACTTCTTCAACCAAATAGTAATCTACATGTATCAACAGACAGTTTAACTTTGTCAGCATTTTAAACTTTGGAGGTTTGATTATTACATGTAGCTTTCCACTGTTCAAAATATCTTTGGGGACTAAAATACGACAGGATATGTAGTATAATCGCAAAGGAATCAACTATTTGTCAAAAACTAAACTATGTGGATGGGAGCACTTATATGTCATCATATGCATATGCCTTTGAATAATACGCAAATATTCAACATTTGTCTTTCTTGTTACTAAAACAGTCATGTAACAGGATAACACAAGAACAAACTATAATGACTATAGAAATCAGTTTGACAGGGTATGCCGCGTCAGATCAACATGAGGCATTTACGAAAACAATTTATAAAAATGACAAAATTGTCGATTTAAGCTTAAGTGTATTAGAGTTTGCTTTATTTTCGTTTTAAGTTGAACACCAAATGCCAAAATATACTGAGTGACAAGGAAAACAAAATACTCGTTAATAGGCCAGAGAAATTAAAACCATTTTTTTTCAATTGACCGTTTGTAATAGTTTGCAAATGTATTCTAGACTTATAATGAAAACTGTACTTGAACTATTGAAAAACAAATAGTGCTAGAATACTATATATATAATCGAGGGCACTGCTATTCTTAGAACAAATGTTTTATTGCATTCATTGTGTTGAGTATTTCTCTTGGGAGGTTGCTGGTTCAAAAAAATAAATAAAAACAACGTCAATGCCAAGATTTTTCTGGCCATTAAAAATATGATATGCCATAAAAAGCAACAACAATTCACCAAGATTGATAAATTTTCCTTCACAATTTTTCTCAATCGGCTTTGCACGAGGCTACAACTGTGCCCTACAGCGTCTTTTGACAGATGAACCATTATTTCATCTTTATAGTTATGGTATGAAAACCGTGGTGAATAACTTAGCGCATTGAGCTTGTTAAACAAAGTGTTCCCTGTTTGATCACCGTCCCGGGGAGGAATGTCAGGGACTAAATTTACGGCCCTCTCTTGACATCATTTGCGAGTATGGTCTTGAGAAACGATGATAATCCGTCGGAAGGAGACGATAAATGGCTGACCTGTGTGAAGAGACAGCAATAGTTCTTGTACGTTAAACACCTTTTAGATTTCGAAAAAGTGCAGACCACTACAAGGAAACATTTGCACCCGCAAAATTGAAAGGGATTAATACAAGTTGCAATAACTATATAGTGTCCCAATCCACTTTAAATAAATGTGTTTAAACTAATGGTAGACGAACCTATATGTTAAGATATGATGTAAAGAAGAATAAATGTTGATCAATTTATATAAGAGTCTTTTCCTTTGGTTTGATGGCAGTTTTGTGGTATAGGGAGGTTTATTTTTCATCAACAAGTCTCGCTTAGTGAGTATTAATGACAATGTAAAGGTTTTGAACACACAGTTTTACCATTTGTGAATAACTAGAAGTGTATCTTGTTTTAACAAGATACCACCCGTCATTCGAATCGCAGCTTCATAAATAAGCAACATCTATGGTCAGATTTTTTCTACAGGAGCTCGTTAGGGGTAAAAATGGACAATCATCATACGACATACACGAATGTACTTTGCATTTTGTATGTCAGATTTATACTGATTTGCTGCATAAGTGCACACATATTTCCGCAAACAAGCATGCCATGTGAGTGGTCGATTTGATATTTGATTTACGCACTACACTCGAAGGATGGCTAATGAGGAATTTTGTTTGACTTTTATCCTAGCTTGTGATAGTTGTTCTATTATCAATATTTAATCTTTGTTAAACGAAGTGCTGTGTTTTCATTGCTTGCTTGTTGAAAACATTCTTACATTGCAAATATGTTGTCAGCAAAATATTCCAATACGTTAATGTTATTTTGCATCTAACACATACAAATGTGTTCCTTCGTTTTGCTTGTCACAATTGTGAGGATTTCATTAACTTTCAAATCATAAATGACAACATAAATGTTTTGCTATGTAATCATTTTGTCTTTAGTACATTTACTTACTATATGCATATGAATAAAGGATCAGCATAAAACAAAAGACCCAAATATGTGCTAAAACCATGTTATATATATGCCACAGTACATACAAAGATTAGTCGGGTCGTGTAGGGTGACATGCGGACAGTTACCTGAAGAACTAGGACGTTAAAAATTATTGTGTCGGTCGAACACAACGCATGGTTTATATTGATATCGAATCATCTTTTGATGGTTCTAAAGATACATAAAATTTTCCATTGGACGTTTAACACCAATTAATTATTAAGCTTTTTCAGTTATGATTGCCTGCCACATTAAGTTTCGCCCAACGGTAGATGCGAACAGATCAAGATGCTGACGTGATGTTCTTTGAACCAATATAAATCTGTGTTAAAATAATTTAAATCAAATATGATTATAGTTTATCAAACAATGAAAGTGAATGTCCTCAAAGGGTGAAGTTCTGAATATCCGAAAATTTTCTAACAGTCGGTATTTTGTCATTATAAATTAAACGATTCACCTGTCCCATCAAAATACAATTATGTTTAAAATGTTTATTTAAAAAATCATGTACCAACATTCTAATAGAACATGACCAACACTATTGAAGGATTGACGAAATATAAGAATAGGAGAAGTGGTTGTGTTCATGCCGGAAAGCTATTGGCTGCACAATGGTAGCACAAAAAGTAACCAGGTAAAGGAGATTTTTTTTATGACATTGTCTATTGTATTTTAAAATTAATATCTGTCTGCAAAAATACAATAAAAGTAAAGAAACGAGACATGATTGCCTATGTCACAATATGCAGTAAAAACACGATGCTGGTTTGCGTTCACGACGTCCAGTGGTAGCAGCAATTCTTTAACAGCGTCATCGAACTGCACGCCTACGTTGGGCAAATGCACGTTTGTATTGGAACCGTGTTAGGTGGCAAAAAGTCATATTTAGTGATGGGTCAAGATTTTGCTTACGTAGAAGTGATGGCAGAATGAACGTTATGCAGACGCGTGTGTGCATGAATGTGATCGCTTTGGTGGTGGTGTGATGGTTTGGGCAGGAATCACGCATTGTGGACGCCCTTACTTGACGTTCATTAACGGAAGCCTTAATGGAGTCCGTTATCGTGATGAAATTCTCTCTCCGATTGTACAACCATTCATTGCAAGGCATGGACATTGGCATACTTTCAAACAGGACAATGCTAGGTGCCACGTAGCACGTGTATGCACACAATATCTTGAACAAAATAACATTGACATTCTTCCATGGCCAGCTTTATCGCCAGATCTTTTACCCATTGAACATTTATGGGATGAACTTGACAAACGTGTTCGCAGACGTCACCATCATCAGAGTCAATCAACCAGCTACGATCCACATTGGTGGAAGAGTAGAATAACATTCCACAAGCGTTTATTCAGCGAATATTTGAATCAATGCGTCGGCGATTGACTGCTGTTATCAACGCAAGAGGTAGCCATACGCGATACTAACTCTTCAACTTTTGCTTTTGACAACAACATCTTCAAACAGTCCGTGCAATAAGGAAAATTAATTGTGATTTGTTATCTTTGTTAAGTTTGTATGCTTTTATGTTATTGTTTCATAAAATACCGAGGTAAAATGATATTGTTGTGAAATAAAGTAGATATATTTGATAAAATCTGGGTATCGTTTCTTTTTGTGGCTAGTATATATATAATTTTGCAGTTGTACAAACATACATAGTTACTGTAAAATCAGGGATTAAAAATGATAAAATATAGATCTGCATGATATTATACGGTTTTAAACGCAAAATTGGATGATACTGCACATATTTTGTACGTTTATCATGTGTACATCATCAGACAGATGCCAACACTATAGTGTGAACAAGAAGTATCATTGATATGGTCATTATTACAAGTAACCGTCTAAAAAACTTTTTTTCGAAATACTATGGATTCTCGACAATTTTTACATTTTCACTTGATCTTATTGACGAATAATTTGGAGCATCTCAAACTGGTCGTATCAATACAAATATCAGGGAATACATGATATGACATAATGCAGAAAGATCTACTTACGGGATCGTTCAATGAAAATTAATTCAATAAACATGGTTAATCAGATCAATGTCAGTAGTTTCCAATGTAAACAAATCCGTTTCAAAAGAAGTCTCGTGTATTTAAGATTTAAAAAAACACCAGTAAAATGAACATGATGATAATAATATAATAAAAATCAAAGTGTTTACAAATTGCGGTAGTCCATTTTCATATAACGGACTTTTGACTCTAAAATTAATCTACAGGTTACCTACTCTGTGGTAGGACATCCTGGTTAACATGGTCAATTTCAAGCAGCCAAACACACTGAAATTAGATATTTCATCGATGCAATTTTTGGGATTTCCCCCGTATAATTTAGTCATGTATAGAAAACATTTAAACAGTTGCCTTACCCTCAAAGTTGTAACGATGAAAATCTTGAAATCAATTATTAACGTTGTTATTGTTTGACCATGTACCAGGATGTCCTACCACAGTGAAGGTAACCTGTCGAATAATATTAATTCTGGATTCAAAAGTTGGTAATCTGAAAATGAACTTTTGTTGTTTATTGGAATGAATAACTACATAATTATAAGCTATAAAACATATCGTCATCTCTTTCGTAAAATTGGATTCCAGAGACGATCAATATCAAGTTTTATTTCAAGAAAACATGGACAAATACACATCTGATGATGACAATGACTATGCTAACTTATGTAGAAACCAGTCGTTCCATCAATTATTACGTTTCAACACCATCTCCAAAATAATTAAAAACAATCACATCTAAATTAAAATACATATCAAAGGCTTTCAAATCAAGTGCAACAGCTTACATTTCAAACAACGGCTGTCTATATGATGACTTTAAATTCTAAGTTCGATCACAATATTCACAAATAATCATAATTGTTAAAGAAATAGATGATAACCTATGAGTTGGAAGTACCAAAGAATTCAATCTTTGTTTTCAATTGATTGAACGCTTTCACAAACATACAAACCACGAGACTATAAATGAACACATCTTCGATGACATTCCTACCATGCAAAATAGCGTATTTAAATTTAGGTTCATTGTTGATATTAAAGAGAAGACAGAAAATCGTTCTAGGTAATAGAAGAATGTTGTACAGCGTCAATATCATTTAAATGGTTTTTTGATGAGGAATACAGTACCACCTTCTGAAATGGACATACATTTGCAAGTGATTTTCATTGGAATATAAAAACAAACAAAACATGAGACTGAGATAAAAAAAAATATCAAATCTAGGGATTGTCTTCTTCAGACATAAAAAACCCAAAACAGCGAGTAGGTAATATGTTAAATGTTGATGTGGTCATTGCGCCTGATCAGAAAGAAGAATTGTTTTCCTCTGGGGCGTTTGGAAATGGAAACCCAAACAGTCTCCTTGCTGTCATTTGATATTTGACTTCTATACATTTTGACCTGCAATGATCCCATGAACATCGTTAGCTGAAATCTGGTGATGTTACACAAGCTTAAGGAATTTTGTTCCTCCGTTTTTTGATTTTTAGCCAGATTTTCGGAATCCTCTGTTTTTATCCATGCATTGCCCACTTATCCCTACCATTCTTTTCATAATTTTATTACATAAAGTTTTAAAAGCCATATTTCAAAATTTTATAAAATTCTTGTTATGTTTTCATAGTTTTTGAAAAAAATAAGGTGCCAATGTTAAATATATGAAAAATCTAGACAGAATTAATCCCGCCAAATTTTCATTGGCTTACATGTATATCTTGAAAACGAGCACACGGACTCTCCATTTTTTTTCTACATTTTTAGTTTATTTATTGATATACTATCAATTCATAATAGTCAGCTTGATATTTTTTAACAGAGTAGTTAAAACAAAATGAAACTAGTAAAAATAATATATAATAAGATACTGACAAGGACCAGGATTTGTACAAATCTATAAAACACTATAAATATAGCTATGTACTAAAATCAAGGATTGAGAATTACATCATCATGTATCGCGAGGAGATTATTTTTTTGTGGTACTTAGTACATTTATGGTTACACTTAACAAAGAAAGCGGGGAAAAAATTAGCAATATAAATTCGATTTTTTTACTATAATACATATAAAAAAGTCAGGTGCTCGCTTCAGGCTCGTCCAGGTATTACACATGATATAATCTGTATTAGAAACGAACTATTTATTGTTCTTGACATGGTATATATGGTAAGTAAATTAAGCCCCTATTACATGTCCATGCAACTAAAGCTCACTTCATAGAGATTTATTTTTGCGATTCTGCTATTTTCTCAACATGCTTTAGGTTTTATATTTTGATAGTTTTACATATTCGCGAAAGCACAGACATGAAGTATTATCTTTGCATACTGTCATTTTCTGTGCTATTATTGATTTCTGTTTTCATTTCGAAAGGTAGTTAAACATAAACTAGAGGGCTATATTTGACTATTGTTTTTACGGATTGTCTTTTCTGTGTCGTGACACCACTGAACAAGGAAAGGTAGATGTAGGCGGACACACACATTATCTTAAAAATCGTTTTGTACAAACGAAAAGAAGCGTTATGATTGCTAATCAGAAAATTCCCCTGTAGAGACCAAATGACATACATGTAGTAGTAAGTAACTATGGGTCATCGTATGGTCTTCAATAATGAGTAACACTAATACTGTATACAAATCATAGAAAGTTTCGAAATGCCAAACAAAAAACATTTCAAACATTGAAACTGATAGTGTGCTTTTAAAGTGCTAAAACAACCAAATAAACGAACAATGAGATACGAAAGTGCAACACACGACAACCAATGAAGCAAGACCTGCACACACAAAATGTGGCGGGGGAAGACATGTTTTGGGTTCCATATATGCCCCTTATCTTGGAACACAGTCGAAACATGGCACAGCATAAACAAATACAACTAAAAGAATCAGTTGAAAAAAACGTAACTCACCAGATCAATACAGGCGCACAAAAACACACAAGAATACTATTGACACAAAGTACAGATCGGAGAGTGTATGCAGGTGCTTAAAGTTAGTTGAAAAGCCAACAACAACTGATGAAATACAAAAATATAGCTTTAAGACACCCATAACTACCTTTATGTTTCATTTTGGTTTCCTTTGGTCTGTATGATTAGATGACCTTACTGAATAGTACCACACAGCCTTTATTGCATATGCATGTATATATATACAAAAAGTAGGCGAATCACAATGATAACTAGATTTGTAATTGCTAGCAATAACGGATGGCACCCTTCCCCTCATTGCCAGGTGAGCGGCAGCCATTTTGAAAATTCCAAAGTCGAAGAATGCATTTACAGATGTCTAGTAACATCTTTGCAAAGTTCCATTAAGTTTGAAGCATTTTGAAATTTTTGATATTTTTGCTGTTTCCATGGTTAAGGCGGCCATTTTGAAAATTCCAAAGTCAAACTGGAAATCAGCACATGCCAGTCAACATTCCTGTGGAGTTTCTTCTAGTTTGGAACACTTTGATTTTTTTCGCATTTTTGCTGTTTCCATGGAAACGGCGGCCATCTTTTACCATTCCATAGCAAGGTGCACAACTTCAAGTGGGGTTCCTCATAATAGTTGAGTTCCATAAACATTGGTCCGTTCAAACTCGCGCGGACAAAAAGTGTGGAAGAAAAATAAAAATAAGAAAAAAAAGAAACGTAGAATAACAATATGTCACCCCAACTCCGTTGAGGGTGCCATAATCAGTTCAGAGAAAAAAACACCACTAATATCTTACAAAAATACAAATACAGCTGGGATTGAACTTCGCTACATACATCAATGTGAATGACAATCTAAGAAGAAACTTATTTGCAAAAGTGGTGAATACATTCAGAAAAGAAATGCCCTAGTTTTTATTCGAAATTATAAATATGTGAGCTGTTATATTTTAAGAGAGTACCATACAACACCATTGAAGCACTTTAGATTGAACATTCGTTTGAATTATTTTGTGCAATACTTGTTAACTTAAAAAAAACTTGGTTTGATTATCAAACATTATTAAATAATCTAACAATGTGATCAATATATGATGTCACTTCCTGTATTTATAAATTGGATCACGAAACTGGTCAATGAAAAAACATTTACAATCCATGTTTGTAGGAAGAGGAACTTCCTTATTCGAAACCATGCTAAGTATATAATTGTCAATATAAAAAAACCTTGACGATCCTGACAACGAATATACATGAAAAGTTGTTACGAATATGGTTATTTGGAGAACATGCTGCTGTTTATTTCTTTTATATAATTTGAATCAAGGTTAGTTGTTGTTTAGAATTTTTCTACTTCTGGTGTTACAAATGTTTGTATTAAAAATACTTAACTTAAAAATTAATAATTTAAGCTTATGCATTATATTTGTGCATCTCGACAATCTAGCATGATGATACTTAATATAACATTTGTTATCCTTGCTATACCATGTAATGTCGGAGATATTCTACTTGTACACACATATTTCTATTCAGTTAAATCAATATTTTAAAATCGGAAATGAACTGAAAAAAACCGTGGCTAAAGAAAAGGCAAATATTCAAATAATAAGCCTGAAATCAGTGAGCCTCAAATCAACTAATGTCTTTTTCTCAAGTCTGTGTCCAACTGTAACGTCACTCATTAATGTATGTCCGTTTAAAAAAACTATTGCATCAAATATGTGTTCAGTTGTTACGTCATTCGAACTAGATATGTCCCTGTAAAAAGTTTAGACTTAAATCAATTACACACTATTCACTTTTCTGTCCTTCTGATATAAGAGGTTTAAATAACATCGTGCAATGTCAAAAACCGCCTGCAAATATTGCCAGGAGATCAATCTGGTATATTTCTCAAAACACTTTCACACACATTCTCCCTTGAAAGATAATGTCCACATCTGTGTTTCCAAAAAAGGACTTGATTGCACTTCCTGATCACCTGAATTATCAACATTTTGTTACGCTGTTAGTTATCATTATCCGTTCTGCCTTTTAACGTTAAAATGTCTTCTTTTTGATAAAGTTACTTGTTTTAATATTGTGTTTTGGAGAAATCTCATAATTTTCGTCAACTTCACTGTTGCATTCATCAAGTTTAATTGTTGTTTTAGCAACAACAAAACATATTTTCTCGATGATCTTTCAAAAAGTATAAGGTCAATCCACAAAACAGTGCATAACATGTTGAAATGAACACAGATTTCGATAAAGAAAGGATATAGCTGGAGACGTCTATGACGCAATATAGAATAGGATAAATATTTGAGAAAAGGACATTAAGTTGAGGCTTATATGTGTAAAAGAATAACGAATTACAAATCATAATAATAATTTATGGAACTTAATTTTAAATTCGAGACATACATTAGAATTGAAATATGGGTAAACAAAAAAAGTTGTAACAATATATCATATGTTAACTCTTGTATATATGCTGTGTTTAGACCCCTTTACCTAGATATTTATTTTAATGGAGTCTAAATACAGCACAAACAAAAAAAATCTTGTTTCCGAATCCTTTTGTAATATGTTATCACTGTATTTATATGTGTATGCCATGTACATGATTTTTTGAAATAAAATATGTTTAAAGTACATTCCAAAAGACAAAACAAGTCATGCTATATATGTATATTTTATATGAGAAAGAAAACAAATGACATGAAATACAAGTCAACAGTATATGTATCTTTAATTGTCCTGATGTATATTTATTTATAGTATTCAGTGAGAACGGCAGAATTGATGTTTATGCCACCGATGGTGAAATCATAACTTTGCAATGTAGCAACGATGGAATTGATCATTGGGAAAACGTAAACGAAGGACTTTTTGTTGTATACTGTAATGAATTGAAACCTTCTTTGAGACATTTTTTAACAGAAGCATGCAATTTGCAAATGCGGGTTACCGTCGATGACTACAATTCTACTTACCGTTGCGTTATTGGTGGAAATTCTCCAAGTTTTAAAGATTTCAAGATATGTATGCCTAGTATGTGTAAAATATAGTATATGTAAATACTCGCATCTGAGAATTATATTTGAAATATTGTTTTAATTTATCATAATCGATATAAAACATACAGATACCAATGGTCAAGTGTATCAACATATAAAAATGAACTGATTTAGTAGTATGTGTAAAACTTTATGATGAGTTTCTGACTAGCTGGGTGCATCATATTAATTCAAACACAACAGAAAACAAAAACTAATGTACGCAAAAACCCATTTTAGTCTTAGTTTGTACACTAAGTTTCGTCAATTTCAATATTTTGGTAACATGCAATATACTTTTATCATTGAGAATACAAATGAGGATTTTTAAACCAATTTACCACTTTCGAGTTCATCCGTCACCAGAAAACAAGATTCGTCAATTATGCGCCCTTTTAAGACGCCATTTAACAGATAGAGGGAATCGCCTGTATCCCTGCACTATCAACGTTCATCAAGCGTTTTAGTGATCATCATTGCGCAGGATAAACTAACAATAATGTTTGTTCTGTAGGCACTTAATCACAATTCCCTTATGAAACAAGTGGTGATTGTCAATTAATCAAAATCAATTTGCCGAATAATTAGTGTTATATAGCTTTATAGTTTTCAATCCAATCGCTCAGCACGGGAACGGAAGTTGTTGACGGGTGTGCATCGAACTCGAAAATTATTAAGTAGTAGGTCTGTCTAAATACAAGCAAAATTATATTATACATGTTATGATTACAGTTATATGTTTCTATTTTCAATAACTAGTACTAGATCAATTTGTAATTTTCAATACTAGGAACGACATCTTTGTAAAGCGGAATAGACAGATTTCGATATCATGCAAAGCAGAAATTATGCTAACGAATCTCAAGCAATCAAAGACAAGTGGACAGTCTAGTCTCTATATCAACAAGTTTTATGAAATTATTATTTCGATAGAATTTTGAAAAACAAAGCTATTTTAACAGTAGAACATCAAAAGGTTTTCTATTGAAATGTCACAACGATTCAACAAAGAAACATCTGGTATTTAGGAAAAGGGGACCGGGGGGGGGGGGGGGGGGGCACTATACGTAATCGAAAAATTAAACATTGAAGAAAACATATTGATTATCATACATCAAATTTCTATTCAAGCACCCCCTTCTAGTATAAACATAACAGAAGTAAGTTCGGGTCATCGAGTGTTAGGTGTTGAAGGTCATCAAATGACACTTACATGTAATGTAAACAGTGGAACACCAAGGGAGACGATTTTTTGGTTAAAGAATGGAAAAGTGGTATTAACAGGGGGACCAGGAAGATTACAGTACACGTTTGTTCCAGAACGGGAAGATAATTTTCAGAACTATACTTGTACAGCTAATAACACAGTCAATAGTATAGCAGTAAGAGAACATATACAGCTAATTCTTACATGTGAGTTTATTTCAAATATACTTCTTATTGTACTCATGTTTAAACTAGGAGAAAATTAAATAAATCAAGAATTAAAAATTGATACTTTAAGCTGGAAGAGTATTGGTTAAGGACCAAAATAAGCTAAAAATATTGATAGGTCACGGTGCTCCTCCTTCGAGATATTTGATTTATAAAATAAGGCGGGAAAAAGCTGACTCAAAATTTCACCTTATATTTGCATTTGTATTATTTGGGTCTCTAATCAAAAGAAAGAAAATCTAGAATCTGCTTTAATTATGTCAAATGACCTTTAATGAGTTATTAAGTCTTATGTTAAAAGATAAATAGTTGTTATGGGGCAAAATATTTTACCTTGTATCGTATAGACACTTATTCCAAAACCTCACCTACATGTAAGTACATCCTTAAAATAAATAAGGTTGCATTTTGATCAAACCATTGCTTGGTTGCTATGTGCAAACGAACATAACGCCATTTTATATTTCCTGAAAACAGTAGGAGGCCAAAATGTTAAAACAGATAAATTCCTAACATAAACATAATTTTAAAGACATCAAGCAATAACAGATAATTTGTCAAGAATCAGTAAAAGGGGAAGAGGGTACGATAGTCAAGGTAAGGTGTTATAGAATTGTTCTTAAAATAGCGTTTTTATCTTAAATAAACTAAACGTGCCTTATTGCTGCACTTAGTACAAATGTAATATTTTGGAGGTACAAATTGTTCTTGTGTAAATTTTGTCAAAATATGTACTGGTGTCGCAGGCGGAAACCCAGTTAAAATAGAACAAAAGAATCGAAGCTCTTTTTAGAGAAGCCAATAAATGTTTACTGTAATGTTTTCTGGTGTTGCAGGAGGAAATCCAGTTGAAATAGATCAAAATAACCGAAGATTTTTGTTAGACAAGGCGATAAATGTTTACTGTAATGTTAACTATAGTAACAAGATTTTTAAAAATGAGTTGAAGCAAACAAAATTACACTTTTCGGCTAAATTACGTATCTTATTATTCAAACACCATTAGCAGTAGTTTTTAATTTATCTACTACTTAATTAATCAGAACAATTCGACATGAAGTCGACGACCTGGGTGTCTATCAAGTTGGATATAATAAATGCATGACCTCCGATTAATTTTTCTTTAACACGGACGAAGCACATATCAATCTTTTTGTTCCTTATTTGTCATTTCTGCCCTGCTATTATTGACTAATCGAGTGCACCCTTTCATGTTAGGGCGTGTTTGAGTTGAATATGTTGTCTTTAAAACCTATAAAGAAGAGTATTTGATTCATAATCTCGTTTCAGATTCTATCGTGTTTATATATCAAAACTACAGGTTGACTTACAGTCATAATAACATCGAAAATTCACAGTACTTGCAAAAAGGAAATATATGGTTCAGGTGAAATACCTTTCTGATGAATCACAAAAACAGAGTTGGTGTGTTCGAATAGCAAATTTATACAAAAAGTGCTTGACGACAGACTTTTAAGTTGGATCTTAGAAACTCTTTTTTGGTGTGTGAAACTTGTTTATGAATTTTCCGAAATTCCTGATGACAACCGAACATTCAATAGTTTTAAATTGACTAAATGCAGACAAGTACATGAACTGATGTTCATGAGCTAGTAGATACATTTTTTTGCAATACAACTGGCATATCAGGATGCTTTGTGGCTAAATGTATCGGTTTTCTAGAGCTAAACTGTCAGCGCGTCATCCCTACAATGTTTCAATTTTAACAATTGGAAAAATGAACTGGCGTAATGGTGTTCAACTGTCTAGAATAAACTGTTCTACACCAGGATTTCTTCTGTGAAAACGATTTTTCGTTTGGATCGCCCGATGCCAAAAAAAAAACTGTTTTACAAGTGTCAGTAGAAGTATTCAATGCATTTATTAACGCCTCTTATTTGAAGTTTTGTATTTTTTTTTGGTTGAAGATATTGCATTTTGATGATCTTCAAAGGTGGGATAAAAGTATACAGCTATCCCATATGACCCATGACGAAAAATAGTTTAATCTAAAATGTGCAGGCAACAATACTTTCGGTATAAGTTAAAACTTTGTAAAATGTTCTTTCAATTTTAGATAAATTTTCACCCAATGAAATAAATTGTACATCAGTCATTAGTATAACTGATTCATTAACAACTACGGATCAGATGCACAATGGAAAATATCAGGAAAATACCTCAGGTAAAAGTGTACGATAAGAATGTACCGCACGCCCTTAGTATGATATACTCAATGAATGATATGAATTTATTTTGTACTCTGACATAACCTATAGTTTGTCTGCAAAAACAGAATTTCGCCGTTTTTTTCTGTCAACAGTTGTTGTTATCTCCAGGTACACTGGATGTCTCCGTCATTATAACTCAAAGAGCGCTGAAAGCGTTGTGAACTTAAATAGTTGATTAATTTGTCTATTAATCATATGTATGAAGTAAAGACACGTAATTTTACAATGAAACTGTTATTGTGTTGGCACTGAAGAGACAGGGGCAGGTGTTTTGGAAGATCCTCCGTCATATATTATGTTGTTCTAACAATCGATCAGTAGTTAAACAGACTCACAGTAATGAACTAGGTGTACTAGCTATTATAAGATTTAGCTCGAAACCCATTTACAACCTTTGAAAAAAAGTTTTTCGAACGTCATTGAGCATTGCTCAGAAAAAATAATTTAAGTAAGGAAGCATAAACCTTGTTTTTCAAACTCAGTCACAGTTCTGATAATAGAACTTTATTTAATGAGTCAACAGAAAAAAAAGACAAAGTCAATATAATGTACTTGGAATTTTAAAAAAATGGAAGAAATTGAAATCAACAAATATTTAGAGGCGGATAGATCACATTCGAAGGTCGCATATGATCGATATTGTTGTTGTTGTATGTATTTTTATGTTGTGGAGAGTAAAACAACATGGGTGGGTTTGAAACGCTTTTTTTTTTTTTTTTTTGGATATATATTTACTATCTGTAATGACAAGAGCAAGATACGTAAGCCTAAACAAAATGAGGATGCGGAAACTACGAGAAAAGCAACCCCGATTGTTTAATTCAAAAACAAGTTTTGTAAACACCGAGTCATAATGGGTATTACATTGGGTTGTCTCTCTAACAATATAAGTATGACGACCTAGACTTATTTGGTTTAAAATGAATACCGTATTTAAAATAAAATTTGTCTTTTTATCTATAGGTATTACAAGAAGAGAAATTGTTTTAGGTTGTGCATTGGTTTGTTTGCTAGTCTTGACAATCATATTGTATGCAAGGTATCGACATTACAAAACGAGAACTATTAGCATTATTGAGCAACACATTGACAATACGCCGACAGATCAAACAGCATCTGAAGGAGAAATCATTCATTTATATAGCACAGCTGATGACTACAGTGTGAACGCGTTACCAGTTGTCATAAACGATAGTATGCAAGGGGACGATCATGCTTTAGATAGTAATTCAAGTATATCATCCAGCATGGACTTTGATATTGAAGAAGACTACATTCATCCCTACGACAGTCCTGTATACAATTCCCAAGACAATAGTCATGAGTATGAGAAAATTAATCTTGGCAGAGAATATTTTACCTCAATAAATAAAGATGAAAATGAAGTAGAAAAATCCGTGTCAAGAACCGAAATTAAATCTTCATCAATCACACTGAAAACTGTGCAAATCGGAGTGCATATAGTTAAGTCCTCCTCATTAAAAGGGGTTAAGATCTGTCACAAATGTACGATGGAAAACGATGGGAGTATTACACATGTACATAAAGGACTCGGTGGTGTGATAGGGACACCGAAATGCACTATTCACACTGAAGAACGAAGGACTGCGCCGAAGTGCAATGGGTCGTTCACTGGTTTGCGATGGTCTATATGACACGATTAGTTATTATGAAAAGCGGATTTGGTATAGTAAACTTGCATTCGTTATTTGTCCATGAGTGTTCTTAGAACTGCCCATATATGTTACAAAAGAAACTGCAGAACATTTACTAGTTTAGAAGATTTACATATTTTCATTTTCAGGATAATTTTTTTAAGTACTCGATCTGTGTTTGTTGCTGTGCATGTACTGATCTTTGTTTCATATGTGAATGCAGCATATTCTTTGATTTGTTACTGTGAAGTAGGTGAAAATTTAATAGCGCATGAATTAAAAGCTGAAAGGGGAGGGTATTACTCAAGAATGATACCCTTATTTTTCAGTTCAAGAGTAAAATATGACAGAAACGATTCTGTGGTAGAACAAATAGAATCAGATCTACGGTAGAACTGTCCAAACATGGTCTAAAGTATACATGACTGAACCAGCTTAAGGGTAGAATTGCAGAATAAAAGACTTTATTATCGATGATCTCTTTTTACGAAGGACCAACAAATAATAAAAAATACATGTCTTAATAGTGACAGAAGTGTCGATTTCCAGGCTGTTGAAACGGACATCTTTATTGAAAACTCATAAACAATACCATGCTCAAAAATTTGTAGTTTAAATTCACATGATTGCTGTATATCTAGAGAGTTCATTGGCGATCGAAAATAAAACATTTGCCAAGCAATACTGAAGTATGAAGTTACATGTACCAAAACTTCTTTAAAATTGTGCCAACTTTATATATATATTAAAATTAAAAATTGAAATGGGGGAATGTGCCAAAGAGACGACAACCCCACCATAGAGCAGACAACAGCAGAAGGTCAACAGGTCTTCAATGCAAAAAGAAATTCCCACACCCGGAGGCGTCCTTCAGCTAGCTCATAAACAAATACATGCTAGTTCAGTAATAATGAACCAATACTAAATTCAAATTTGTACACAAGAAACTAAAAGTTAAAATAATAAAAGACTTACAAAGGCCAGAGGATCCTGTCCTTGGACAGGTGCAAAAAATGCGACGGGGTCAAACATGTTTGTGGGATCTCAACCCTCCCCTCATACATCTAGCCAATGCAGAAAAGTAACGCAATGAAAAACACTAAAAAAAAGAAATAACAATCATCTACATGTAACTGATTCGACATCTATGTTCGAATAGAACTTTTTTTGTAAAGTAATGGTAACTTCCAATTGAACCCTCATATAGCTTAAGATGAGGGAATTACATGTTTTATCATTTAAGTTATGCTACTAAAGTTATAGAATGTTTTAGAAATTATGTTGAAATCGAATTTCTTACTTCATTTGGCAAAGTGGACCTTAAATTGATTTGGTTTTTCATTTGGGTTTCTTTGAGTCATACACATATACATAAATCTAGCCTCTGACAAGCAAAAGTGTATATTTTATTTGGTTTAAAATAAATTTGAGCGTTTCTGGTTAGGATAATCAGAAAAAAGCACTTTGGAAACATTTAATGTTTAAAATGTTAATTTTATTTGTTAAAAAACGTATTCGATATATTAGCCTAATCATCATATCACTTATTTGATACATGCAAAATAAAGTTTTTGATGATTATTTGCATGCTTTATCCTCAGATATTGTACTATTAACATATACATATAATTTTATGTTTGGTGTGAATAATTATTTTAACATTGCATTAATACAAAAATTAAACAATATAGCAAATGTCCGTTTCAAAGCTAAATTGACATCCTTCCTGTAATAATTGTTTCCATTATACAATGACCAAATACGTCCCTTTTCAGTACAGTTTGTGGTGATGTAACAGATAATGTTTGCAATGACACTTTAAAATATTACAAACAGTTAAGAAAATTTAACTCAGAAAAAATATATATCTTAGACCAAGATCGACGACAGTTTTAGTTTTAGTTTAGGTAAAGCGATCACAAATGCACATCAGATAACGAACATCGAGTTATCCTGCTGCAGCAGTGAAGATATATATAGCTTCACCTATAAATCGTCAAGATGTTTTCCAATATTTGACGAAATCCGTTGTATTTTGCTTTATTCGCTCTCTCCATCTGGACTATGATCATTTTATAAGTTTGGAACGCATCATCTACTTTTAAAGTAAACATGTTTTACCACACCGATTTTTTTATACCTTAAATATGGATGAGTGGAGATCAGTTCTTACTTAAAATCTGTCAAACCTAGTAAATATTCTGTGTACTGCTGGTGTTCTGAAATCACAGTATAGTAAATGATTGTTACAGCATGTAATAATGCGGCCAGTGGCGGATCAAGAACATTTCAAAAGGGGAAACCGCAGACTTGCATTAAAGGTGGAAGAGGCTTTAGTCATGCATCAATGATTCCCTATAAAATCAACCCCCTCCCCAGGGTCTCTCTGGATCCGCCTATGGTGGCATTCACTAATTTAAAACAAACTTAAATTTTATTTAAAAAAATAGTCAACCAATTTTTTTTTCTCATATTTTTTATGAACAATATCTGAATTTCCAAAAAAGAAATCGTCGACCATATCACTTAGGTAAATTATCTACCTATAAACGAATTAAAGATGTTAATATTAATAGCTTGTTTGTAGTAATTACATTTTTTTGTTATATTTTTTTATTTCTCTGTTTTTCAAATTTACACATATATATATATATACCCATGATGTAATCAGTTTTTAGAAAATCCTTCGTATAAGTAAATGGCAACATTTTAAATATTATCGATCCTGAGAAATAATCATTTTGAGTGACTACAATGTATCCATTTAAATTCGTAAACCTAAAATATTTGCTACACAATGAATAATTTATTTGGTTCGATGGAAACGTATTAAGGAATTGTTCAAATCGTTGAATAATGTAAATACTGAACGATATATTACTGAGTAATATTACAATATAACAAGTTAAATAGAGACGCAATGTAAACTGATGTTATATAAAAAAAAAGTGAGATGCTAGCTTTATAAAATTACCGTTTTTGTACAGTAGTAGTCTCCAGTTAAGTAAACGGTAGGTATAATAATGAGACATTTGCTAATCAAATTACCTAAAATATGAATATTATTAAAATAAAAAAGTCAACAAATATTTCTTTCACAATATTCTAAATGAACAATACTTGAATTTGCCAAAATAAAATCGTCGACCATATCACTTAAGTAACATTTCTACATACAAACGCATAAAAAATGTTTATTTGAATATCTCGTTGGTTTTAGATATAATTATAGATTATCGTTGATTATCTCAACGAGATTGATTTTCTCGCTTGAGCTGGTACAGCGAAAGTGAGAAAAGCAATCGAGTTGAGATGACCAATGATAATCTGTTTATCGTTATTTTACCTATGACGACGTTGTCAATTTCAATGTCAATTTCGTTAGCAACACCACGTGGCCTCCTTAGTTTCTAGCGATATTTTTTTCATCTCAAGCGAGAAGCATGATATGAAAATTATCACAAAAAAAGATCAAAGGAAAAATGCACAAAATAGCGATAATGTGTGTTATGCATCTCTATTTTTTATATATATATATATATATATATTTTATATAACCATGATGGAAATTATTTCCAGAAAATCATTCGTACTTGTTAGAGCTAAATTTTAGAAATTTGCCGATCTTGAGAAATAGTTGCGACAATAGGTAAAATATCTACATTCAAACAAATCAATTATGTATATAAATAGCTCGTTTGTTTCAAATACAATGTGTGTTATACATTTCTGTTCGTCATATATATATATATAATCATAATGTAAACCATTTCCAGAAAGTCATTCGTACTAGTAAATGCTAGTTTTTAGAAAATTGCCGATACTGAAAATAATACTTTTTAAGGATTATCAATTTAATATAGTTTACCTTTAGAAATTGCTACAACATGCATATTTTGTTCAATGGAAAAGTACCAGGGAAACTTTTCAATCAGATGAATCAATTTCACTCTTAAAGACATAATTTTGTTGTTAAAAAATGACAAAACAAGTTAAACAGAGTCTCAATGCAAATGTTGAAATTTTATAAAATCACCATTGTTGTACACTAGTTGTCCTTAGTTTGGTTGTAAAATGTAATAGGTCGGCATTCAGAACAACTTGAAAGATAAATAACACGATTATTATAATTCATTTTAAATACCAAATAAGTAGACATCAACTTGACCATAGTTTTTGAATATTTATAGGATGAAGATATAACAAAAACCATTATTTTTTTTTTATAATTTTAATGTTGTTTTCTTTCTTTCTTTCCTTTCCAACATTGTTTTGACATGTCCTCCTCCCCGGCCCATTTGTTTTGAGGGAGGATTTCACCATCTCCTCTGAGGGTTATAACCCCATAATCTCCTTTTTTTCTTTAAAATTTTTACAGATAGAATCGATTAGGTAATTGTTATATCGATTTTCAAAGGGCAATGTAAATAAATGTAAACAACTGTTTTGTTATCAACTCTTATAAAAGTTATTTCCCTTGAGTATTTATACTCAAGTTTTGAAACACTATGCTTTAAAAATCGGATGTCGTGCAGACCTGCTGTTTTCTCCAATAATCTAAAGGCCATGTGACCTCTCGTTTGCATTCAAAGTGGAAGGTCATAGACGCAAAGCGTTTTAACAGTGATATTTCAAGTTAACATTTTAAGAAAACTATTAGAAATGGCTGCATACATACTATTTATATAATGTTTCCTCTTGGCACGCACTACATTTAAAGTAAAGTGTTTAGTGTATATCTTTTAAAAAGTTATAGATATCAACTTACTATGATTGCAAAAATGATCAGTATTTCATGATCTTCAAGTTGATGCCTATGTCAAGGTCATGATGAAACTTGATCTTGACCTTCAAAAAGCACTTTGAATTTCACCTTTTGAAATCTGAAAGATCAGGTGTTCCCGAGTTAAATGATGATAAATTCTTCTATGTATCTTAATATTCATTCTGGTCTTTTTGAACTTTGAAAATGTCCCTTTTTTGTGTTATAGTGTTTTACTACAACTGCACTTCGCATTATTAGTGGTATTAGTTTTCTTACTAGCTAGGGTCATACTATGATCGTTGGTTAGTTGCTAAAGATATCATCAACTCCCTATTCAGTTAAATGATACTAACTCTGAAAGTACTGGGCCAAATTTAACAACACTTAGCATCAATCATGGTCGCCATGGCAAACAATAGAACATAGAGGTATAGAGGTAAAATGTTGATTTTGGTTTATGTCTCTGAAAAATTATCAGCAAATTTGACATGGAGTAAAATTATTTATCAGGTCAAGATATATCTGTAATTAGATTTTTAAGACCGTTGTAAGGTTGCTGCCCCTGAATAAATAATTTTTAGGACATTTTGTCGTTTCTGGTTATTTCAAGAATATCATCATATATATATATTAACTATTACTGCAATAATGTTTAGCAAAAAGAGATATACAAATGATTCAAACATGGTCAAATAATCCTTAAGGTTGTTATCCTTTATAATATTTTTTTCAAATTGTTTATAACCTTACAAAAACCTGTTCCTCTAAACTGCTGAGACAAATTAAACCAAACTTGGTCACAATCATTATTTGGGTGTTTAGTTTTAAAATGTGTCGAATGAACTCACCTGCAGACCAACATGGTCAACATGAATAATAGCACATACATGTAGGTGTAAGATGCAGTTTTCGGCATATGTTTCTGTAACTGTAGCAACGGTAGTACAGTTGCATTACTTCGTGTATCAATTGTGAATAAAATATCAGGTGAGCGAACATGCTCCGTGAAGCATCAAGTTTACCATGTTGCCACTCATGTATTTATATATAGATATATTTAGATGCCATTCGCAATGTCTTTTCATCACACTCGAGTTAAAACATTCTTACAATAAAATGTGAAGTATGGCTTTACATATATGAATTGCAACATGTATAAAATATAACACGTGTACAGGATGTTCCCTCAAAAATTAAGGTATTCCAAATAAGTTATACACACCCCAGGCTATACGCTTCTGTCATATGGAAAATTACTTACTGCTGTATTTGTTATCCGCCATGCAACTTATCAGTTGAGTTACCATGCCATCTCAACTAAAAAGTTTGTCGTTTGAATAAAATGAAAATTTTCTTTTAAATTAATAATCAAGAACTAAAATGTATTGTCTTCATCAAAATTATGAAGTGGAATAATTTAACATTAAAACAAATCGGATAATTTCTCAATGAGTAAAAGAAAATTATTATAATGAAAAAAAAAATGGTCTTATGAAATTGATAATAATCTTCTTTTATGATTTTCTTGATAGAGAAGGTTGCTGCTCACAAGCAAGCTATTAAACCAAGAGTTCCAAATGAAAATAAATTGACAACGCCATGGCTAAAAATAAGAAAAACAAACAGACAAACAACAGAACAGATGACACTACATAAGAAAACTTAAGAATAATCAATACGAATCCCACCAAAAACTTGGGGTGATATCTGTTGCTCTGGAAGAGTCATGAGATCTTGCTCCAAATGTGACCCCCGTCGTGTTGCTTATGTGATAACAAATCCAGTAAAAAGTCTAAATAAGGTAGGTCATATTCATGAAAGGAAAGAGAAATGTAGTTACGACGTAAGGAACATATCCGATATTATTTGGGAAACGTTACAGTTATTCCATATTGCGTCCGTAAAATTTAAAAATGGATATTTCAACTTCACCATTTGGAACTCTTGGTTTAATAGCTTCCTTGTAAGCAGCAACCTTCTATCAAGAAAATCATGATATGAAAGGAAAGCACGGGACTATCGTATCATTTGGGAGATTTATACCACATATTAAATGCTTTACAATATCTAGCTTAATTTTTGTTTTCCAAGATATGATTGTTTCACCAAAGCATTGAAGCTCGGCATTGATTGCTGATAAAGTTGATTAAATTAATTTTAAAAGGAGTTTTGATGAGCACTATGATGACCAAAAATTATAACAATGATTGCAAAAACACCGTATAACAGTGATGAAGGATTCAATACTTCTTATTTGTTAGAAATTCCAAAGGAACATACAACAAACCAATCAAAATCCCGGACATGGTGCAAATGTTGAGATTTCAAGTGAGAAGTAAAATCATAAAATTACTAGACTCCGTGGAAAATTTAAAACTGAAAATACACAATCAATGGCAAAATCAATAGCATCAACACATCAAAGAAAAGGACAACAACTGTCATATAGCAATTTTCTTATGCAGAAAATGGTGGATAAAAACTGGTTTTCAAGCTAGCTGAAACCATCACAGGTTTCCCAGCCGCATATGTGTTAATATCTTAATCAATATAAGACAAATATGTAAACAAACATTTATCATGGCATAATAATAACACAATGACGGGATATATTAGTACATAGTGACAAGTAAAATCACAAAAATACTAAACTCGGAGGAAAATCAATACGGAAAGTCCATAATCACATGGCAAAATAAAAAAACAAAACGCATCAAAAACGAATAGACAAGAACTGTCATATTCCTGACTTGGTACAGGCATTTTCAAATGTAGAAAATGGTGGATTAAACCTGGTTCTATAGCGCTTATTCTCTCTCTTTAATAACAGTCTCATCAAATTCCGTTATGATTTATCAATACTTAATTGGAAGTACATGAACCGTAACGTTTGACAATTGTCTTGACATGATTCTATGTCTTGGAACAGAGTTGTGCTACTGACAAGAAAACAAAATATTCAAATAAAACTATACCGATGAACAACTGAAATCGATAGAACATTTGTTTTACAATCAATATGATAATGAAAATGTTATTTCCTACGCATGTAAGTATGTCTTGTTATCACCTAATAAATTACATGTTTTGCAGTAAAAACTTTGTAACTGCAACAATAAGACCTTAATATTATCTACCAATTTTCTCATTTTGAATAAAATTAGAAAATAAACCTCTGTTTAGAACTTTCTAAAAGAAAGTTTTTACATTTATCATAATATTTAAAAAAAAAACGAAACAAAGCCCTATCATGTTAGAAAAATTTAACCTAAATAAAGTATTAAAAAATAGCTGTATAAATCACTTTAAGCAATTTGACGAAAAATAGATGAATCTTAATTTCTTTCAGTTTAGATTATCTGAGTCATCTTCCTGTGAAAGATTAAGTCAAATATGTTTGAATCGATCACATTATATCATGTATTTGTAAGCAGTTGTGATAAGAACATAACCTCACAGAATATTTGTCTAGGTAATTATATTTCTTCCAAATACTAGACATTCCTGCATAGAAAAATCTTTTTTTACTAAAAGGTTTTCTGCTATATTGCAATACAGCACACATGACGTTCAATATGAAACTTCACATCCTGATTTGCTAATATAGAATTTTTTATACGAAATGATAAAAACGTTTTTTCTGTTAATCATCAACGAACGATCCAAGATGGCGGATCACTCCCGTTCCACATGGATTTTATTTTCTATTAAATGGAGTTTCGTCGTCTTTTCTTATGGTAAGTCTTTATGTGTGTATTTGTTGTAGACTATTGCTTTCTTCATTTTCCACATTAGACTTTCCTAAAAGTGCAATATTATAATAATTTCATACACATACATGAAAAGTTAAACATTCCGATCCTTCTTTTTTATCTTAAAATATATATCAGTCTCTTTTCCAAATAGAAAAAAACCCATATTTCTCAACCTTAGGCCAGATTGAAAGAATAAGTCAACCTCATCATTGAACGTGTATTTGGCATAGACAACATTAGAGTTGTCACTTGTGAAGCAATATTTTTTATGGTTTTTTTGGCATTAACATTGTCTATATTTCTACAACATACGGTTGTCTCTTGAGTATATTTTGTTCAATTTGTTCTATAACAAGGATTATTTACATGACTCTTATTTGTAATTTCAAGATAAATAAAATGTGAATGGCTGCATTCAACAGCGGATACATTATGTTTTGAATAATAAAAGAAAGAAAAAAACAATAACCAAAGGTGTATAATATTTTTTATATTCAATTTTCTTTTTGCAAATAAAAAGACATGTATGAAACAGACATGAGAAAATACAGAAAACAAATTTAGTCTTTTACAAATGATCAAATACTCTTATCTGAACATATTTTGTTCCAATCTCGTTGGTAGAATCTTATAATTGAAAGTTATGTCAAATGTTCAATTTATATGACAAACATATTTTGTAAATGGTTGCACATAAAAGTGGACATCGTATGTTTGTTTTTTTGACATTTAAAAAAAATACTTACTTTCAGAATTCCGACATTTCAAATAAACAATGTACACGACGATAAGAAGGAGAATCACTGGAATCACAAACAGTATATATATTGGCTTCACATCTTTGTCTTTGGGTACTAAAATACAAGTAAAATTGAGAATGGAAATGGGGAATGTGTCAAAGAGACAACAACCCGACCAAATAAAAAAAAAACAATAGCAGAAGGTCACCAACAGGTCTTCAATGTAGCGAGAAATTCCTTCACCCGGAGGCGTCCTTCAGCTGGCCCCTAAACAAATATATACTAGTTCAGTGATAATGAACGCCATACTAATTTCCAAATTGTACACAAGAAACTAAAATTAAAATAATACAAGACTAACAAAGGCCAGAGGCTCCTGACTTGGGACAGGCGCAAAAATGCGGCGGTGTTAAACATGTTTGAGAGATCTCAACCCTCCCCCTATACCTCTAACCAATGTAGAAAAGTAAACGCATAACAATACGCACATTAAAATTCAGTTCAAGAGAAGTCCGAGTCTGATGTCAGAAGATGTAACCAAAGAAAATAAACAAAATGACAATAATACATAAATAACAACAGACTACTAGCAGTTAACTGACATGCCAGCACCGGACTTCAATAAAACTGACTGAAAGATTATGATTTCATCATATGAACATCAGTGTTGATTATTTTTTTCTCCATTGTATAATGGATCAAAATGTGTTTAGCGCAGGAATGTTTTCATTAAATGTTTCATAAACATCATAAATTCCCCAAAACATGACATTTTAAAGTCATGTATTAATATATATATATATATTAGATATTCGCAAAATATTTTACTCTCATTCACAACGATTGATATATATTTCCCCTGTTGTATAGATATTTATTTTTCATTTTTTTAACGTTTATAATTGTTTGAAACAGACATGAACACACGTATACCTCTAATTTCTGAAATGCATAAGAAGATCTGCAGTTCTAAAACATGAAAATCTTAGTACATTTTTGTGTGTTAAAACTATGCTGTTCAATTCACGTTATTCTGATAAATATTGACTTTTGGAAACATTGCAGTTGTTTCCTTGCCACACATTCCTCATCTCATATGTAAAATCATCAGATTTGATTTTAGTCGGCCGAGTTAACGCATTATAAAACAGCGTCAGTACAATCATTACAGATATATTGTATATTATTATGATATTCATAGCATTTACGGTATCAATCTAACTACACCAGACTGGCATGTGGACAATTATCGCCTCTTCTGTGATATTCGATGCAAACATATTTTATAGCAGAAATACAAGAGGGCAGATTAACATTAGCACTTGTTGCTTGTTTCTGAATCCCATTTGTGAATGTGAAGATAACGTGTATTTGTAGAATTCATTTTGAAATATTGTTTAAATTAATACAAAACTTGTTTCTCTGACAGGAAATCGGAACTACAAAAAGCTGTTATCTTAAATCGTGTCTGTACAATCTTTCTATACCTTTTTACAATTAAATTCAATATGTTTACTTTTATAATAATTGTTATTCGTAAGAACATCCTTTACGCACACACTTTTCGTATCATTATAGCAATCAAACTTTAAAGTGATGATAACACAGACATACTTACCATAATCGAGATTACAACTATATAAATTATGATAGTCCGTACGAAAACTCTTCTTTCCAAAGGTACAGTTGAAAAACCAAGTTATGTTACATCTTTTATGAACTGCCGTTGTATCCTCATAAACAATTTCATAAAATGTGTTATTACCGTTTTCGTTTTCGTTTCCATGTGCTTTTAATTTTTTTGTCAAACCCTGAGTAAAACAATGTGAGTTAAATAATTATTCAAAAAAAGGAAATGATTATAAAAAAAAAAAAAACCAAACCTTAGGAATGTCATTCTTTTTTTTTTTTGAGCTAATGTTGTTAAAAAAAGAATGATTAATTAATATTGAAATACAATATGTAAATATATCTGACAAAAGCAAACTCAACAAACAATTATGATATAATAATGACGTCACAAATAGGCTGTCTTAAGAAGATAGTGTTTATTTTGATTAACATGTCAAACGATAGTAGCCACATACCAAGACCAGCATAATATTATTTTGTTTTAATGTTATATCTAGTTACAACATTAATTTACGTTGGTCGTAGGGTTTGACCAATGTTTGTAAGATGGAACCCTGCAGATGCCAAAGAAAAACAAAGAAAAATAACAGGCAAGTCGTTTTAAAACAAGTGAAATGTAATAGGTTTGAAGCTATCAATATTGTTTAAACCACCAGTATACAACACACGTGTCTTGTTTATCTAAATTTGAATATTAGAGATCGTAACGATATTTTTTTTATTTATGGTATAACAAAGTCGGATATTGTCTGGACTCATTTGAAGCCATCGTAGACATTTTCCTTGTTGTTAAAAAAATGATAAGTGATATATGTGTTAATTTAATATTTTTATCAATGCTGAAAATTTTGTTCTAAATGATTATTATCTGTTAAATGCTCAATTTCTCTGTAAGGTTTCATTCTTTTTAATAGATTTGCTTAAACTTATAGATATCCTCCGAACACAAGTTGAGTGTTCTTGTATCAAAAGCTACACATTTGAATTTATTTTTTAAATTTTCTTCAGAATAATATCATGAAACTAAAATCATATTAAAAAGCTTGTTAATAAAGGACCTTAGTTTTGTAAACTATTATTAGAATACACTTAAAAACTTACATTATATTGCAAATAACAAGTTGGTAAAGGATGTACCTTCATGATTGTCAGATTCACATGTATTGTGTTATCTTTAAAGTAGCTGTTGTCAATAATTTCATCGTCCAATGGTATATCTTAAATAATATTCAGAAATTGAAATAAATATATATTGTTGAGTTGATGTCTCATTTAAAAGAGGGACGAAAGATACTAGAGGGACAGTCAAACTCATAAATCGAAAATTCAGCCATGGCTAAAAATGAAAAAGACAAACAGACAAACAATTTTAGTACACATGAAACAACATATAAAACTAACAAATAAGCAACACGAACCCCACCAAAAACTGAGGGTGCTTCGGAAGGTTAAAGCAAATCCTGCTCCGCATGTTGCACCGGTCGTGTTGCTCATGTTATAAACCTTCATAGATTTGGCGTAAGTTTTCGGAACTTTTGGATTATAGCTCTTCATCTTCTGTATAAGCTTTGGATTTTACATATTTTGGCCACGAGCATCACGTGCTGAAGAGACATCTTTTGTCGAAATGCGCATCTGATGCAGAACAATTGGTACCGTTAATGTTATTATAACAAATCCGGTAAACAGTCTAAGTCGGAAGGTCACATTCATGAAAGCGAAGGGATTGTAGTTACGACGTAATAAAAATAATCGACATCATCTGTGAAACGTTTATTCCATAACAGTTAACCAGTTCGTGTTGGCGTCAGTAATATTTAAGAGAGAATGATTTCAACTTCACCATTTGGAACTCTTGGTTTTAAAGCTCTCTTGTGAGCAGCAACTCTCAATCAAGAAAATCGTTTTAGCAAATAGAAGCACGGAAATATCTTCGCAATTGGGAGATATATACCCCGAATGCAGGTGCTGCTGGAATGTTGCTACTTAGAAATGGAAAGTTGAGAATTGGAAATCTGAAATCATTTCTTTTGTCGTAAAGTTTTGTTTTCAACCGACCCTCATTGTCATAAAATATTTGAATCGTTTTGGTCCTTATATCAGTGTGTTTTTATATCAGTGAAAATTTTCGCCCTTAATCCCGTTTTGTATTTTTTTTTATATTAGTCTCTTAGTTACACCCGGTCATACTCGGTTTGAAGGCAACATTTATGATCCCCTTTATTTATGATGTTTTGTTTATCCTAACATTTGTTTGGCTATTCTCAATCTCTCGTTTTTGATCATAACGGATCTTAAAGGTTCTATTTATTCATACTAACCTAACTCCAAAGTCTCAGTATAAGCATTCCTAATTAAAGGAAATCCATAAAAGTGATTCACACACACAACAAATGCTTGAAAAATGTTTTTTTTTATTGTTTTTTTCTGAATGGAGTCAAGTTTTAACCCCAAAAAACTATTGTGGTCTGCAGTTTGCGAAACAATGATTGTCCATGTGTTATGAAAAATTAGAAACAAAGAATAACTTAGTATCAATAAGTCTGTCCCATGGTGTTACTTAATCTTCGAACGAAATGAAAATAATGTTTCTTACAATTGTTTTGATATTTGGATCTGTACACTTACATTCATCCCTTCGTAAATTTTCGGACGCCATAACGACTTATGGAAAATCCATTTCAAAGATGATATCGAATATGTTTCTTATGTCGTAACTACAATCTCAATCCTTTTTCAAGAATGTGACACTGAATTGAGCAAAATGACGGATTGAGTTCGTGTTACTAAGTCATTGGTTTTCTATTTTGTGTCTTGTGTACTATTGTATGTCTGTTTTACACGTTTTATCATTTTTTTGTTCATGGCGTTGTATGTTTATTTTTGATCAACGAGTTTTACTGTCCCTCTGTTATCTTTCGCACATTTTTTACTAACCTAGAAAAATGAAATAATTTTTTGAAGCTTTAAAATCATACACTTTGTGTGATATATTTAATTTTTCAACCTTCTCATTTAAGTTTGAATAACCCATACATACAATGTATTAATTTAACATGATCTTGATTAGCGGTAGCAGAACTTTTTTTTACTTAAATAAATAAACTTTCCTGTTACATATTGCGAGTCATTTCTACAGGATTTGAACCGATTTGATAAAGTTAAAAATGTATGTGAATATTTTGATATACTCACACACATGTCCAGTTGTATTTAGCATCAGCATGGCTGTATAGTGCGCTTTTCCACATAAACATGTATATTCGTTGTTAGCATCAGCTTCGGTGAAGTTTTTGACTCTTAGTTCAAAGCTAAGAGTTGATTTATATACGTTCATCGTGTATTTTGACTTATTTGTTGTATGTCCGTTTAATCCAATTAACTTGTACCCCTTGCCTCCTGTCCACTGTTTTGTGTGATCTATTCGACATGCATCAACCGAAACAATACATTGTATTACAACGTCTTCGCCAATTACAATTGGAACTGTTTGAATTTTCCAAACGACTAAGATATCAATCAAAAATGTATAAAGCTAATTGCAACATATTAATTTACGAGTGGTGTTCAAACATAAAACAATACACTTTAATGTATCGGTTGCACTTTGAAAATATATTTGTTTTCAAAAACAACATTTTTTTTGGGGAGATGGATGATATTCAAATATCTCTTGTTTTCTTTACGTACTGATTTCCAGATATGATCTCTACATGGTATATCATACAGGCATAATTTGGGAATGTTACCTGTATAAAAACTCATGGTAGCGGGCGATTTCTGAGAAATACCCAAAGGCAGGGAGGGTGAGTACATAATCTAAATTCATATGTATGTTTAAATTGTTTAAAATTACGAGGAATATGATTATTGAAAAGGAGTAGGTCCAGTAAGAGCCTTTTTTGGCCTCAAAATATAGAAGTTTTACAAAATTGATAAAATGTAAACTTTTAGTTATTTATTGAACAGTATATATATAGTGCTTCTGCTACATAAATATGGGCTATTTTTGACTATAAAATGAACATATTTCGGGTACTGGCACCTCAAAGTCATGCTACATTTGTAAATTACTGAATTATTCAAAATTCTAGCATTTTAGTTAAATTGTAGACGGTTTTCGTGTAAAAGTGGCCGCATTCGGGTTCATCCTTAATATTGAAATGGAAGTTGTATTTTATGATAATACATATGCCGAAAAATATCATTTTTCGGACGGTATTTGTCAAAAAATGAAAGTGGCCGCATCCGTGTTCATCCTCAATCTTTATATATGTGATGGTTTTTGTCAAAAATGAAAGTGGTCGCATCTGTGTTCATCCTCAACCATTATTATATGTTATATATGATGGTTTTTGTCAAAAATGAAAGTGGGCGCATCCGTGTTCATCCTCAACCTTTATATATGTTATATGTATATATAACATATATAAAGGTTGAGGATGAACACGGATGTGGCCACTTTCATTTTTGCCAAAAACCATCCGAAAAGTGACATTTTTCGGCATATTTGGTTGATGTTTCATATATTTGAGCTTGAATCGGATCGTTTTTAATGACTAAATCAGTTCAAATCTTTCTCATAAACTAACTGATTCAAATGAAATAGATACTTAAGTGTTTAAAAGTGGTAAAAATCCTTGGTCAGACGAACCTGAAATTTAAGGCCAAAATCGGTCATTATCGGACCTACTCCTTTGTCACACAACCCCAAGTTTTGACACGTGAATAAATTGTAGTGCTTATAAATGTTTCTTGATAGAAGTTATTATTGTTTTAAGAAACTTCATAGTAAACGTGGCACAGTTTAAGCCGTAAAAAAGTGCCTATGGGAAGTTGCATATACTATATTTACAGATGTGCAATCTGTCCTTTTTTTTATTATGTATAGAAAATTTCTGAAGAAAATTAGAGTATAACACTTAGTCTAGAAATGTATATACAGTATATCCCCAAGCGTTGATAGGGGGGATTATTATGTTGTAAATTCTTTCCGTCAATCAACACACTTTATAATTCTTGCAAAGTGGTGCGTCAGTGAACATAAGCTCATCGTATATACCAAGCTGAAAGTGTGAACGCCAGACGCACAAAAGTATATGACTCATCAGTGAAGCTTTAGTCAAAACGACAACAAACAAAATGAACTACTCAGTTGAAGACCATAATTCATATTTTGATACCGTTGAAATTTGTTAGGTGTCAAGTTTCGAGATTAAATCTAGGTCTAAATCCAATATATCCTTTTTTCTGTCATTTTGAATTTGAAAATAAAGCTTTCAAAAAAAGTGTAGCCGACAAACATGACATGGTGATCCCAACTCTAAGTTTTAAATGTGTCATTTTTGTAGGTGTTCATTATAAAGAAGATACACATATGCATATAGCTTATAAAATCTTTACGTATATGCAGCAATACTTACGTTTTGTAATATTGTACCAACATTTTCAGGCAAATAAAATTAGCAATATTGTAAACATTAACGGTTTAATAGACATATATGAGCGATGTAAATATATTGTTAATCAGATGTTCGAAAGTTATGTATCTATTAAAAAAAGCTCGAGTTCGGCTTGGTGACTTCTATAATGATTTATGATTTAAATCTGCCGGAAATCTTCATTTCTCAATTCATTAACATGAACTTGTATCATTAATACAAATGCTTCTAAAGGAGGAAATTGATCCATGTGTTTACTTTCTGAAAATAAGAGACGTTTACATTGAAAGCGGGTTCAATTCGAATGACACATATAGATCATGAAAAGTACCTTTAAGTACATTGAAGGCGCTATGTTTCAAAATTGTTGAAATAGGACTAGCAGAATAAAGTAAACCCATCTTACCTGATGTATGTGTCGAAATGATACAGAAAATAAAAGGCAGAACAGCAAAATATCCATATGTCAACATTCTAAAAAAACAAACCAAGAAAGCATGAAGTCATGTCAGTTTTACAGCAGGTATAAGGTAATTAAATTATTAAAAAACAGATTGCATAGACGTTTTTTTTTAAATAAACATGTTGAAGAACGTGCGTTAATCAACCAACAATCAAACAACCCCTCGACACACAAAACAAAAAAGAAACCATGAAATCAATAAACAGTCATTAACAATAAAAAGCAAGAATATTTGATAAATGCAAGCATTATATTTAATGAAACAGATCAATGCCAAATCCTGTAATGGTAAGGAGACAAACAAAATGCATCAATTAGATTTAACTCAATTTTGAATGTCACTTTATAATCTTTCCCCGTTTTTATAAAGAAAATAACACTAATATGATTGTTTTTATACAATAACTTGTTTCCATTTTTTTTTTATCATTTTGAACTAATTGTAACAAAAGAAGGTATTTAATATTTATATGTAAACATATGTTATACGAAACATCAGTTTTTTTCTAATTTGTGCCTACATAGGCAGACGTACAACAGTTGGATACCAATACTTCACAGATTCTAGTTGTAATTCATTGTAGAACAGATCTGGTGCGGGAGCAGCCAATTCAAAGAGGGGCGAAAGGTACAAGAAAATCAGTCAAACTCATAAATCGAAAATACACTGACAACGCCATGGCTAAAATGAAAACGACAAACTGACATTTATAAGTATTTAAGAAACAACATAGAAAACTAAAGACTGAGCAATATGAAACAAACAAAAAACTGGGGGTGATCTCTGGTCTACAGGTGGCACGCGTCGTGTTCCTTATGTTATTACAAACCCGGTAAATAATCTAATTCGGTAGGTCGCATTCATGGTAAAGCAATAAGATTGTAGTTACGACGTAAGAAACGTATCCGATATCATTTGTAAAATGGTTGTTCCAGAACGGTCAACCAACTCGTGATAGCATCCGTAAAATTTACAAAGAGATGATTTCAGCTTCAACATTTTGAACTCTTGGTTCAATAGCTACCCTCTATCAAGGACATCATGATAGAAATTACAAGCACGGGAATATCGTATCAATTTGGAGATATATAATCCGTATGTAGGCGCTTCTGGAATAATACTACATAGAAATGTACTGAGCGCGGCAGCGATAGAAATGTACGGAAGCGTATTAGCGCCACACATTTTTTTTTATAACGCAAACATAGGAAAAAAAAATAAAAAAAATGTGTGGCGCTAATACGCTTCCGTAGAAATGAGTATATAGGAATAGAATTGAAAACCAAATCAATACTAAAAATAAAACAATCACGAATGACAGTTATGACTCCAACAAATAGTCAGGAACGTAAATGTTTGAAATTTCATCATATTTTAATGTGCATGAAACAAACCCATTAAAGCCCAAAATGAGTCATTTTTAAACCATTCAGATTGTTCCAAGGTTGGTTTCATCTCCTTATACAGACTTACCACAGGAGCGTTTTGAGCTTAATGATTAACATGGCATCTACTTACTTTACGTTTCGCTTTTTAGATAATATCATAGTTATGTATTTATGAATGTTTAAAATGGAAAATGAAAGATTTCTCTTCGAAAATGTTACGAATCCCATCATTATTGTAAGACCCTTATTAAATGCATAATTTCCATTGTTCGAATTATGACATCATGGTATGGAACTTGTTATCAAAGGTTCAAATTTGCTTCTAAGGAATAGCAAGACTTGTTTCTGTTTAGAAGTAACTGCTTGCTCATTTGGAGCGCATGTATTTACCCCTAGTTGTCTTCTAAAAAAAGTCATGTTGCTTTTATTATTGGTGATTAAATCTAACAAAACAGTTGTAATAATGTCTCAAAGATATACATTTATACATCCAATCAACTCAAAACGATTAATTTCACCAGTAAATGTCATACAAGTTAATTTTAAACGTTCATAGTGTGTCCATCACTTCAAAATAGTCAATACCACATGAAGTCATTATTTTAACAGCAGCTTAGACGCTTAAAAGTCTGTTAGGCACCAAGACTAGCTTCTAGTGATGCTTGCAAAAAAATATTCTATCCAATATCTTATTGAAGTCGCAAAGTAAATATAATTTATTTTTATATGTATCACCAGAAAATTCCGAAATTTTGACAACACTTATACCATAATCAAGTATAATGCCTTTGCAGAATTAAGCATTATATATTAACTCGTGTATAATTGAATAGTAGCTTACCTCCTCCAATTTATGTTGTTATACGAATGCCTTAAACAATTTAATCGATGGACTTCAGATTCATTGTCACGGTTATATAAAAATATATATTTTTACTTTCGATTCTTGAGTTTAGATGTTAAAGACTCTATTATTATAATGATTCAAAGTGCCTACCAAATTTGAGCAAACTCCTCTGGAATGTACAAGTATACGGCAACTTCTTACTTTTCGAATACCTACCTCTGAAAATTAATAATATGATACAAATGCCCTAAACATACTCAATCGGTGGTATAAATTTATGGACTTTTAGAAATTGTATTTTTACTTTCGATTTGTTGAAAAGATATCTATCTTTATAGTGTTAAGACTCTTTTAAAGTGACTTTAAGTGCCTAAATAGATTTGTGCAAAATCTTTTTCAATATTCAATTATACGGCAACTTATTTATTTTTTAATATCCTACCGCTTCCCTTTAATAAGGTCATACAAATGCCCTAAACATATATATATTTTATCGACGAACTTTGAAAATACTATCATGGACATTTACAACTGCATATTTTTACTTTCGATTCATGGATATATTTAGGTAAAGATTATTACGACTCGACTATAACAGGTCTGGACCACTAACATATATGGAAATGCATAAATTAGCATACCTATTTTCTCGCACATGTAATTGTTAATGTGCATGTGACGCAATTTATTTTTACCTAGGTTTTGACCAATCCACGAAATGAGTCATAATGCAAGATGGTCAACTAAGTGTTTACAATCAACCAAGATCACGTGTTCTTTACTGACATACAACACATTTTTTCGTGCAATTCGGGATTCACAAATGTGCTTAGTTTTTCATATTGTATATACTCATTTATAGTTCGTGATATAAAGTATTACTTCCATGCTCAGATTAACGAAGAGTTATTTCTATTCGAAAAAAAAACCGGGTTTGAATTACCCGATATAAAGCCATTAAGGTGTTTGATGATGGCACAGAGATTTTTTGTATTCGTCCACCAGACAGCAACGAAACAACAGCGAAAAACACAATTACATATGAGACAAACTTACTAGTGTAAAGAAAGCCGTCGATTAGAGCCGGTACTAGTACAGCAATTTTAGTATAAAATAATAAAAGGCAAATGTGTGTGCCTTAAATTTTGTGTTCGTAAAAAGGCAAAGAAATATTTACAAATATAGCAGTGTTAACAAAATCTATAAGTATTTTTTTTGGTCACATTTCAGTACATGGGACTTCCAAACTGTTCCCTTTGTTTTGAAGGAAGTGAAGTCAGCAACTGTACTGTCAGTTTTTTCTCTCGATTTTAACCAATTCGGACATTTGCCAAACTGAATAAAATCATTACATATGAGTTCTTATGCCTGCAAAGTAAAACTTTGGTTGGCTTGCTTGCTTTGTTTGTATTGTTATTTATACAAGATTTGAAAATAAAATTGAGATCTTTCAACAATATATATATAGGCATAGATTAACTTGTATATTTTATATTTTGTACAATATGCAAAGAAAGCAAGCACGCTAATCAAAGTTTTGATCTGCATGCATTTGGAAATAAGCTGTAATGATGTTATTCATATGTATGTGCAACAGCTATGAAAAGCCCCGATATGATAATGTAAAACAATTCAAACGAGAAAACTAACAGCCTTAGTTTAAAAAAAAAAATGAACGAAAAACAAATATGTAACACATAAACAAACGACAACTACTGAAATACAGGCTTCAATACAAACCTGTATATTTTGATGGGATATATTTCTTCTTCTTTGAAATATTTAATTGGCCCGGGTTTTTTTGTTGTTTTTTTTTGTTGTTTGGATTTTTTTACACAAGTAATTTTTGGGTCATTTATTTGGCCACGAGCATCACTGAAGAGACATGTATTGTCGAAATGCGCATCTGGTGCAAGAAAATTGATACCGTTAACTTTATTACTACCACTGGGTAGACGCCTCTGCTGGTGGACTATCAGTCCCCGAGGGTATCACCAGCCCCCTAGCCAGTACTTCGGTACTTGAATGAAAATACGGATTTTTTGGATGGACCACCGTTTTATTGGACGATCAATGCATTTGGAAGGGGACATATAATTGGAACCCCCCCCCCCCCTAATATTGTCCAGGGTTAGGACCTCTCTTTTTTAAATTGCTGGATCCGCCTCTGTTGCTTTCATAATATTTATTTTTATCATACTGAATATTATGATATTACACATCCAGTACAGAAAGAAGTCACGGTGTCTCAATGAAGGTTTCGTGTTTTTCTAGGCAGATGATTTTGGAATGCCATTATACAGGTTTAAAAGAGCTAAAAACAATCGTAGTGGACAGTAGTCATTTCATCTGAAATTTCACTGTTTTAGGTCGTAAAATGATTGCACAGGTACAATAGAAAAAAGCCTGATCAGAAACTTTAACAAGACGAAAAATAAAATAAAAAAATGAAGCCCGTAAACAATACTTTTTTGATCTGAGCATGCAAATTGAAGATTATGTTTACAAATTTTACAATAATTACATTCGCAGAACAAAAACATATATTTTGAGAATCCCAGACACTATATTAGTTGACAGTTCTTCCACTAGTTCCACGTGTTTTTAGTTTGTAGTAAACTCGTAGTAGCCCACAATGCATTGTAGCTCATTTAGTCGATTGGTCAGTTTGTCAAGGCCGTATTGGCCTTGTGTTTGGGAAATTACTATATATATATATGTAAATATATTCTGACGTAATTAAATCTAGAGTTCTCGACCTGTAAAATGCCCATATGCCTATAACGATTGTGTCAGGTAGACAACTTGACCTTGAAACGATCATATTGACTAACGATGTCACAAAAAGGTAGGTTGGACATATTTTGACTTTATTTACTGACTTCTTAAGATTGGGATCAAATTGTTATTATTAGGAATATTTCAATGAGATTGATTTTTTTTTAGATTAAGAATAATTGTACGTGACGTGGCCGTGCGTGAAATGTATTTCGAAAAGTGACTTGTTTAATTTCAATAAACTTCGTCAATTCGTACGCGATTTATTTTATTCTGTCATGTTTAATTTTATTAAATCTCAGTTTTTTATTGATCTTAAGCCGATTATGACGTAGCTTTTTACTGCATTACTCTGATTTCATATTGTGACGGCATACAATAGGCGGCCATACAGTGGAGATCACTCCTAACCTCTCATTAGAACTGTCATAGAACTGTTCTAACCTGTCCTAGAACAGTTCTACCTAGAACAGTTCTACCTAGAACAGTTCTACCCTAGAACTGTTCTAAGTAGAACTGTCAGAATCAGTTCTAGGTAGAACTGACTAAATCAGTTCTAGGTAGAACTGTCAGGATCAGTTCTAGGGTAGAACTGTCTAAATCAGTTCTAGGTAGAACTGTCCAAATCAGTTCTAATCGTAGAAATGTCAGCAGAACTGACTAAATCAGTTAGGACTGTAGAACAGTTCTAAATGACGTCACTGCAGTAAGGGCACTTTAAAATTTAGAAGAAATAAATCACTTTCAATTAATTTGCTATATAATAGCAGATTTTCTATATTTCTTTCTGATCAAACGTTGCATGTACAAATATCCAAGTGAATAGGAGGTTTTCCAACTCATCGGAGAAATATTTTTATAAGATTGCATAGGAAACATCATTGTTTACGTTTCTTCGTTTCCCGTTTTTAACAGTCTCTTCATAAATATAACTGCATTTAATTCATGGAATTTTAATCGTAATTTACCTTGTTTGCCTTGGATTTACATTCATTTAAGATTCTGTTTTGACAAATGTTCATACGAAAATTGTACAGTGGATGAATTATGGGATATTAATAAAAAAAGTGTTGTCTTAATTATTTAACGTAAAAAAAACTATATACATTTGCACCATCTCGTCAATTTAGCCAGACTTATCCATAACGATTATAAATGATATCTGGGAGTCTGAAACTCAGAAAAATATACTCATCTGAACATGAATGAAGCATTTGCCACTGGACGTTCGGCTACAAACAAAATCACGCATTTTTCTTTGCCTTCTTCCATTGGTCTTCAAATTATATTAACAGTATACTATTCCAAGAGAACGTCCCATACATGTACTTTTTATTAAAAAAAAAGTATAGTATGAATCAGTCATGTGAGTGTTGGATGATGCCGTAAAATAGTTTTGTTTAAAAAAAAAAACATCACAAACTAACTGACTTAAAAAGTCACTTTAGTGACGGTTCATTATTATAGATACAGAGAGAAAATAACGGCACGCTAAATTTTTAGATATGGTATAAATACACATTACCGCTATTTGTCTGCCATTACTGGATATCGCACAGGTTCCCGTAAAAATTTGACAACATAAAACAAAATATCTGATGCCACATGTGACAAGGGAAAAGTGATTGTTGTATGCTTCAAAAGTTCAAGAGGCCGGGTCAGCCAGGATTAGCAATATAGGTGTATTGTGTTCCAAAGTTGGTGTCATTTTTATCATACGATCCGTCCTGACATAGAAATATTATTGGTTTACAATGAGGCCATATATATTTACATGAAAAGTGTAAATAAGTTAAGTCTTGGTTGATATGGTCAAATAATTTTGTTTAAAACGACTCAGTCTGATACATGTATATCGAAACTACTGAAATTCGTTTACAATTCAATATTTTGAATAAAAAGAGGACTTGCAGAAAATTGCTGGTACTCTGATGTGAAATGTGATAATGAGCCATCCTGACTCCTGGAATAACAAATGTTAAACAATTCAAATAATAATGCCCCCCTCCCCCTAATATTAACGGCCTAATTTATGTACAAAATTTGAGAGAAAAACAAAAAATTATGTAACACATCAACAAAAGAAAATCACTGAATTACATGCTCCTGACTTGGAACAGGCACATACATGCAGAATATGGCGGAGTTAACAGGTTAAACATGTTCTCTAAGGCAGCAACCATTTGATTTTATGGGGGGGGGGGGGGGGGGGGGGAGCTATGTTTTTTTTCTGTACAAACTTTTTTTCCCGCTTCGGCGAAGAACAATCTATTTTTTTAGTGTCAAACCGAAGACAATTTTTTCTTTCAATTTTAGCATTACATATAGTGGCAGCTGAGGATAAAACGAACAAATTTTTTTCCCAGTGTCAAAAACTAATTATTTTTTTCACCAAAAAATGGAAACATTTTTAAACTTTTTTTTCCCAAAAAAAACACCATAAATCGCTTTTTTACCCAACCCTTTTTATTTAGGCAAAGTGTTCTTAAAACTTATAAATCAACTCTAGCCGTAGAATTTATAAATCAATTTTAGCCACAGAATTTATAAATCAATTTTCGCCGTAGAATCAATAAATTAATCCTGGCCGTAGAATTTATAAAAATCAATTTTAGCCGTAGAATTTTTAAATCAATTTTAGCCGTAGAATTTATAAATCAATTATGGCCGTAGAATTTATAAAAATCAATTCTAACCGTAGAACTGTTCTAGAAGTAGAACTGACCAAATATTTGGTCAGTTCTAGCTATAACTGTCTAAAACTGTTTTAGGGTAGAACTGTCAGGATCAGTTCTAGGTAGAACTGTCCAAATCAGTTCTAGCTAGAACAGTTCTAACCTAGAACTGACTTAAAGGTGTCAGGCTGACAGTTCTACGTACTGTTCTAGAACAGTTCTTCTGAAAAATTAAATGAGAGGTTAGAAGTGATCTCCACTGTACCTTATAAATGGCGTCACATAGAAAGAGCAGGTCTTTCATCTGAAAAGACGGAATAAAATGGCTTTGGTATTGTTAATATTTCATAAGAGAAACAGATCTTACCGCAAAATCTCATTTGATATGATATTTATCGACTTTCTACTATCAAAGTTTTACTATTTAACACGCTCGGCGAGACGCACGTAATAAATTTGAAAATGAAATCTCCAGTTGATAACTATTAAGTATTTTTCTTATTGAATGTAAGCATGCAGCAAATAGTATTGATGCAATGCATATACTTGAAAATTCAGAGAACATAAAAGAACTTATGTGTAAACTGCCTTACTATCTTCACGATCGTTGAAGGAATATTGTTTTACGCACGAAAAATTTAGCAAATGATAAAATTTGAACACTTTGAAAAAATTGTCGAGAATGAGGTGAAGAAGATAAATAATTTTACCTATTGAAGTTCTGCTCTTTAAATAAGAAGGAAAAATCGACACAAATAAAAACTTTAATCCAAGTAAAGGTGTTCGACAAAGATGTACGTGTGCAACTGATTTAAATAATCAACCGATAAATTCACCAATAGAATGCTCATATTGCAAGAATTCACACAAACTTTAAAGTTTTAGAACTATTTCGAAGTTAGAGCATCAAGAAAAATTCAATCACTTGAAAAGTTTAGCTTTATGTTTCGGTTGCCCGAAGAAAGGACACTTGACCAATAAATGTACAAACAGACTCCCGTTTGAAAAAGAAAACATCCAATAAATTTGCACTATGAATCAAAAGGTGTAAACAAACAGCACGAACAGAAATGGTTTCATCTTAATGAAGTTAGACTGGTGGATTATATGGAATTTGGTTAGACAAGATATTCCACAAACATACTCCGTAGTAAATAGAGCACACTTCAGTGTAATCAGTGATATCGAGGGAAATAATAAACTTGAGCAACTCGTGAAATACTCAATGAATTTTGATTCCCCGAAAAACGTAAAGATGATAAACGAGAAAATTCAGTGGAAGTAAAGTGTTCACTGGAACAAGTGAATAAGTCTGTAAGCTTTGAGAATGGCAACTACACTATCGCATTGCCAGTCAAAAATCAGGACATGAAATTGCCTAACAATGCATGGTCACAAATATCACAGAATTTAGAAATGCCTGAAAATGATACTGAATTCAAACATGTTGTAACCACAGCCACAATTGAAAATGAATATCGTCACAGTGGCCTTGACAAACTGCTTTCAAGTGTTTCAAACTTCGATAAAATGATAAAGATAGTAGAATGGATACTAAGAGCTGTGCGCAGATGGCGTCAAACGATAAAAAAAACCCAACAAGATGATGATAATGAAAGCACCGCCCGAAAAATTGGTCATCTAGGCAGACATTCAATACTGACACATCTTAGAGAGATATTGGATTATTGGTGCAAACGCCATCATCAAAAGTATAGTTTCAAAACGTGTGGTATGCCGCAAATACCTATCTCCTATTATATGGAAGAAAATGGCAGCTTTTCCAAGTGACACCAGATATGCCTCTATTTTTAGCTGTTGATTACTTTTGACCATTTGAAATTAAGCAAAGGAGATGATATGTAAAGCGTTATGGTGTCATATTCACATGCCTTAAAAGGAGAGCAATACATTTGGAAATCGCAAATTCGTTAGATACAAACTCGCGTAGTAGTGCAATCAGGCGATTCATCGCTAGAAGAGAAGCACCATCAGTAATGCGATCTGACAACGGGACAAACTTATTAGGTGCACAACACTTTACCTCCATGGAACATTTGTGAAAACAAACAATTACGTCAAGAGGAGATGGCGTCAAGTTCAGTATTTATCTGACTTCTTTTGGAATAGATGGACAAAAGAATACTTGACCATGCTTCAACAGAGAGCAAAATGGAATAAATCTTAAAGAAACTTAAAGAAACTTTAAAGTTTGAGACTAAGTGTTGATTGTTGACAATACACTCAGACATTTTTGGACCGTTGGACGAATACAAGAGATAGTAATTAACAGTCCTGGCGCAGTACGTATTGCAAAGTTAAAACTTCAACTACAGTACTGCAACGATCCGTTGCGAAATTGTGTTTAATTTTATAAAACTGTGTTGTGCAAGAATCTATAATTTTTTTTTGATGCTATATATAACAAAGAAGCTAAATTCATTCAAGTATGGACATCACAATATGGCAACTAATTACATAACACTTAATTATAAAATAATTATGTCATAATGAAATTATCGCAATTCGAAAGATTAATTCTTCTTTCTTTTGGTGCCTTATTTATAAAATTTAAAGAAGATGAGTGGAATTACATCAGTTTAAAAATGTCTGATTGGGGATGAAAAATCTGTGTATTGTGCTACCTTAAGGAAATCAAAATAAAAAGAAAGTGTCGGCTTCAAAAATCTACATAATTATTAACTTCTTACAGATCATTCGCCCTTTGCAAACATTTAATATTGCACAAATAATACATTGATACAAAGTATATTTTTTATTCATAAAACACAGTTTAGAAGCATGGGCGCACTCACGGAAGGGAAGAAAGCTTCAGGAATAAAAGAATTACTTAATATGTTGATATATGAAATAAAAATGAGAATGGAAATGGGGAATGTATTAATGAGACAACAACCAGACCATAGAAAAAACAACAGCAGAAGGTCACCAACAGGTCTTCAATGTAACGAGAAATTCCCGCACCCGGAAGCGTCCTTCACCTGGCCCCTAAACAAATATATACTAGTTCAGTGATAATGAACGCCATTATAATTTCCAAATTGTACACAAGAAACTAAAATTAAAAAATACAAGACTAACAAAGACCAGAGGCTCCTGACTTGGGACAGGCGCAAAAATGCGAGGGGTTAAACATGTTTATGAGATCTCAACCCTCCCCTATACCTCTAGCCAATGTAGAAAAGTAAACGCATAGCAATACGTACATTTAATTGGTTATCAAAGGTACCATGATTATAATTTAGTACGCCAGACGCGCGTTTCGTCTACATAAGACGTATTCAATTCAAGAGAAGTCCGAGTCTGATGTCAGAAGATGTAACCAAAGAAAATAAACAAAATGACAATTATACATAAATAATAACAGACTACTAGCAGTTAACTGACATACCAGCTCCAGACTTCAATTAAACTGATTGAAAGATTATGATTTCATCATATGAATATCAGGCACAATCCTTCCCGTTAGGGGTTTAGTATCTACCAACATAACATATATGAGAAGAACATAACCCTTGTCATGTAAACAGCTGGTTTTTGAATAATTGTGTTTAGTTTCGATGCAAAGACCCTATAAGTTAATCAATAAAACGCCAAAAAAATGCAATCTTTAATGACCTGACAACAGTATCGTAACTATATCCCTTCTGAATAAGTCTATTTAAAGGTTTTGTTAGTTTCTGCGGTGAATACTAACATTTTTTGTGCTTTATAAAGAATATTTCCATAAAAAATTGGATGTGAAATACCTAAACGTATAAGAAGTATGCATGTTGAAATATATTTACGAATGATGTCCTTATACCGATGATAAAATTTAGTAAATGTTTTGACTAGTTTGTGATATCGAAAACCCTGGTGTAATAATTTTTCAGTAATACATTAATTTCTCTCGTTAAAATCTAAAACATTGTTACATACACAAGCGAATCGTACAAGTTGAGATATTTAAACACCGTTAGATGGTGACAAGGGAACGTCACCATCTAAAAATGAATAATTAACGATAGGAAATGACAAATCATCTCTTTTATCATAAATTTTAGTATTAATCTTTCCGTTAGTGATATAGAAAAGGGCAGTGGTAATTGTTAGTATTAGCTTTATTTAAAGTAAGTTCAATAGGATAAATTTCATTAATATACACACTGAGGTCGTCATATGTTGTTGCATTCCACTATTTATGTACTAGACACAGTATACGTAACGACATTACCATTTGCTAAAACAAAATGATATATTTGTCTGTGCACTAAAGAAATATGAATCTTTTCCTAAACTGTAACGAGACATGTATTTAAAAGGTGAATTTAAGTCAAGAGAGAAAACTAAACAAACTGGCATAAAAAGCAGCGTGAACAAACTTTTCTTAGAAATCAAAATATCGGACAAATAAATAAATGTCCTAAAAAATTATCTTTTGGTTCAGAAATTTTTTTCTTTTTAAGTTTATATCTCAAAAATGCTCCTATAATAGTGCTTAATAAAAATCTTTGTATATGGAAATTCCAAGATACAACATTTATACCGTGTTTCATGTGATATTTGACAATTTGTACTTACCAAACGCAATAATGATGATGATTTGCTTCTTTACCTAATAATGTAAATGATTTACTTCTGAAAATTGAAGGTACCTACTATCAATTAAATTAGAAGTTTTAGCTAACAAAGTCCTTATTATTGAATAAAGTAACATTGTTTGTTAGTGGAACATTGTTTTAAATTCTAATTAGGCTAAAATTAAAAAGTGTTTGCTTTTCCATGTCTGTTATTAAAGTTAGATAACTCTGGTCAATTTTCCTAACATTCAATCATTATGGGAAGATGATTTATTTCTGTTTCCATTTATAGTCTTTTTCAAAAACAATCTTTTTGTTTTGGGTAGGTTACAATTACAATTTTTTACTAAATCATTCGGCATCAGTTAGAAGTTTCTGGAATAAAGTGGTGGCTATGGTGTAATGTTTTGTATTTGTGCGTATGTGTTCATGTGTTAGGTGTTATTACACTTCTTTTATGTATTTGTCTTTAGGGATCGAGTAAAGCAGATACGTTACTTCAGCGTTTCTGCTTCATTTGAGATCTGACATAATTGTATACACCATATCGATCGTAGAAACAAATGCATTTACGAGTAGAAGGACGAATGCTGTTTGACATTTTCGATGTAAACCACAACTTGAAACAGTGCATTCTTGACAGCACATTTAAAACTCTGTTTTTTTCACCGGCATATTTTACCTCAAATAAAAAGAAGAAAGTGTTTTTTTTTTTTTTATAATTTCCAGGATATGGCTTTAAAAGATTGCAATTTCATGAATACTTTGAAGAAGATGCTTTTTTTCTGTGACATAGGCACTCGTTTCAGAATATTTCACGGTATATACCTTAACTTTATATCAAAGTATAATACAGGAAATATTTGTTTCTGAAACAAATGCCTGTGATCTGTGATTTATAGCTGGTTGTCTCATCGCACTACGAATCTGAATGACGATGAGGGTAGATTTGACCTTGCTCATATATGACATTTTAGCATGATGATTATTTAAAGGTAATAGAAACATATTTATAAGATACTAAGATAATTCTTTATAATGGTATATATTAATTTTAAACATTTCGAAACAAAAAAAAGAAATTATAGATATACATAAATGTCTTTGATAAACTAATATAAAATACGGGTATCTATTACAAATTGTGTAACGATTTCAAATTCAATAATAAAAAAAATATATGTAAAAGATACAATTATAACCCTGTTCAAGGTAAACAATCAACACATTGCCTTTATGAAATTGAACATAGTTCAAAGGAATATAACTCTTGCATACAAATCACATATCAATCGATTTAATTAGCTGGTCATTTGTGCGCCACCTTCAAGGAAGATTTTAAATTATCAATATAACCACAAGTTGTTAATCTATAGGATACTGCTAACTAATGAATGCTAACCCACAGTAAAGAATATTTGTTTTAAATTTTTAAATTTTTAAACACCGGAAAAATGCTCACACTACTTGATTTTCATAGCTCATGATTAACGAGATTACGCACTGATTTAATATGATTATTTAACATAATAAACCTGTAAAGGTATAAGACACTTTACACCTCGTTTGCATTAACTTATCCAAATAGATATGTATTTAAAGCTTAAAAATTTCGACATCTTGTTTACATTTTATAATCTTTGAAATGCTTATGTCACAAATACCGGTTAAGATTTTACTGAATACCAAAATATCGTCTGTGTACTGGATGTGTGATGAGATGATCGCAGCTGTTTATTTTCTTCTTAATCATATTAATGTACATTTCCGCAACAACGTTTATCGACGGGTTGTAGGTATTCAAATGGTAACTAATTGCACCCTATCAAGAGCAGACTTGTCTTGTACTCTAATGAATCACAGTTACAAATGTAATTACCAAACTCAGTAAAGATCAGTCTAAATTGCACTGAATTGATTAATTAAACATTACTTACCGTTAACTTGATGATATTGTTTCGTTAAATTATCAGGAATTTTCCAAAATGATACATCACAATTCAAAAGATCTGTTAGAGTAAACACAACATTAGACTCGTTCATCTTGCAAGTATATTGAAAACATTGACTTTCAATACTTCCCACAAATATGACCCTTTACAAACTAAAAGACAAATCGAAAAAAGGAACCTGCTTTGTTTCCTTAAAATGAGACAAAACAAAACCGATGAGTCTTCAAACAGGTACTGGTTGAGAACATCGGCCTTGCTAACGACTTGAAAATAGGAGAAAACTTTGCCACATAAAAACACAAATTTGGTAGAAAAAGACAAAAAAAAATTGGTGTAACATATATAAACAGATTATTTGGAGAATATTGCGTAGATACAAGTAACCTTGCTATAATCCAGGAGTTATTGTTCGAGGAGTCCATGGAAATATATATATAAAAAAACAAAACAAGAGGTAGTATTATACCTTACATATATTTAAAACAGTTCTATTGGGTGAAATGTTATTACGTGACATGGAATAATTCAGTTGTTTTTCATTCAATTGCAAGGAAGGACGAATAACCCTTTATATTTTCCACCAGCAGTGAAGAACCCTATTATTCACCGATGAATAACCTATTGAGTTTGTTGATTTGTACTTCAGTTATCTCCCATGAAAATGACGGCACAGACATAAATAAACAAAATGGCAACGTTAACGTTACACCGGAAGCCCATCGAGAGATGAGGAAATAAGGCTTTGGAAGTGAAAAGAGGGACGAAAGACACCAAAGGGACAGTCAAACTCGTAAGTCTAAAACAAACTGACAACGCCATGGCTAAAAATGAAAAAGACAAACAGAAAAACAATAGTACACATGACACAACATAAAAAACTAAAAAATAAACAACACGAACCCCACCAAAAACTAGGGGTGATCTCAGGTGCTCCGGAAGGGTAAGCAGATCCTGTTCCACATGCGGCACCCGTCGTGTTGCTTATGTGATTACAAAATCCGGTAAATAGTATAATTCGGTAGGTCAAATTAATGAAAGGGAAGGGGATTGTAGTTACGACGTAAGGAACATATCTGATATCATTTGTGAAACGGTTATTCCATAACGGTCAACCAACTCGTGATGGCGTCCGTACAATTTACGAAGGGATGCTTTCAACTTCACCATTTGGAACTCTTGGTTTAATAGCTTCCTTGTATGCAGGTGCTGCTGGAATGTTGCTACTTAGAAATTGAAAGTTCACAATTGGAAAGCTGAAATCATCTCTTTTGTCGTAAAGTTTTGTCTTCAACCGACCCTTATTGTCAATTTCTAGATGTAAGTCAAGATATGAAGCCGACTTAACTGTATCTGTAGTATCCTTTATCTCCATTTCGATGGGATAGATGCGATCCACATAGTCACCAAATTTTGAATTGTTTAGTGAAAGAACGTCATCTATATAGCGGAAAGTAGAGTTAAACGATATTGCTAACTTCTTATCTTTCTTCCTAAGAAGTTCCTGCATGAAGTCAGCCTCATAATAATAAAGAAACAAGTCAACAAGTAGAGGGGCACAGTTTGATCCCATTGGGATGTCGACAGTCTGTTGAAAAACACGTCCTCCGAACGTAACAAATATGTTGTCAATCAAGAAATCAAGCATCTTGATAATATCGGTTTCAGAGAATTTTTTGTTTGAATCAGAATGATTCTTTACAAAGTAGGATTTATCCCTCCCTAAGACAAGATACTTGTATCTACGTTGGCCATTATTTTTATGAAGCAAAGTAATACCAACTCTTTTAATTTGTCTTTTAGTTTGGAATGTGGAATACTTGTGTAAAGAGTAGAAAAGTCAAATGTTTTAATACTGTTACAAGATGAAAGAGAGTTAGATTGTATGTACTATAAAAGATCTTTGGAAATTTTAAGTATCCACATCTGATTCACGCCACCTCTAGAATAGGCAGTTTCACAATAACTTTGAAGCCCGTCTTTGATTGCTGATAAAATGGATGTTAATAATTTAGAAAGGGGTTTCGTGGAGCACTTGGAAAACCCAACAATATACCGTTGTTTGTAAGGACACTTATGTAGTTTAGGTATCCAATACAGTGATGGGAGATCCAGTTCTTCATCTTTGGTTGAAATACCAAAGGAACAAAGAACAGACCTATGATTATCCAGGATTTCCTCTTTAATTAGTGTCATGAGGGTATATGTTGGGTTTCCAAGTGAATTGTCTATACCTAATTCGTTTATCAAGCAATTAATGTAATGACTTTTACAGATAAAAACGATGTTATTTGGGGCTTTGTCTGCGGGGACAACAAAATATTCATCATGGAGGTCAGATAGGTGTTTAGCAACATTTGGATCTTTGAAGATTGACGTAGCATGGGCATTGATGGACCCATTCAGTTTCTTAATTCGGATTTGTATTAACGACCTCACTGCCTTAATCCATTCGGATAGAGTGTCTACGTCTTCCTTCTCGCGCTTAGCCCATTGCCTGGCATAATCCTCGACTGAATCCATCAAAATTGTAAAGTTGTATTTCCAATTGATGGATTTAGGCTCACGATATTTCGGACCTTTCGATAACACGTTTCGTAGAGAAGTGTTATTAAAAGAAAAGAGTGCCAGCAGCCGAAGATATTTCTTGTAGTAACGGTCCATTTCATGGCCCACAATATTTTACAAAAAGATTCATCCATAGTTGTACATTCGAGAAATTCTAAAACACAAATGACGTATATAAACGTCATTAGTTTGTCATGTAAAAAATGTAGTATTTACTGTAAGCGTTCAAAAGGTATTTCCACTATTAGTTAGGTATAATAAAACAATTGTGATCCAATTGAATTGATGAATATCCAAAATTGTCCACCCTTAAAAGTTATTTCCCTTCGGGTTGCGCCCTCATTGACATAACCTACTCCTATTGACAATTTTGGATATTCACCTCTTCAACGGGCCATAATTGTATTCTATATATAGCAAAGCCGATTCAATGGATTGTTATTGATCAGGTGACAAAAACTTTGAAAAAGTCACAAAATACTGAACTTCGAGGCAAATTCAAAACGCAAAGTTCCTAATCGAATGGCAAAATCAAAAGATCAACCTCATCAAACAAACTAACAGCTACCGGTACAGTTATAGTTAATATATTAAATATTCTGGTCATTAGCAAAATTGTGAATAATGTAGTCGTTAAAACAGGAGCGGACGTGACGGTTCTAAGTAATCAACTGGTTTCTAAGTGTCAACGACCGTTCTTAAAAACTACGATCAACAAAGACATTTGTTATTTGCTTATGCTGGACTATAACAAGACACCTATAAGATTTTGGACATAAGTGTGTTGGATGTTGAGCAAGTAAGATGAACTCTAAAGTTGATTATTTAGTATACTGCTACCAAGTATACAAATATACATCACAATCAATTCTAAACAAGACATAACGTTAAAACGTTTAAACAATTTAATGTGATACTAAGAGTTTAACGGATGAAGAAGCCAGATATGGACGGACAGATGGATTGATTCATCTTACTAAGTGCAGATAGTGATTGTACACAGACGGAATAGACCAATGTTCAGATATGTTCGTTCAGTAAGAAGAAAAATATCCGGTAAGAGAATCTTTTTTGATTAGAAATTCACTATAACAGACTTAGACAAAACCAAAAAAGAACTCGAAATTGAAAGAAAAGAGCACAAGACACACAAAAAAATAGGAGAAAATTTAGAGTAGTAGAAAAATAGGGCATTGTGTCAGGAATCATGAATCCATAGTGTGCCTTATATTTCTTTCATAACATTCTATTGACGCAGAGCCCTAACTTGTTGTCAATAGCTATTATCATCTGCTTTTATTATATTTGCTTTATAAAAATTGATACACATCATCATTTATACCGATATACATGCTTTATATCTATTATAAGCGACCTATTTTTACATGTATGGTTATAGTGCTACGTTCGTTGTTTACTCTTTGGCTGTATCAGCTCAAGTAGTTCAAGTGTCTTTCAAACACACATATATAACAGAAACCGTAAACATCTTATTACTCTTACTCTATTGCTTAAAGTACATATTTCAATAACAGGAAAATATTGACTTTAATGTTGAATTTTCATTTCATAAACATGATAAACGAACATAAAAAAGATAATGACCATAATAGAGTTAATGATATTTATTATAATAATAATATAGGGTTATTGCATGAATATTGGGGAATATTGTCCCGAGTAGAATTTTATATTGCACGAGCTTGCGAGTGCAATATATGTTCTACGAGGGACAATATTCCCCAATATTCATGCAATAACCGTTTTATTGTATAGCAATATAATATTTACAAGTAAAAACTGGTTTAAACTAAGATTTGATCGTTGATGACGTCATGAATTTTGAAGATTTATTGCACTAGTGCAATATTAGAATTTATTGCACGCTAACTTTTGGTTACTTTCTGTGGGAAATATTATATTGCTATACAATAATATTGATAATAATGTATGATAACAAGATAATATTAAATTTAAATAAAAATATAGATATAATGAAAGTAAATACAATTATTTAAAAAAAACTGTAATTTAAAAACGTTTCAAACCGGAATAAAAATGTACAATACATTAATGCATCTCATTTTCAAAAAATCAATAAGAACAGTTCAAGTTCGTGGATATTTATAATGATTCATAGCGAATTTTATAAAGGAAATGTATTCTAGTTACAATATATAAACGCTATGAATACGTTACTACATGAATGTGTTGCCAATACATTGTTGCTTGTCGATCATTTTAGCTGATAGACACAGGATATTCCAGAGCGAATTATATTTTTTTCAATTATTTGATCTGTAAGAGGATGTATGGATATGTTTAATAGAATATTAGCTTGTGTTATATTTATTGTATATCTTTTGAAGAAAGGTAAGTTTATTCTTAAATGATTATGTTTATTTTATAAATGGAAAAACCGACAACTGGAACTTAATAAACAAATGATATGTATACTTGTTTAGTATTGAATTGAAGTTAGTATTTTTGATAACTTTCTTTTCCCACGGGTTCGTGTCAAGTTGACGTATAACAGTCAGTGTGTGTAAAAGTTTATATTTTGCAAAGAAATTGAATGCTTTCTTGTGCCCTTGAGAGGTTGTTATTAAATAAACAACCAAAAAAAAACCCGCAACATAACGGAAAGAAAAATGAGTAATTATACTTAAAATGTAATATTGTAATTGATGTCAATATTTATTGTTGTGAACAAAAGGGTTCTGAAAGATAACCAATAGGTAAAACGAAGGTCCAAGTGTGATTAATTATTTCAACTTAAAGATGGAAACATTGAAACTAACTTTTGATAACATGTCTAGATGAAATGTTCAATAATATATGAGACTTGGTTAATTCATTTAAGGTCATGTCCGTTACGCTAATAATCTTGTCTACAACTAACTATTTAGTGATACTCATTCTCTATTTTTTAAGACCGGCCAAAAGGTATCAAATTGAAGAGCATTGAGGAAACAAATTTCAAAATAATTAATGAAAAGTACAGTTCACAAGTTAATTCATTCCAAGGGTATACAATCTTTTATATTTCGAACAGTTCAAAGATTGTAATGCAAATTTACACGTATGAATTTCACGTTAATCTAAATTGATAAAAATTCCATGTTCCTCAAACACACTTATATTTTACACTCAAGTGAAATCAATTGATGAGGTTTTAAATCGAATCTCATGTTAAACCTGTTCACTAGTTTTTTTAGAAGTGAAAATCATGTGAACGTTTAAAATAAGCTTTTTTCAATAACACAAAATTTTCAAATGCAATCAATTAATGAAAAAAAATCATTTTTGGTTTATCATGAAATCCACATGCAAAATTTCACATGGGATTCATATTAATCCTCAAGAATATTTTCTTGTTGTTTTCTTATATAAGCTAATTTTACGTGAAATGCACGCAAGATTATCAGAGGTTAATGCTAGGAAATGTTCCTGTGTGATATGATTATAACAACGAAAATTTATGTCAGTACTGAAGTTTTTACTACAGGAGTTATATGAGCATAGAAGAGGATACATCCTCCAGGAGTTGCATTGACACAGAATTGACACAAATATTTGATAGATGCATGCTTATACGAAACGTTACTTAAACAATGCTTAATTAGGTTAAAAAGTTAATTAAAGAACACAGCTTAAAATGATATTCATATTTCATTTTATTTTTATTTTCTCTGCAGCATATAGCATGAACAATGAAGTGTATACATACGCAGTAGAAGGAGACAATATTACTTTAAAATGCGAAAGCAATAACACTGACCATTGGGAAAATACAAACGACAGAAGTGTCATCATATATTGCAATGAATTTAGAGAACATTTTATTCCATCAGCACGACTAAAAGTAACGGAAGAATGCAATTTGCAAATACAAATCCTCACTTCTGACTACAGAAGCACTTACCGTTGCGTAATTGCAGGAACACAGCCGCTTTCTAAAGACTTTACAATAAGAATGCTTAGTGAGTAGAAACGTCTCATGTTCCTGAAACGTTATCACTTGTTTACTTTGATAACACACATTAAAACTAGTTAAAATGTAAAGTTTCATAGGCATATATTATAAACATTTGTGCTGAAAAAGTTTGCATATAATGTGAAGTGCAATTAAAAAAAAAGTACACACAAGGAGAAGGAATTAATAACTCAAAGAGAGATGTGAAACTGGGAAGTGTATGAATAAATTCTTTATGATAGCATTTGGCAAAAACGAAATATGCTCACTATCCTTAAACTCCATGTACCGTGAAAAGCAAACAATATTTAGTAATTTTTATGTTTTGACAAAAGAAAAAAAAAGAATATTAACACTTTAGAGTTCTTTTTTTTGGTGGATCAAACCATGCATTGGCCGGAATAGAGGCATACAGGTTTGACAATTGAAATTTGGTTTTCAGAAGATGTTCGGCCCACATGAAAAAAGAAATATTGAAGAATTTCATATAATAAAATGCATATATATTTTTATATTCTAGAACCACCATCAGAGATAAAAGTTTTGGAAGCAAATATGACCGAAATAGTTTCAGGCATTGAAGACCATGAAATGACACTGACATGTATCGTGAATAGCGGCGAGCCAGCGGAGACTATATTTTGGATAACAAAAGAACAAGTAGTATTATCAGGAGGACAAGGAATGTTGAACTTCACATTTATTCCACAACAGAAAGATAACCGGCAGATCTATACTTGTAAGGCAAATAACAGCGTGAATGGTGTACCGTTAGAGAAAAATGTGCAATTAAGACTAGCATGTGAGTTTAATCTGAATATTTTTGAAATGACACTTTTAAAATATATAAAAGATTAAAAAGATAGTAAAGATACACTAAAACCATATAAAATAAATATCCCCTTCCTCTCAACAATGAAAAGTCAACGAATATACAAAATGAAACATTGAGCAACACGATCTTCAACAAAGCAAGGTATGAACGAGGGTGTTCTTAAATGATCAACAGGGCTCGCTCAACAACTTGTATCTGTCATAAATATAAAAGTTGTATTTACGTGTACATATACAGCTTGGAAAAAATAAGTTTGCTTTAGGATATGACGCGAAGTTATCTTGTTTTAACTATTATTTACTAGTTTGTAGTTTGTATTCCAATCAGCAGATTATGTCGCATTTTAACCATTTATAAACGTGCAGTTAGAATTTAATACAATTTTTAAGTTTCAACTATTTGAATGATTTATTAATCTTATAGGACATTAACTTTCTTTTGGACAAACCATATACAAGTATTTCGAGTACTGTAAGACTCGTTAATCTTACTCATGTTACTTTGATGGTCTGTTTCTTGGAAAGATATCATACCATGCACACATATTTCTTTAATTTGGTTTGGTTTCGCTAGTTTGGTTTTTATCTTCTACCTGATTGTTTTCTTTTTGCAGCAAGTTTTGAATAAAGAAATGTTTTTCTTTTTTTCAAAATAATTGCGTGCTAAAATTGACAGTATATAAGGTTTACCTTGCGTTTTATAAATGATTACAGTGATTCCTCGCATATCATTGAACATGAAAGCAGAGTGTTTGCGAAAGACAATGACAGCTTCACTATACTGTTCAGAAACATCAGAATTGCAAGTTAATAGTTACAATTGGACATACAATGGAGATGAGTTACTTGAAACATCAAATGAACTCCAGATTTCATTATCAAACAATTCAAATGATGGTAGATACACATGTACAGCAAACAATGAAGCTGGTAGCGACAATGCCTCCCTGGTGTTACAGTATGATACATTATGTAAGAATGAAACTGTATGTGTAATTTGAGTGAAAAAGGCATTACAAGTATTTGATGGCTAACTAAGTAAAGGAAGTTGGATAATTAGGATAATTATTGTATTTAGGTAAAAAAAAAAGAATTTTACACACTACAGGATTGCTATTTAATGACCACACAATTCACCTTATGTATCAAATACTCAAATAATTCTCTATTATTCGTTGCGCTGTCATGAAAATTGCACAACGTGTTTTGAGTTGCACATTAATATATTTAAAAGTATGTACTCGCCCATGCATTTACGTGAAAGAACCCCTAAACGTAACAGTTACGTGTTGTTTTCTTTGTAAGATATGAGTCTCAGATATATTGTCCACACACGGCACATGTCCTTGAAGGTATATTCGGTGTTTCAATATCAGTGTCTAACCCAATTTAACTATAAGCCCTTTTTGCTTGTCCTTGCATTGGTAAACATACAATAGTTTTTTTGTGTTCCATTTACAAAAGAACTATTCAGAACGTTTTGGACAAATTTCTCCTTTTGATCAACAATGTCATCCCTGTTTACGCTACTACACCAATTGATTAAATGAATAAACATGTAAAAGAGTGTAAATACTAAATCCTTGGATACATGTATATAGCTTTTTCAACTTATTGAAGAAATTGACCCCAAAGAACAAATAAGAATTTAAGAAAAGATCAATGTGAAAGTCAAACGATGCAATTAGCATGCAAATTGCATTATAATGTATACAAAATTATAACTTGTACACAACATATATATTTGATGTTATACTAAAATCCTTGACCTACACTTATGAGTAACAGAAAAAAAAGACAGGAGAAGCGAAACAATATGTTACATGTAGAAATCTGGTTATAACAACAATATGTCACTCTTTTATAATGAATTAATCATTGCTCTTGTATTATATATTAATCATAGGTAAAGAGAGAGTTAAAACAGAAGGTAAGTTTATCTGAATATCTGAAGACGGAGAGCTAACATCTATTAAACAAATTTTTCATTCAGAAACATTGTTTGTTCTTTTTCCGTCTGACTTAATATGTTCGAAGTATTTGGACTTATTTCAAGATCAAAGTAGGTTTAAAAAGTAGTTAAGATAAAAAGTCTATTCGGTGTGAGCAATGCCTGTATGGTGAATCCTTTTGCCTGGGGTTGTTTAACTTGTACCATAAGCTTATTTCTACGGCTCTCGTGTGAACGCGAAGTGGTTGTGATTAATTTGTTTTTCAAGAACTTTGTCAACTTATCGGGTGAATAAAATGATTGCTAGGCATATATGTTCAATAAACTGAGCTTATTGCATCTTGACATTACTGTCATCGTCCATCGGTCGATGTAAAATGATTGTGATTTTAATTGCATCTTAGATTCTAAATTAACAGATCATCAATAATCGATGGATAGAATGATCTTTGAATTATGTCGTCGAGGTTTCATTACAGCTCAAGTTTTTCTCTCTCTTATTTCGCAGAATCTTTTGGTAATATATCGTGCAAAGAATGACTATTAGTTTACATGTTTGTCTACACCGGTTAATTGAAATTGACCTCGTTTTAATGGTTTTGTGGTCAACGTTTCGTTTTCATAATTCAATAAGTTTCTCGCATAATGTACAATTAGTAACAGGTCAACTATATAAGTAGGTACAAGTGTTGGACATGTTTCCTCTGACATCTCTCTCTCACCAAACCAGTATCTAAACGTTTAGATTTCATTTGGTTGCATGAGGCTTCCTTTTTATTTTTTATCTCAAATTCTGGATGAATTTTGAAGCTTTAAATCTACTGTTGCATTTTATTATAGAAATTGTATTCTGCAGATCCTGGAAAATCGTCTAGATCGAGTTGTAGAATACTTAAAAAAATAAAAGTAATAAAAGAAATAAAAAAAAAACCGAAAAAAACCAACAACCAACAATACACTCTTATCTATAGATTACAATAGGATATTGTATTATATTTTTAATCAGGTGCTGTTCTTGTTATTTCAGGAAAAGACACAGATAAATTTACAACTATATACATTGTACTTCTTGTTGTAACGTTTACGGCTGTGGTAGTTGTAGTAACGTCCTTCCTGATCAAGCGATTTATCGGTTTGTACTTTTACAATTGATATTTGTATTTGCATATACATGTATAACAAACAAACCAAAGTCCAGTCATGTTATTATTATATTATAAAACGAGCCATATTACAAAGGAGACAATCACAAATGACAATTCAAACATCAAACAAACATTTTAACAATGACACATAATACACAATCGATATGAGGAAGAATGAATAGTTTACATTATACTTCATAATTTGTGGTGTTTATTTGTTCTACTGCTGTACATGAGAATATGTAATAATAGTTAAAGACTCTTATCAATGATTCCAGGATTGAGACAACAGCCAAACGAGTAATATGATATGAATAGAATACAAACTATCTTTTTGATTACTTTCGTCTTTCTTCTAATTTGATCTTTATCAATCACATAAATATATGTAACATATTTTATTCCCTATAATTCACTTTAACTTCATCACATGTTTCTTCTTTTACCAGCAGAGTACAAATGTATTTATTTTCAAATCATAATGAAGCTATGTTTTCAAGTATTTAATATTGATAAACATGTTATAGGGAAAACAGTACTATTCATTCTGCCATAGGCGACAATATTACCATTTTATAAATTTACCAGTTTTTATAATAAAAACCTGGATAAAACAGTTATGTGATGTTTTAGTACTTTATTACTGTATTCTAAAAAATGAAGCCAAATAGTATCATGACCAATTTCCAACGGAGCTTGTTTATGTTATCCCTGCCCACCGTTATTTTGCACCAAATTTATGAAATTTTGGAAGCTTTTTCGAATAATTCTTTAGAAATTATTTCAATAGGTTTTAACTTTATATTGTATATTTACACGCTGTAGTTATTCATAGATAAATAAAAAAATATATTGTTCCCTTACATCCAATCACAGCGCTCCTAAGTTGACTTCCTTCACCTGCCTTGGGTACACAAAAGACCAACCGAATGCTAGGAAAATGTAATACTACCGTTTTCCCTATACCTAAACACAATATTTTATCATTAATCTAAATATCTTGTTTGGATTTGCATTTCAAATATTGATCAACGTTTACAAATGCATGTTATTAACATTGTAAACGGTAAACCCTTAACATTTATCTTCAAATGTAACATCTTTTGTATCGTTTCGTTGTGAATATTCTATTCCAGAATATCTATCAATCATATCGTTTGAGCACAACTTAAAGTCCCCATACTTTTCAGACTTATATTTGCGCATTTAAAGTCATTAAAAACCTGGTCTACATGTGAAACCCGTTGTGTTTTAATCAAGAATCTAAAAACTCAGTGATTTGTCTACACTTAGAGTTAATGGGAACGGGTTGTAACTGTGAACACAGCATGTTTAACTGTTTTGAAATATACCATGTATTTTAATTGGATGTCACGCAAACTTAAATTTTATGTTATGAATAAAAAGTATCAAATCAATCAAAATAAAAAACAGTCTTTTGGAACATCAGCATAATATTATGTATTCAATTTTTCCGTACTTGAAAATATTTGGAATTAAGGTTTGAAAGATTTTAAATTAAAAGACAGATTAGTTTGGTAAATTGGTTAGAGAATGTATGGTTGGCTAGTGCTATTTAACTTGCACAGCAAAAATAGTTTTCAAATCTTTTGAATTTGCACGTTCATATATTGATCTGATCTGTAAATTGATAATTCATTTTGAAGACAAAATACCAATGCACTTCACCAACCATTATGTTTTGCATACAATGTTGTATATTTAAACCTTTGTGGAAAGTATCTTATTAAAAAATATTAATAACGACAACACATTATCCTCACCTTTTTTTTACTCTTCCAATACAGATTATTGGCTCGACATGCAGGTACCGTGCAAAGCTATATCGAAAAAAACTCATTTGATGATAAAAACATATTTTAAGCTCAAAATGTGTACAGAATTTGACATCAGCAAGTGACAATTGCTAAACGTTTCCTGACTTTGATAAAATTGTTTATGGAAAAGAGATTATAAGTGGTTGTATTATTCATGACAATTTCATATAAATTTATTACATCTATTACTATAACCTTGTTATAACTTAATGGAAAGTACATCGTACACTGTAAAGTAAATTGTTACGTCTAAAGTTTAAAATATTAGTGAATGGATTGAATTTTTCTTTATTGATCAACAATAGATTATAGATATATGATTGCGGTATATGTATGAATTTTTGCATAGTTTTTATTTGCTATGTGTATAAAGAAAAAAAACTCCAAGTAAAATTCTTAACTTAATAACCCTTATCAAATCGTAAAATCAAAAGTTCAAACACATAAAAAGAATGGAAAACAACTGTCATATTTTTGACCTCATACAGGGATTTCGCAATGAATATAATGGTAGATTGATTTTGGTTTTATTGCAAATAAACCTTTGACTTGCATAAAAGTCGTCAGGCTTAATTTTTCATCAATTTGTTAGTGCAAATATTTAAAATAGAATTGAAAATTGAATATTTCACTTATCTTTCATTTAATGCCTTGGCCGCTGCGTCATTCAGTTACACTTTATTATACTTTAAAGATGTAGTGACTAATTCAAGCATGAAAAATTATTAACCACTTGCTCGATTCTTTTATTTTGTTTGGTCCTTTTTCGTGCATGTAAACATGTATGTCTTGTATAAGTTAGGTCTGTCTTCGAATTCCGCATTCTTGAAAAAGACTGTTAAATAATCGTTGTCATTGTTAATTGTTCTACAGTAGTTATTGACAGATAAATAGCAGTACAAATAAAAATGACAAGAAACCATCTACATAGAATCGGGAATTACGATAACCAGCATTTTGTTAAAGTAAACTATTAAGTAAACAGGAATCTGATGTTAAAAAGTTGTCGTTGTGCTGTTCGGTGTGTGTCAAGGTTCAGTTTTGAAGACCGTACTTTGACCAATAATGGTTTACTTTTGAAAAATTGTGACTTGGATGGAGAGTTTTCTCATTGGCGCTCATTCCACATCTTCTTATATTTTTTAAGGGTCAAAGTACTGCCTTCTACACGGAGCCATGACTCACATCGAACAACAAGTTACAAAGGGTCCCAAAGATGACCAGTGTTTAACCCTTCAAACAAGAAAACCATCACTTTGAATGAAAAATTTAGAAACGATAAGTATTTATGAACCACATCAACAAACGACAACTCATGTTTTTCTATTCTGTGGATATTCAATATACTTTAAATGTACTTTTGGGATCTGTTAAATATTATTTTACGATTATTGCATTGTATATTATGCAATCTTTAAAACATATCACAAGAATTTATACACCAAATATATAAATTAATATGTAGTTATAATGTATAATTCAAACTTTTATCATATTTTTAACAGAGAAGCGCAAGAAGAAGAAGAAGATATGAACGGTAATAACTTCATAGTTTTCAAACATTAAAACAGTTACGGACCCTATTTCATTACATGATTTGTTCCGATTCAAACATATATACCTGTTTATTCATACAGACTGCATGATGACTGAGTAGTTTAAATGATGTCTCAGTGCCATATATTACCCTCGTCTCCAATTCGAAACTTAAAATTCTATGTTTGAATATTGTAAGTTCGGTTATTGTGACCTTTAAAGATTGCTGTAAACAATGTTTGCCAAAACTGTTTAAGTGTGTTGCTGCAATTATTTCCTGGAAAAAACATGCTTAACTGATTATAAAAACCAATATTCTTTATAGGAACAGCTGCTACAAATCAATTGTACCACTCTATGAGTGATTTACTTGCACAGCCAGGGGCAAGTGGTCATGACACAGATGTCCATCCATCTTTTCAAAGATATGGAGTTCCATATTCAAACCACAAAGTGTCTTATAATCTGAAGGTCAAGGCTACAGCAACGGAAAATAGTAAGAATATATAAATAAGTTTTCGACACATTATGGAATGTTCACGGCAAAGCTGAAAACAATGATGATGATTGCCAAAGAAACAACTCATCACAGAGACCTACTGACACCTAATTTTAACACTTATAGGTCAGGTCAGCTAAAATAAAATGCATATTTCAATTTAATGTAAATATGTACCCGCGTTAAGTCTGATTTTGAAAGTATTAGTTCATGATTTCACTGTCCCCTGGAAGACGTGTCACCGTATCGGAAAAATTGAGTCTACTCAAATAAGCTGTAACTTCTCAATCAAATTTTCACTCACTTTTAAGCATCTTTTTCAAAGTAAATCCATGTAAAGAATATCAAACATAAAATGTCATATGAAATGATACCAACTATGGTTACGTTTATTACATTGAAACAAATATAAAATAATAATAAAAAAGAATACCAATCTCTAATGCACGTTAAAAAAGGAAAAGCCGTAATAAAATGGCAACATCAAACGCTCAAACGAATGGATAAGAACTGGTTTACTCCTGAATTGGTACAGGTATTGTCCATACTTTTCACACACCATTATGTTATAGCAAGAGACAAAACTGTTCTTGGAAGAATTGCTGCTCTGGCAAGATAATTTCCGGTATCGATTTTTGTCAGCGTGTACTAACTTATTGTCGACTGACTAAAAGCAATTACTTATTTGCATTTTATCATTTACTCTTTTCGTAGCAAACAACCGTCTTCTCTTTAAATTATGCCACCTATTGTCTATTTATTCCTCAATCAAGTGTTTTCTACATTAACCGACTTGCGTCAAATTTATTAACATTGTTGATTTCTGTCATAAAGCAATTAGGGTTCGTCAACTGCAATTTCGTTTAATATATTTCATATCGTAACACGTTTTATTTTGGAAAAAAATCATGCTTGCATTTGTCATGTTTGTTATTTGTCAATTTAAACATGTTTTTCAAGCCAGCGGATATCTGTTATGCAAAATTTCAGACAAATGACAATTATTTTGTAATCTAATGACAAGAAAAATGGCCTTTGCAGGTATGCTTTAATACAGAATTTTAATTTCATAGAGCATAGAAACAGTAATGGCAGTTTCAATCCAGACAGAAGTCCAACTTTACCTGCAGATCAAAAGGTATACCACGAACATGCATCTTATTTCGTAGATTGGCATACACTTACATGTAGTTTTGTAAGCTTTGTATCTTGATTGCTAGGGTATTGTGGTTTTGGATGTTTTGGGTTTTGGATATTGTGGTATAGCGTTTTGCAGATTTTATTTGTCATCTAATGACCCTGTAAAAAAAACCAAACGTATCTATCATATGCACTACATTAGAAACAGATACATATATCATAACATTACCTATCCTTTTTAGCCAAATCTCAGAGAGAATGTTGGAAATAAATTAACTTGTTATATATAATAAGGAATCCATAACACGATGTTTGTACAAAACAAAGTTCATAATACCCATTACCAAGGTCCGTGTTTTTATATAACAGAGCATATCATATTAAAACATTTTCTTCATGTCATTCTTTTTGCTGTATGGGTATATAACATTTAACCATACTTAAACGAACTGCGATTTTACTTTTAATAGTATATCAACCATTATTGATTATACGAAATTACTGTATATATTGTCTTAATATATTTTTCATTTTCAGATTTCACAATGTTTGAAATATGTAGAAGTTCTGTTTGATCCGTTTCCAATGGGTCATAAATTTGTGATAAGGGGATCAGAAAACAGGAAACCTTATGCACTTATAGATTTTGATGCCCATGCTGAACCTTTACCAAGTAGCTCTGAAAGCAGTTCTACTAGTGATTTACAGTTATATGATAAGGAGAACATTGATGATAATGTTGAATGAAATACGAAAAGGAAATGTGTAAGATAGGGACAACACAGATATGCAAATGTATCTAAACTTTTTAAAGCAATAGAAAATATGATGAAATATGCAATAATTAGCAAATTAAGTAAAACAAAGTTTGTATTTGTCATTATATAACATTTTTATGAACATTTTTGGAAAATCATATTTGAACTGCATCAAGCTACAATACTTGTATCAGGTCAAGAGGGAAACACTTTCGAAAGAGAAACAATTTCCGTTGAAAAAGGCGTAATTGTCATTAAACACTTAATATATACTATTGTTGTATACATATTATATTGATATATTGATAGTATGTCCTTCCTTTTGACCCATGTTCATGGCCATATTACATCTAATATCAACAAAAAAAGACTTGAATTGGGAAACTCTAAGGATACGTGACGTTTAGTGACTCATTAAGCCAACACTTTCTATTTTGTAAATAGAACATTAGAAAATAAGTCAAATACAAACGTTTAGGATCCATTATTATTTCTCCAAGACTATATGACCAACATACTTTACCTTTGGTTTGATGATGGTACATTTAGCTAGGATCATTTTCAAACAAGCATCCCTATTTCTGTTCAAAAAAAGTTTTAACATCTCCACATGTTCGTCAAATTTCCTAGAAAATATAAAAAATGTCATTTATAAATATGCAACATATTTTCAAATGTAAGTCTCCTTAGCAATCTTGTATTACACGCTGATAAGTTGCAGTCGAGTTTGATAATCCAAACGGCATCGTACAAAATTCGAAAAATCCTAAAGGACCTACAGTAAAAGCGGTGCGATCCTAATGCAGTTCATAAATCTCTACTTGACAATAGCCCAATTTCATATCGACGTTGAAAAAAATACTTGCTTCCTGGAAAACAGTCAAGTATTTCTTCTATACGGGAAATACCATAGGCATCAAGACGAGACTTCTTTTTAAGTTGTCTAAAATCCACACACATTCTTATATGCGTATCCTTCTTTCTTACTTAGACTACATCTGATTTTTAAGGACTGTGTGATTTCCTTATATTACCTGCTTGCATTATTGCTGTAAGAGGGATCGGACTTCATCAACCACTGAAGGTGGTATTTTTTTTTTAATCTTTATTTCAATAGGCTATCATCCTCAAGTACTATTTTAAGTTAGACAATTGGAGTATGTACCTTATCTGAGTCGCCTTTTGAGTATATATCTCAGTAATCCCGAATAAGATGTTTTCCTTTTTCAAGTTCCTGTGTCGTAAAGTTATCCGTGCTAACCTTAACTTGCTTTAAAAGAGGTAGAGTAAATTCCAAGTTGGGAACCCCAATATTGTCCTGAAGAGATACAAGCTGTATCTCGCAACTGAGATGATTTAAGGTGATTAATCTAAATCAGATATTTAGACTGAATTTCCAGTTAAATGTATCATAGCTGATGTATTGCAGTACGGAAGTTCTTTATCTATGTAGCTCGGTAAAGTAACATTACTGTTTGGTTAGTATTTTCAGCAAAGGAGTAGGTCCGGTAAGGGCCGATTTTGGCCTCAAGTTTCAAATTCATCTGACGAAAGATTTTGGACACTTTTTAAACACTAAAATATCTATTTCAGTTGACTCAATTCGTTTATGTGAAAGATTTGTGAACTAATTTACTCGTAAAAAACACTTCGATTCTAACTTGAATATCGGAAAATCTAGCAAAACTGCAAAAAAACTGTCACTTTTTAGATGGTTTTTGTCAAAAACGAAAGTGGCCGTATCCTTGTTTATCCTCAACCTTTATATATATTATGTATTATCATCAAACACAACTTATATTTCAATATAAGAATGAACACGAATGCGGCCACTTTCGTTTAAGACGGAAACTGTCTAAAATTTCACTAAAATGCTAAAATTGTGAAGATTTCAGTAATTTAGCATGACTTAATGATTCCAGTACCCGATACATGTGCGTTGTAATGTCATAAACAGCCCACATTTATGCACCAGAAGCATGAACATTGTGTCTTAACTAAAAACTACATTTTAACAATTGTGTAAAACTGCTATATTTTGGGGTCAAAAAGGGGTCTTACTGGACCTACTGCTTTAACAATTGCTAAATGATGGTTGTTTCGACTAAGCTCCTTTTCCCTTAGTAAAATTGAGAATGGAAATAGGGAATGTCTCAAAGAGACAACAATCCGACCATAGAAAAAACAACAGCAGAAGGCCTAGGTCATCACCAGGTCTTCAATGTAGCGAGAAATTTCCGCACCCGGAGGCGTCCTTCAGCTGGCCCCTAAACAAATATATACAAGTTCCGTGATAATAAACGCCATGTTAATTTCCAAATTGAACACAAGAAATTAAAATCAAAATAATACAAGACTATCAAAGAACAGAGGCTCCTGTCTTGGGAAAGGCGGGTTGAACATGTTATTTAGTAATATACTTCTGAACGATGAATACCACGGAGTTGTTAATTTAGAAGTTTGTAAAAATCTTTCTTCATATTCGTTAAAATTTTCCCATAGTTGATGTCATTACATTCGTTTCTAGTTATAACTGTACCTGGTTGTTATACGGACTATCCGGTATCACAAGTAAAATGCCTGTATTAGGTCTTCCTATATTCTTTAAGCTGACATTTATTTCCATATTGAGTATATTATCTAAAGATTGAAGTTCTATGTTGCTCAAATAATTTTGATGAAGAGATCTACTTATAGCTGAAACGGTTGATCCTGTATCCAAAAAAAAAGTTGCTATACTTACCTCTGATTCTGCTGGTGTATCTAAAAGTTCAGGAAGTAGAATATTTTTCAAAGTAAAATTGATGTTTTTCTTTTCAGTTGTTGGGCTGTTGTTGGTGAAGTCTGTAGTCGGTCTTGCATCACAGGCTAATACCGGTTACCATATTTGTCATGAGCTGCCCTGCAAAATCTTCCAATATGGTTTGGCATTTAGCATCTTCTTCATATAATTGGTGTAACCTTGTTGAAAACACTATTCGGAATAACGTTCTGATTGATGTACTTTGGTTGAAATACCTCTGTAATATATATTGTTGCCTTTATAACCTCCTCTAAGTAACGGTTGTCTACCCTAGCATCGGAATATCCTGATGTATTAATGAATCACGGAGAACCTGTCTATCCCGATGTATTGGAATATCCCTTAGAACCTAATTATCCCTGAGCACCTGAATATCCGTTTGCATCTAAGTTTTCCGGAGCACTTTTCTCTATTTTTTCTAATCTAGTGTTAATCTGCTGTTTAAGCGCTGTTAAATCTGGTTCGGTTTCTTCATCTTCAGTTGTTGTTGATGTCTTACATTCATTCTAATTGTTGGTTTGCAATAAAGAATTGTCCACTATACGTTTTCGTTCAATATTACGAAAAACAAGACAAGTAATAGATCACGAAAATGACAACTTAGTACAAGGATGGATCTATAGCAAAGTATAGATGTGTAAAGTAACACTATAAAACAGTAAAGACAAAGACCAAAATATAATGGGCACAAGCAATGTAAACCCTTACTACACCAATCGCATATCAATGTCAAATGCTGTCATATACATGTACCAACTTATATCTAATATTTACCAGGTTCACAAGTACACATGTACCAATACCAAGTATTAAATAAAGTAAGGTCAAGGTTGTACTAATGACCTACTTTCGAATTCACAAACATTTTATACCATATATTCCTCACACATACTTGATCAAGTAAACAAAACGTATATATGAATAAATGTAACTGTGCACAAAAATCAACTGCGTTGTATGTACATGTCAACACAAATGTTTAAAGGACACACAGTGAAGTTGAAGTACACTATCACCAATGAAACAATAAATTTACTGAGTATAAACACACACACATAAACAAAGAATCAACACATAAATAATTTACTGCTACCTAGCTTATTTCAGAAACTCAAATGATTATGCAAAGTGACATGTCAAAATGGAATAAACACAAGACTTTCAAAATATAATAATACAATATATAAACAACACATAGCCGCGGTTGACAATGTCTTCTCGGGGTGACAATCTGTTATATCCTCCTCTCAGCTATGTGTTATTTGACTTATTATACTGAATGTCCTATCATGATTGACTTTTACAGATTACTTTTATTCTAAAAGTATTTTTATGACATCACCTACATAACAACGTTATGGGTATTAGAAAAAACAACAAAAGTCAAGCAAGATGTTTATTTTTTTTAACAGTCAAATAATACAATCTCAGCAAAAACATACAACTTAAGTATTGTATTTGATTACTTGATTCATTGTCCGTTAAGTAATCGATTTTTGATTGGTCTGGACGAGAGGGAAACATTAAAAAATGTCACCCGCTCAGCCATGGGATAGGGAAAATTGACACTATTGTGTCAGCCAATCAAAATATTGCATTTTAACTTGAAGTATAATAAACCCGTATGTTCAATAATAAATACATTTTCTGGATTTGTTTTTTTAAAGTTCTTTTAACACGAGTATTTCATAAAAAAATCATATAATTTTTATGACAATACTTCAATTCATTATCCAAAGGTATATTATCACCATCTAAATAAACTGTGATACATTACAAGCATTATATCAGGGTAAAGTCGTTAAAAATGAATTATTCATTTACGAAAATCCAAACTGTTCTACTATTGCTATCAATGTCTAGGATGTTCCAGTGTCACAATTCACACATGCGCAAGTATAATCACCGAATTAATTCGAATGTCTGTATGGGTACACTAGCTTAAACGATTATCATTACTAAAACCACGTTGGGCGCCATTTGCAGACGTATCAAGTAGGGCGCAGATAACTCTGAGAAGGGTTCTAATGGTTTATTATAGGCAATCTAGAATAAACACCCTGTAATATATAGAACACACAAACAGACACAAAATACATGTTCAATTAACAATAATTATGTATGTATCTCCATATCAATTAAAAACAATATTAAATACCCAAGTTGTTATTTTCAGTTCGAATTATACATGTAGCATTATTAATAAAGAATGATAAAGTATGTTTACTACAGTGATTGAACCTGACGAAAGGCTGTATTGTAAAACAAACTAAAAAATCGAAAACAAAAATGAAGTTTACTGTTGCAGTGAAATTTATTCCTCGAATGACATTATGAATTTATCAGTAACTTCAAATAACTAAAACAAATAGAACGCCAGAAAAAAACAAAAATGTTTTAAAATACAAAATTATCTGAATCTTTAGCTTTCCAAAACTCTTATTACTGAATGGTGGGAAATAGTTATCCAAAATTGAAAAAAAAACACCAAAAGGTCTTGAATATATATCAAAACAATGATAAGGCATTTTATTAGAACATGATTTAGTATTCGACTTAACAAGCCGGACTATGAAATAAAATTAATTTTAACGCGAGTAACAACAAAGAATATGTTTGTTTGCTCTTACTCTACCTACCCGGAAAATAGCTGCCTACTAAACATGTTTTATTGCTATTGATTAGAATTTGTTTTTAATTGGACCTGCATGACAAAAAACCACATCCGACATTCAATTTCTCTTATTAAAAAAAAAAAATCGCCTACCTACATACCAACTGTCTCTACTATTATGTATGGTTTGGGCAATCTAACATATTTTTCAGTGTGGCCTCAAATGACTCAAAATAAGGTTAACTGTAAGAAGGAAAAAAACGATTCCCGGCCCTCTTAATTATTACATGATTGACATTGATACTCACAATCAGGAAACAACTGTTATTCCCACCTTTTTTGTACTCTAGTGTCACCTAGAGTTAAAAAACAGTCCTAACATCACGAAAACTAACTCATAAATGAAATTATAAAAAAAATAATGCATGCATCCTAAACACACAGTTAATTTATATTGACCATGCTGTCAATGAAACTAATTCTTCAATAAAACCAATCAAAGGATCGTTCGAGCCTTGAGCACTTTACAGTATTTTAAGTTTGTAAGAGAATGATAATCCCTTTGTCCATGATAAGTACTCACTAACTCTCGTACTTGATTATGAATAAAGGCATTATCATTCTCTGACATTTACTAATAGACCTTTTCAACATCTCTCGACACCGACTAATGACACCTACAGTTTACAGGTAAAATGGATGGGTCGTCTCAAAGACAAAAAACATCATGATTATCCTTACGTAACATATTAGATTGGCGGTTTTATACTGTTTCGACTTTATAGTTTAAGAATATATATCAACCAAATAAATAAATAAATATATGTAGGGTGCCCGGATGCGGCCATTTATTTCACCTGTTCGCGTTTTCGTGACTTCTCCTTTCATTTTGCAAACGCGAAATTGGGAATTCAAGAAATCGATAAAGCAAAATCGAGAAACTGAGGAATCGGGAAATCGGGAAATCGGGAAATCGAGAAATAGGAAAATAGATCAGATCTGGACATCGAGAAATTGGGAAATAGATAAGATCGGGAAATAGATAAGATCGGGAAATAGATAAATCAAGCAAGCAAAAGCGCCAAAACACGAAAACGCGAAATGAATTTTCGATTTTGCGTTTTTGCTTTCTCTTTTTCTCGATTTCCAAATTCTTTATTTCTCGATTTCCCGATTTTCAATTTCTAAATTTTGCTTTTTCGATTTCTGGATTTACCCGAAAACACGAAAAGGGGAAACGTCCGCATCCGTCCACCATACATATGTCTCTGTCATATAATATTCCTATTTCGTATGTATTTGCACGACATTTTATGTTGAATTGATTACACAAATATTTCAATCATTCTGAATCCTAACCCATTTTCTCTTCACTTTTGTGATTATGTGAGTCTTTCGCCAAATATTTGCCGCATGCCAATAACATTTTAATTTGTAAGTGTAAAAGCTTTTATGATTTTTTTCAAAAATGAAAAAGGATACTGGGCCGTCTGTCTGTATCACACTTGTGAACACGACCAACTTGGTGTTTTCAACCGATCTTCATCTGAGGTGATGTACATATTCAATTTCTGGAGGGATAATTTCATATTGATTTTTGTTGTCGAAGGAAAATATCACGTTTTTTCTTCTTCTCCGCTTTAAGATATCTTGTGGGATTTTTTCTTGATAAATTTAGAAAAAAATATAATTGACCCTTCGTTTCAGTGTTACAACATTTAAGCAGTGATTGGTGAATGCAGAATGCAAGTGGAACACCAAATTGGTGAATTGAAATGATACAAAGTATATATTGAGTACATTATGGAGGCATCCAAGGCCAAAACTAAGACATGTGCCACCCTTGTCAACCGAAATAATCATTCTTTAATTAAATATCAACTACAATAAAACATGATTTGTTCTTTCGTTTTCCAAATTCAACCAGGTCAGCTAGAAGCTAAAGGTCTAAAAGATGAAATGTGACTTTTCTTTTTCTTTATAATAAATTAAAAAAAAACATGTCATTTGACCTCTGTAGGAAAGTTTTATCATTGTCAATTGAAAGAAACAAAATCAATAATGATATCATATTTTTTTTATTTTTGAGACGACCCTTCACATTTTACCTGTCGTAGTCGTTCTCAACTGTAGGTGTCGAGAGATATTGAAAAGGTCTAATAGTACACTTCCTATTAAACCTTTTCAATATCTCTCGACACCGACTAATGACACCTACAGTTTACAGGTAAAATGGATGGGTCGTCTCAAAGACAATAAAACATCACGATTCTCATTGCGTAACATATTGGATTGGCGATTATATACTGAGTTAACTATATAGCTTCAGAATATATATTAACCAAATAAATAAATAAATATATATCTCTATCATATAATCTTCCTATTTTGTATGTATTTAGAAATAATTTCATTTTGAATTGATAATTTTTTTTATACTGCAATCATTATGCATCCTTACAACTTAATGATTATGTGAGTCTTCACCAAATATTTGCCGCATGCTAGTAACGATCAATTTGTTGGTGTAATAGGTTTTATGAAATATTTCAAAATTTGTAAAAAATAATTACTTTCAAGACTATCTGTCCGTCCGTCCGTATCACACTTGTGAACACGACCAACTTGGTGTTTTTTTCACCGATCTTTACCTTAGTTGATGTACATATTCAATTTCTGGAGCGAAAATCACATGATGATTGTTAAATTGGAAGGAAAATGTCACATCTATTTTTCATCGACGGATTTCTCCGCTTCAAGATATCTGAGAGTTGATGTTTTTCCTTGATGAATTTCGAAAAAAAATATGACTTCTCGTTTCAAGGTTACAACATTTAAGAAGTGCATTTTTTTTGGTACATAGTTGCGTGTGGAATTAAATTTATATTTTAAGTTGTTGGTTTATACTACAGAGTTTGTTTAAAACATTTCAAACTCTTTTTGGAAAAGGACACAACATACCTTGTCCCTTCGTCGTAGTGTCCTTCCCCGTTCCTGAAAATGACCTTTTGGTTTCTTACAAAAAGTTGATAAAATTGTGTTGATTTTTTTTAATACACTGCCATTGCTATATTTTGTTTTGTTTTTCATCGGGTCAATATTTTTTTCTCTATATAGATATAGGAAGATGTGGTGTGAGTGCCAATGAGACAACTCTATGTTCAATTCCGGTATAAAGTTTCGGTTATAGAATAAAAAAGAGAAATGTGCCAAAGAGACAACAACCCGACCATAGAGCAGACAACAGCAAAAGGTCAACAACTGGTCTTCAATTCAGCGAGAAATTTCCGCACCCGGCGGTGTCCTTCAGCTAGCCCCTAAACAAATATATATACTAGTTCAGTGATAATGAACGACATACTTAACTCCAATTTGTACACAAGAAACTCAAAATTAAAATCATACAAGACCAGAGGCTCCTGACTTTATTTCTGATTAAATATTCACTAAAATAAAACACGCTATGTTCTTTTCTTTTTTCCAAATTCCAACAGGACAGCTAGAAGCTCAACGTCTTAAAACATGAAATGTGACTTAGATAAATTAAAAAATTCCATGTCATTTGGACTCTGTAGGAAAGTTGTATCATTGTCAATGAAAGCAATAAAATCAATAATGATCTCCTTTTTTTATTTTTGAGACGACCCCTCACATTTTACCTGTGGTAGTCGTTCTCAACTGTAGGTATCGAGAGATATTGAAAAGGTCTATTTAGAGATAATCGTAAACTAAACAATAACATTACGAACACAGACAGGACACATATTAATTAAAACACATAGTACAAATAGACAACACGTAAATAAATAAACATGTAAACACAGAACACAAATTACCGTGTATATAATAGAAGGGCTGAGCAGTGCTCCCCTATAAAATAACTGTTCTCTTATACTTCACATACTGGAATCTGAATAATATACAGAAATATGACTTCATAAGTCTTAATGTCGAAACTAGTAAATAATACAGTTAAAATCAATACAAGAAAATATTCTCTGCTAACATCTAATAACAGCCAAATATGAAAAATAATATAATAACTGTACAGTAATATTCTTTCTGTTATGCAAATACCAACACAAAGTAAAAATATGAACGCTTTCAAACTCATGGAAATCAAAGTGTACTTTCATACACATTTTCATTACACATTCATATCTCTTATACAAAAATAAAAATGTAGAAATACATGCATAAAATACTAATGTAAGTAATGTAACTGACCTGAATATAAAGAATGGTTTCTCCAGAATGAGAAAAATAAATATATATACAAACATAATAACTTTTCAGTGTTCTATTCTTTGTAGAATTTGAAAAGAGTGCCTCATTATCAAAGGAGTACAAAGAGTAGCCAATTGGAATAAAAAAAAAAGAAAACCCATGATGTAAATATATAATTAACACAAAATCAAAGTACTGTCATCCTGTATACTCTGTCAGAGACAGTCAACAAGTCAATGCATAAAGAAATATATACAAATACTATTTATTAACATAAATGATCAAATCAAGTTGTACTTAATACTGTTAAAGGTTAAAACAGTGATGGGTATTTTTTTTAATTTATTTTACAAATAGAATAAATAGAAATATGATGTAGTACTGTAAATTGAACACAAAATAAATATCTAGCATTAGTGAAATGATCAGAAGCGAAAGTATTTAATGAAGTAAAAAAAATAGCATTTTTGTTGTCACTTTGCATGTTATATGGGAGATAATTCAATTCAATTTAAAACATGTTGCTGGATAGGATTTGAAAAATTCACTATTTTGAAAACATAGAATATAATTGTTCCTGTCCCGTTGTTTACTTAGTATCCTATAATAAGGTACAATGCAATAAAAACACCCCCTCACATTTCAACCGGACAGATTGACCTACTGTGTTTGAGTTTTCGTTAAAAGATAATTGCTACGCAGTTCCAATGCCATTCCAGTTGTTGATCATACTTTTAAACTGGTTTAGGTTTGTCTGTGCACGGATCGTGTCAGGCAACTCATTCCATAGTGTAGCTCCAGCATATCTTAATGAATGAAGGCCAAAATGTGTGGTTCTCAACTGTGGAATTTCAACAGTTTGTTGTTTTCTAAAAGTATAAAATACATTTTTAAAATTAACGATATCATGGAGATACACCGGTGATTCTTTATGTAATATTTTAAAATTTTCTATTGCCATCATTCTTAGGCGTCTTTTTTTTTAAAGAAGGTAAACCAGATTTTAACAACAGAGTTTCATAATTACTATCAAAATCTTCATATATGAACCTCAAGGCACGTTCTTGTACTTTTTCCATCTTTTTAGTATTACCCTCCCCACAAAAATGCCAAACCACAGGACAATAATTGAAATTAGACATAATATATGAGTTGATAATCTATTGTAATCCCCAGGAGCTTTACCTCAGTGTCACATAAAATTTCATTCCCATCCAAATTGAATGTAATATTCCCACTTTTTGATTTATTCCCAACAGCAATAGCCTGAAATTTATCTGGATAAGCTTTCATTTTGTTATTAGCAAACCAATCAATTAAAACAGCACTTTCCTTTTCCAAAGATTTAACTAATCCATTTAGGTCTGGTCCTGAGTGTGACAATGTATTTTCGTCTGCATAATTATACAGTTCATTTTCTTTCACAAAATTGAAAATGTCGTTTAGAAAAATATTAAAAAGCACAGGACCCAAAATCGTGCTCTGCGGTACACCTTTATAGATATTTTGCCAGGTACTAAAATATGCACCGACTTTTACACACTGTTTCCTATTTGATAAATAATTATCAATTAAATTAAGTGCCTCATTTGACAGGCCATATGCCTTCAATTTTAAAAGAATTAAATTATGGGGTAAGCAGTCGAAGGCCTTAGAAAGGTCCATTAGCACAGCAGCCACATATAAATTTAGATCGACTGCTTTTTTCCAGTCCTCAATGACTTTTAGTAAGCCGGTGTTACAGCCATAGCCAGGTCTAAAAGCTGACAAGGAAGGATGAAATATTTTACTAAAATATTCAAAAAATATGGCCCTTTCAAAGAACTTTGACACCACCGGAAGAATGCAAACAGGTCTGTAGTTTCCTGCCTCTAACTGACTATTATTTTTATGCAGGGGAACTACCTGTGCTTCCTTAAGATCGTTAGGAAACTCTGAACTCTTTATAGACATATTTATAAGTTGAGTAATAGGTTTAACAATTACTGGTTTGGCTATTTTCAAGATTTTTACTGATACACCATCAAAACCAGTAGCTTTGTTTACATTGATCTTATTAATTTGTTTTTCAACAAAGTCATCTTTAATTTCTATAAAAGATAAACTATTTATTTCGTCTTCAAGCCATTGTTCAACTACTAAATTGTCTATTCTTCTTACCAGCACACTTGGTACAATTAAAAACCTTATAATAAATTGTTCAAATAAGGCCTTCGAAAATAGTGGAATAAATTACTTTTGGAGTGTCAAGAATTCGTTGGAAGTACTTGATAAATTGCATGCTAATATTGGTGATTTTGAATCTGTTCAAAGTTTTGATTTTTCTACCCTGTATACCACATTGCCTCACATTCTCATTAAGAAAAAATTCATACACCTAATTAAATGGGCATTCAAAAAATCAGAATGTGAATATATTTGTTCAAACTCTTTTAGGTCATTTTTAAGTAGCAATAAACAAAAAAACTATGTCAATTGGACATGCTTTGACACCATATATGCCCTTGAATTTTTACTAGATAACATTTTTGTTCGCTTTAGGGATTCCGTATATCGTCAGATTATCGGAATTCCAATGGGGACTAACTGTGCACCACTTATTGTGGACCTCTTTTTGTATTGTTATGAGTTAAAATTTATGACAAAAATAAGCAAAGACCCATCAAAACAACATCTGATAAACAAATTTAATAATACTTTTAGATATTTGGATGATATTTTGGCTCTCAATAATGACGACTTCAGTATGTATATTAATGAAATTTATCCTGCTGAACTTTCTTTAAATCAAGCTAATACTAACAACGACCACTACCCTTTCCTCGATCTTGATATCTATATCACTAACGGAAAGCTGAATACTAAAATTTATGATAAAAGGGATGATTTTTCATTTCCTATCGTTAATTATCCGTTTTAGATGGTGACGTTCCCTTGTCACCATCTTACGGTGTTTATATATCTCAACTTGTACGATTCGCTCGTGTATGTAACAATGTTTTAGATTTTAACGAGAGAAATTTATGTATTACTGAAAAAATTATTACACCAGGGTTTTTCGATATCATAAACTTGTCAAAACATTTACTAAATTTTATCATCGGTATAAAGACATCATTCGTACATATATAGCTCAACATGCAGACTTCATATACGTTCAGGTATTTCACATCCAATTTTTTATGGAAATATTCTTTATAAAGCACAAATGTGTCAGTATTCACCTCAGAAACTGACAAAACCTTTGAATAGACTTATTAAGAAGGAATATAATTACGATACTGTTGTCAAGTCATTAAAGATTGCATATTTTGGTGTTAATATTGAGTCACTGATAAGGTCTTTGCGTCGGAACTAAACACATTTATTCTAAAAACAGTTGTTGGCATGACACGGGTTATGTTCTTCTCATATATGTTATGATGGTATGATACTAAACCCCTAACGGGAAGGATTGTGCCTGATGTTCATATGATGAAATCATAATCTTTCAGTCAGTTCAATTGAAGTCTGGAGCTGGCATGTCAGTTAACTGCTAGTAGTCTGTTGTTATTTATGTATTATTGTCATTTTGTTTATTTTCTTTGGTTACATCTTCTGACATCAGACTTGGACTTCTCTTGAACTGAATTTTATTGTGCGTATTGTTATGCGTATACTTTTCTACATTGGTTAGAGGTATAGGGGGAGGGTTGAGATCTCACAAACATGTTTAACCCCGCCGCATTTTTGCGCCTGTCCCAAGTCAGGAGCCTCTGGCCTTTGTTAGTCTTGTATTATTTTAATTTTAGTTTCTTGTGTACAATTTGGAAATTAGTATGGCGTTCATTATCACTGAACTAGTATATATTTGTTTAGGGGCCAGCTGAAGGACGCCTCCGGGTGCGGGAATTTCTCGCTACATTGAAGACCTGTTGGTGACCTTCTGCTGTTGTTTTTTTATTTGGTCGGGTTGTTGTCTCTTTGACACATTCCCCATTTCCATTCTCAATTTTGCCATCAACATTTCAATTTTCCCTTATTGAATTTATGCTTGGATGATTATCATCTACCTCAAAATTATCATTGCCGATATCTTTGGCTACATTTACAAAGTAGTTATTAACAATTTCTGCAACATTTGATTGGTCATTAATTATTTCATCGTTGTTACATAAAACAATATTGTTGTCAAAATGACTACCCTTGTTTTTTAAAAAAGGTTTGATTGTTGGCAAGAAATCTTTTTGTTTTGGACCATCAGTGCAACGCTCTATAAACTAATTTCTTATAGATTGTCTTCTAAGTTTGGTAGCAAGATTTCTTTGTTGGCGATATAACTCCCAGTTCTTCTTCGATTTTGCATGTAAATATTTATTGTGATACAAAATGCAATTGAACACACTCCCCTATTAACGTTTTAATCACTATGCTGATGATGTAGTTTCTTAATCATGATCTGAGAACGTGTTTCAAAATTGTCTAAATACATGTAAGTTATTTGAATTTTCAATTGACTTTAAAATGACAGTAAACACCAAAAAGATCAAGGTTCTCGTATTTAAAAAATCCGGACGACATATATATAAAGATACTAAAATATCTTCAAGAAACCAGATGTGAAAATGTTGACAGAACTTCAAATACTTAGGAATACATTGTGTAGAGCCTGACAGTTCCAAAAGGCAAAAAAAGAACTTTATAATAAAGAAACAAAACTTGTTTCAAAGGAGTAGTTCCAGTAAGAGCCGATTTTGACCTCAAATTTCAGATTCATCTGACGACAGATTTTTGACACTTTTTAAACACTTAAGTATTGGTTTTAGTTGGCTCAAGTAGTTTATGTGAACGATTTTAACTGATTTTGTTATTAAAAACCAATTCAAGCTAAGATATGAAGAATCTATGAAATATGCAAAACCATATCACATTTCAGATGGTTTTTTTGTCAAAAATGAAAGTGACCGCATCCGTGTCCTTTCTCAACCTTCATATATGTTTATGTATTATCTTCAAATACAACTTTCATTTCAATATTATGAATGAACACACATGCGGCTACTTATATTTAAGTCGGAAACCGTCTAAGATTTAACTAAAATGCTTAAATTGTGTAGATTTCATTAATTTAGCATGCCTGTATGATGCTACTAACCGATATATGTGCATCGTGTGGCAAAAAACAGCCCATATGTATGTAGCGGAAGCATTTGTTTGTCCAATGAATAACTAAAAGATTATATTATTGCAATTTTGTAAAACTGCTATATTTTGGGGCCAAAAAAGGGTCTTACTTCTTTACGCTGACCTTGTTAGAGGAGCCCAAAGCCTATTACTTTATAACATATTTATAACCAAACAACCACATCCATCTTGTTCTATGGATCTGAAGTAAGTGGTTATATACTTTATAAGAAAAAAAAATATGTAGATAACCTTCTATCAGAAGAAACTGATGATATTGTTCTAGAGAACATTTATGTCTTCATAGGGACTTTGCTTCAAAACAAAACACATTTATTAAAAAAAGATTGTTGGCATGACACGGGTTGTGTTCTTCTAATATATGTAATGATGGTGTGATACTAAACCCCTAACGGGAAGGATTGTGCCTGATATTCATATGAAAAAATCATAATCTTTCAATCAGCTTAATTGAAGTCTCGAGCTGGAATGTCAGTTAACTGTTAGTAGTCTGTTGATATTTATGTATTATTGCCGTTTTGTTTGTTTTCTTTGGTTATATCTTCTGACATCAGACTTGGACTTCTCTTGAACTGCATTTTAATGTGCGTATTGTTATGCATTTAGTTTTCTACATTGGCTAGAGGTATAGGGGGAGGGTTGAGATATCATAAACATGTCTAACCCTACGGATTTTTGCGCCTGTCCAAAGTCAGGAGCCTCTGGAATTTGTTGATCTTGTATTATTTCAATTTTAGTGTCTTGTGTACAATTTGGAAATTAGTATGGCGTTCATTATCACTGAACTAGTATATTTTTGTTGAGGGACCAGCTGAAGTACGCATCCAGGTGCGGAAATTTCTCGCTTCATTGAAGACCTGTTCGTGACCTTCTGCTGTGGTTTTTTCTATGGTTGGGTTGTTGTCTCTTTGACACATTCCCCATTTCCATTCTCAATTTCATGCTAAACAATAAATACAAATACACTAAAAGTTGCACGAAGTGAAGAACTTGGTTTACTTAATGCAATGCATTATGTCATATCAATATGATAAAATATTAGATTAAGTGAAATTGAACCTTAAAACATTATCCTATGCGAGTCCATACTCTCCTTTTATATCAACAAAACTAACATGGACTCTTGGATAGTGAACTTTAAACATATGTTTGAACTTCTAGATCTAGATCTACTTGTAAACAAGTCTAAATTTTAAACAAAACCATATATAAGAAAATGAAAACAAATTCTAACAATGAATTTACAGATTTTAAATCTGGTTAGCTATTTTAGAAAGCAATTCCGGGAGTACAAAATGTGATGATATGCAGTCGGGCAATAATTTCAGAGCTAAAAAATTACTGCAAATTTTAAAGTAATCATACATATTTTCAAATTACTGAAAAGTATCTAAGATAAAAGGTATTCAGAAAAACAAACCATTGTTTGACATTAAACAAGTTACCATGGCAACAAATCATCACTTAATTTGCATATTTTGTAAAATTTCGTGATTTTCCTCGTTTTTCATAAAAAAAATTAAGTGTATTTTAGATTAAAAAAGTATGTGCGCACCCAAAAAACAACTTTAAATTTGGTGAGATTTTGTCAAAAGTTATAATAAAGCTTTTGTTAAATCATTTTTTAGTTTCTTGTCTGCGCACGATGTTTCCACAATAGAAATAAGTATAGAAAACAGCCCGAATTCCGTATTTGTCATCGTTTTTGTGAACACAGTACATATTATGACGTAATTGTGACGTCATCACATAAGAATCATAATGATTTTCATTGATATTGTTTACCCTTTGCATGTCTAAACATCATTTGCTAATTTAAAAAGGTAGCAAGCATTATTTTTTTAGGCCAAACCAGGTCTTAATGTCCCTTCTCCTTTTATGAAACAAAATTTGTTACGAAATACAATTTTTGCAGGTCACAGAGGCTCTAAAAAACTTAATAGTATATTCATTTTTATAAATATGCTAAATCTATATTTTAAATTAAAACATTGTTGTGACGTCATTCTATTGTTTTACCTGTTCTTAATTTTAGTGATTGGACTATCATTTACCTGTAAGAAACCATTATGTCACCTTTAGCTGTCCAATATTTTTAAGAATAGCCCTCCTCTTTCTTAAAAATATTGGACAGCTAAAGGTAGCATAACTGATTCTTACAGGTAAATGATAGTTAAATCACTAAAATAAAAAACCTATTAATTACTCCAACTGTTTTCATCTTGTAAACATTAAATACAACCAAAGAACAAATGACAATTAAAAAAACCAACATTTTATTAAAGTCACTCTCCAATACAATAACTTTGTCACTCATCAAAACGATTTCTTGAGGAAAACATCACTTTCAAATTGATTTTTAACACATCCAATACTTATATCACAGCCATTTTTTCATGTTTTGGGGTTGTGTCTTTTAAGACTAATTCAATAAGTTGATTAATATGCTCGTTGAAAGTCTTGTTCTTTGGACATGTTGGATTTTATGAATTTTTTTTTTTTTCAAAAGGGTTTTCATCCGTCTTTAGGCTATCAAAATTGACCTCAGGTGTTGCTCTTATTCTTCCTAACACTCCTAAAGCAATGAAGTAATTCTTTTTAAATTTGATAGATCATGCTACAATACAAGGGCCATGAACAAACTAAACCTTATCCTGTGTAGAAGTGCGAATCTTGAACTTCCTTCATTAACTAGGGGAAAATAATAGTTTTAATAATATTCAAATCTCTAAATTGATTTAGAAGTATTGTTTTTTTAAGTCTGATATTATTTCTTAAATATGAATATGAATATAATGCTACACTTCGCTTATGAACCACGATGAATATGGAAAGTAGATTAAAGGAAGACATTACCGCATTTTATCTGTCAAACAAAACAATCGTGTTTCCGATTCGCACTTTTTTTGCAGTGATTGTTTGATGAGAGATTTTTTTTTTCAAAAGAAAATCGAGACAAGACTATTTTGGTAACATTTATAAACCACAAAGGACTCAATAAACAAATAAACGAAAAAGAGCGACACGACCTTGCAGAAAGAAAAAAAAACAGAAAGGGGGATGTATTTAGGTGGTACCGTTTGGGTACAGTCTCTTGAAAATTCCAATAAAAGAATATAACTGATTGCATGTTGCTATTTCTTCATTTGTTTATATTAATTTTATTAATATATATTTGTAATTAAATCGACTGCGGTGCACTCGATATGGTTCGACAAGAACCTGTTTTCATATCCTATTCTTTTTCTTTTCTCATTCACTTAGTAAAAATAAAACCCAAGAAGAAACAAGAAACAGATAGAGGAGGACTACATTTTGAAATATAATATATATAAAACTAACCATTATAAGCTGCTTTGTCTATATCCTCCTTGTAATCCACACTGAGTACTGTATCTGAATAGATTCCAATTACACATTTGATTTTAATCCAGAGTTTGAAACAACACAATCACTAAAAATGCAACGACATCTTTTTCTTCGTTTTTGCATTTAAAATATACTTTCATCATTTTATCCATTTTGAAACACAAACCGTATGTTATGGTATTAACGGAAACTATGAGCAGAAAATGTGAGTAGTCCTTGCGCACGTAAAAATCATGATACGCATACCCTGTGACTGTGTCTTATTCTTCATATAGCAATACATGTTGTTTACCTTCAGCTGTACTTTCTTTTTGTCTATTTGTTTTAAGTCTAGTTAATATTGAAAGGGGCCAACATGTAGGATATATTTTAATGTAAAGAAAGTTTATTCACAAAACAATTTTTATACTTGATGAAAATAGATCTTTGCTGGCTTTTTCTTATATTTTAACTTTAATCGACGTGTTAAACAATGTTTTAAGTAAGATATAAGCCTCTAACATAACATTCTGTTAAATATAAAACAGGTCTTCGGCCTGCGGCCTCAGACCTGTCCAATATTTTACAGAATGGACAGTTATCGGCTTATATCCCTTACGGACATTTTAAGAAAACCTGGTAGATTAAACCTGGTTTGAAGGCTAGCCAAATCTTCCGCTAAATGATAAGGGTAAGAAATATGGCATAATAAAAAAATGGTGACAGATATACAGCAAACAAAACAAGCAAGACCATTCATTACAAAGAAACAATAAATATAATATTCGGCAAAGACATCAAAGCACAGAACGACAACGAACATATTCCACTAACTTGCGAATTTGGAATTCATACAATTAGTTTCAGCATACTCGTATAACTTAGTTTTCATATAAATGGTTGTATTGAAGAGCAATTTTGCAATTATTTGGACTACAGATAATACATAACAAAATGTACTACTGAATTTATGACGAATACATGAATTTTGGTTGTCTTTATACCGAGACACGTCTTAAAGCAAAGCAAATTCTCATAAATCATTTTCCTCGATGTTTTTACAGCAATATATAACTATATGCATTTCAATTTACGAAACAAGTTGGCAAAAATCCATAAAAGTTTTGTTTTTGAACGTCATCTTTATAAAGTGTCCGTTTCCAGCGAGGTTAATTATTTTGTTTTAATTGCTCAATATATAAATCATAAAAAAAATACTTCCTTCCTTTGTATTGAAGAGTGCCAATTGATGTGATCTACACACAAAATGTTTCGTATCAATATTTTACTATCTGTTTTAAATATGATGTTGTTGTTTGGTGAGTAATTTTCTTCAAATTATAGAGAATATGAAAGTCACAATTTGCGTTAATGCCACCGATCGCGCGAATGTGTTCTTTTTTTAGACACATCATAAAAGAATGAAATCGAATTTAGAATGTTGTGTAAAAGATTGTTCATTGTACTTGTTCTTATAACGATTTCAAACTGTTGAAAATGACATCAATATCACTAATGCCATTTTAAATTAAACATCACAGCTGTTTGTTATGCACTTGTCAATATATGATGGGCAAATGTACTCATACATTGTGCAAATATTCTTAAATGATGTGCAAGTATACTTATATGATGTGCACCTTTAATCTGTCCGTTGGAATAAAGGTTGTATTGAACTATCTGTGATCAATACAAATGTACAGTCGATGACCAATAATTCATTAACTTCAACCGAATAGTGAATATTGTAGACTCTGTTAAATGAACCTTGCAATTCATATTTTGACAATTTTCTGAAATTTTAATTGTGATATCTTCATCTTTATAACGATTTACGAACGTGATATTTTTTTTATTTTTTAAAATCCGTTTTATTTTCCAAAAACAAGAGCTATATATTTGAGCCAGGCATATAGTAATTTCTGAGCAGCAGATCGGAATCAGTTAGGTAGTGAACAGTAATTATTCTGATCGTAATCATGCTCATTGACCATAACAACGATGAAAGCACATCAAATAAGTACGTTTGTACTTAATATAATGAAGTAAACGTAACCACCAAATGAAAGTTACAAGGATATGCTATAAGGACAAAGCTACATTAATATATAAAGACGTTTTCACATAATATAAGCATGATAGGGTAAAATGCACATAATATAAGAATATGTGCACATCACATGATAATAAATAGATTTCTTTCGATTCGAGCGTCAATGATGAGTCTTTAGTATACGGAATATGCTGGTCTGACACAAATACAAAATGTCAATCCTGGTATCACTAATAGATGTTTGTTGTTTTTGTGTCTTTTCGCATATGACGATGATTGTCAGGTTATCTTTTAAATTCAATTTTAGATGTAAACAAAAGTGAAATAATCTACGTTACTAAGTCGTCAAACGTTACAATACTTTGTCCATTTAAATCAGCAAAGGCTTTTTTGCAATGGAATGGTCCACCTAATTTGACATCGTATAGCGACAACAATGCAGTTAATCCTGCAGTGAAAGATGTTGGAATTATTAGAGGGAGAGCAAATGGCGAGTATAATTTGATTGTATACGGTTTCGAAGAATCAAATGAAGGGGCATACCAGTGTTTAACCGTGAATGATGGGAAGCCTGTAATGTACGCTATCAAAGTTTTGTTACAAATCAGTAAGTAATCTGTGAACAAAAAACGAACAGTTCTTTTTTTATCAAATAAAAAAGATTATACTTTAGTATATACTTTGAGATCATGCATTCAATATCCATTTTCTAAAAATCTGTGTCCAAAATTAAAATTAGAATGAATATATATATTTTCCGTATTCTTTTGCAAAAACATTGCATTAGTTATTAGTTTACCATTACTACAACATAAATGGAAATCTGAATAATTCATTGTATTATTTTCACATTTTTCTTTTTATATTTATCAACAGTTCATTTCAATTCCTGGTTGAGCATTATCTTTTAATCTTACCTGATATTACATTATAATTTGTTCGGTTTGAACTAAAAGTTGTAAATTATTCTTTGTTTTTAGATATATTGTCACCTGATAAAATTAATTGTACTTCAATTATTAGTATAACTGATTCATTCACAACTACGGATCAGATGCAAAATGGGAGCCATCATGGAGACAACTCAGGCAAATATAATACTACTTAATGATTACAATTATACAACTTTCTTAGAATTTTTTAAATTGAGAGAGAGAGAAACAAAGAGAGAGAGAGAGAGAGAGAGAGAGAGAGAGAGAGAGAGAGAGAGCGCGCGCGGCGCAGATGTTATTTCTTACTATCAATCGTTCATCAGCTATGACGAGTCTTTTTCATTCGTTCGCAAGCGGACATATTCAAGTAACAATATCTCTACATTTTTTCTAGACACTTCAAACACAGTGAAAACATCGAACATACCAGTACATGTGTTATTACAAGGTGATGTAGTATAAATGCGAATGAGACAATTTATAAGTGGCATGCATATAGATGTTAGCAACAATGGATTAGTGTACGGCCTACCACAATAAGTAGATTCCAAACAGTGAAAAACTAGAAGACACAAAGTAATGGATTGAGGTTACTAGCAGTTATGTGACTAGCTCAAAACACATTAGGACTATTGAAAACATTAAAAGGTTTTCATCGTGTAAATTATCAATCGTTGTACAACACACGGTTTTATTGCTAAAAATCAAATCAATCAGTAGTAACTACTTTAATTAATATTTAAGTACGCCAGAGTCATATTTGTATACAGGTAAATAAAAATATCCGAAATGTCTCAATAGAGATCGAAATCGTAGCGACATATATTTCGGAACAACGAATGGTATTGATCAGTGTTGATAAATAGACACCAGTGTTCTACTGAGTTTTGATTTTTTTTGTTTTTTTAAAATATACATGCATAATACATTACACTAACTAGACCTTTCAAATTACAACAAAATCTTGGGGTATCATTGATCATATAAGTTTTGATATATAATGAGGAGGTCATAAAGATCTACTTGTTCTACTGTTAATAATTGTGCTGTTATCATTTCTATAATTAGATCTTGAACTTTCCACAACGGAACACGTTTGAAAAAAATGACTTAAATCCCAAACTTCAAATAAAATACATTATTGTTTAATTTCATATGTCACAATTTTTTTTAAACACTATGCTAAAAATGTGTATAACATAAGACTGTTTGAGTAACAATTGACGTATAACTACCTAAAACTGATTGAGATAGATAATGAGGAGGTTATAAAGATCTACTTGTTCTACTGTTAATAATTGTGCTGTTATCATTTCTAGATCTTGAACTTTCCACAACGGAACACGTTTGAAAAAAATGACTTGAATCCCAAACTTCAAATAAAATACATTATTGTTAAATTCATATGTCACCATTTTTTTTAAACACTATGCTAAAAATGTGTATTACATAAGACTGTTTGTGTAACAATTGACGTATAACTACCTAGAATTGATTTAGATAGATACATTATTTAGAATAAAGTTTGTCTTTTTTTCTTAAGGTATCACCAGGAGCGAAATTATTTTGTGTTGTGTTTTGGGTTGTATTATATTTTTGATAATGATCTCATATGCAAGGAATCGACACAACACAACTAGAAATATTAACATTATTGGGCAACAAAATGACAACACGCCAACAGACCAAAGAGCATTGGAAACAGAAAGTATTCATGTATATAACACAGCAGATGACTACAGTATGCACGCGTTTCCAGTTGTCGGAAATGGTAGTTTGCAAGGGAACGACGATGATTTTGAAAGTAACTCGAGTATATCATCCAGCATGGATCATAATATTCAGGAAGACTATATTCATCCCTACAACATTCCAGTATACAGTTTTCAAGATAATAAGCATGATTATGAGACACTTGATCATTCCGGAGAATATTTAACCGCAATTAGTTATGATCGAAACAAAGACGAAAACTCCATTGCAAGTACGGATATTATATGTTCATCAATCACTCAAGGAAGTGTACCAGTCGGACATGTAAATATCATAAAGTCATCATCGTCAAAGGAGGTTACGATATGTAACAAATATAGGAAAGACCAATATGGTACTAATGCTAAACACAAAAAGCATAAACCAATCTTCAATTTGTGGCATAACTCATAACAAACACCATGTTTTCGACGACATTTCTCTTGATTAAATATATTATTATATCTATTAACATTATAAACCATTTGTAAATATTCACTTGTTGACCAACAGACATTCGAAAAGGTGTGAACTTAGATTATAAATATAAAGCTGAAATAAAATATGAGGACAAAACAAGCGAACACATATATATACGAGTAATTATAATGTTTTTCACATGACCCATATAGATATTTTTTTTAAAATGCAAAAAAAATATTATTTTCTACTTGGTATTAGATAAGTATAGAGATCCATTTTGTTACATCGTGTTATCATTTGTTTTGGCAATCGTCAATGGCAGTCAGTAGGGTTTCAGTTGTTTGAAATGTTAGTTAAATGTGTTTTGTTAAAATATATTTTTTCACTGTTTTTGTCTTTTGGAAAATGTTTTTTGTTTTGTATTTTGAACCCCCTACAATGACATTTGTTACATGTACAAGTATAAAAACTGCAGTTTTAATCCAACGAAATCATAAGTTTGAACGTTGTTCCAATTTAGACTTGTACATTTCTATATTTTTAAAGACACTACAGCTCCACCAAATATTTGGTTTCGAATTTGCTGCTGTAACCCTCAACTTTTATTTTGGAAAGTCAAAATCCCTCAGGGTCTTTTAAACTCACAGTGCAGCGATAAATAAAAGATTGTGAAAATATTAGCTATTATTGAAATAGATATAAAATTGTTAAACAACCTGAAAATTGATAAGGATGTTAAAGTTTTTCTTTTTGAAACTATGTTTGTTAAAGGTAAGACATAGTTAAATATTTTAATCGATTGTTGTTGTGTACTCAGCCTTGACCTTTTACTGAGTAAATAAACTCATCATAGAAACCAGGACTAAATTTATATATAAACCAGACGCGCGTTTCGTCTACAAAAGACTCATCAGTGGCGCTTGAATCCAAAAAGTTAAAAAGGCCAAATAAAGTACAAAGTTGACGAGCAATGAGGACCAAAATTCCTAAATGTTTTGCCAAATACAGCTTAGGTAATCTATGCCTAAGGTAGAAAAGCCTTAGTATTTCAAAAATTCTAAATTTTGTAAACAGGTAATTTATAAATATAACCATAATTATATACCAATGCAAGTTGTCTTCATCCTTTTATGCATTTTAAAGTCCAGTTCTATAAACATAATGTTTACGGTTAGAAAAGTGTTAAAAAACGTCCAAGTCATCGGCCTGCGTTAAGCATATGTTGAGCCGAGTGCTATCTTCTTCCAATTCAGACACACTAAGGTTTAGAAAACCATTGGGCAACAAAACAGTCCTAAGTCTTGGCACAATAAAACAACTTTATACATGTACAAGGAATAGACTATTAAAAGAACAAAAAAAAGAAAAAGAAGTAGAAGAAAACTTAACTCATGAAACATGAATATTCTAATTATGGCTCTTAACGAAGTAGGTCCGATACCACAATTGTCGTCCCTTGATTTTCTTTGTTCACGAATATAGTTCCTAGTGTTGACAGTGGGTTACTTGCATTAATCTATACCCCTTCCATATGTAGTTCTACATGTTTAATCAATTCAATTCAAATTCAAAGCTTCATTTATAGTCGGCATGTTACATGTATATGAGCTTTTATAAATGACAAATGCATACATTTACATGATAACCATACACAATACAAATATTAAAACATCAAAGACATAGAACATACATTGCATGCACATTTAAGCTGCACTATTTAAAAACTATATTATACACATGCATAAGCATAAGCACTAAAAGCAAACATAAAAACTAAAGCACAGCATTCACAAATTATAAAAAGCTAAGCAAACATTCACAAAAAGCAGCACAATTATATTTCAAGCTGTAACATAAACTAAATAAAACTAAGCACATGCATTGCAATGGTGTGAGTTGCCATTCCATGAGTTTATTATACTTTTAGATTGGGTTAAAGATCTTTCAGTTCTAAAGTGATTTGGCAACTTATTCCATAGTTTGGCAGCAGAATATCTAAAAGATTTTAAGCCATACCTTGTTGTTCTTACGTCAGATAGGTATCTGAAAGATTTTTTTTTTAATATTTATGAGATCATGAAGGTACACTGGATTTTCATTATTGACTGTTCTAAAGACCTCTATTGCCATGGTTCTTAGGCGTCTTACTTTAAGTGATGACATTTTTGATTTTAAAAGTTAGTCTTCATATGTGCCATGGTGATCCTGGTAAATGAAGCGAAGTGCTCTTTCTTGTACTTTTTCAATTTTTGTAGTGTTGGCCTCGCTGCAGACATGCCAGGACAATGAACAGAAATTAAAGTTTGACATGATAAAGGAGTGATAAATTGTTAGGTTTCCAAGTTTGTTTAAGTATTTGCCAAGTCTTTTTAAAACATTTAGTTGTTTGGATGTTTTTTTGCAGATGTTTGATATATGCGTGTTGAAATTTAGTTCAAAATCAATGGTTATGCCTAATAGTTTGACCTCTTTTTCACATTTTATTTTGTTACCTGCTAGATCTAATGTAATGTTTTTGCTCATTATTTTTTTGCCAATTGCCACAGCTTGAAATTTTTCAGGGTTTGCCTTCATTTGATTGGAAGAAAATCATTCTATCAGAGTCAAACTGTCTTTTTCAAGTGTTGAGATAACGGTGTCTTTATCTCTGTTTGCATAAGATAATGTGTTGTCATCAGCATAATCGTAGAGTAAACTGTTTGTGGTGAAGTGAAATATGTCATTGGTGAAGATGTTTAACAGTATAGGACCTAGAATAGAACCTTGTGGTACTCCTTTGTATATGTTTTGCCAATTGCTCAGACTAGAGCCAACTCGAACACATTGTTTCCTGTTAGATAAGTAATTTTTAATGAGTTTTAATGAGGAAGTTGAAAGACCATATGCTTCAAGCTTAAGCAGTAGAAGATCGTGAGGAAGACAATCGGAAGCCTTAGATAGATCCATTAGCATTGAGCCAATAAAGTTATTTTAATGCCTCAAATTGCAAGAAGGGGGATAAAATTTCACTTTTGGGTCCCGAATTTTTAAGGAAAGTAGTGATTGGTCCAGCTAAAAAAGGTAAAAATTAAGCCCTCCGGAAGCGGTCAAAAGATTTGAACATATTTTGTTCATATGATGTTGATATATTTTTTCCCAAAAGTAGTTCAACACACTGTTAAAGATTTCATTGAGAAAGCGCAGGTGGGAATTTTTTTTATTTTCATTTATGTTCTAAAAACAATGCACTATGGTGGTATCGGATCAGTATTTAACAAAACAATAGAAAAAAAATTCCGTCATCCACGAAAAAAATAAATCCACAGTACAGATGGGTGCGGTCCTAACCTTGACAAAAGTTAACTAAGAGTTAACTTGTTGACTGCTTTCTAAGTTAACTTGAGAATTTTAAAGCAGTCAAGCAAGTTAACTTCGTCGTTGGTGGACCAGACCTACGGTCTGCTTTTTTAGGACTGCAGACCTATCGACAGGTCTGCTCCAGACCAGACCTGTGGACAAGTCTGCTTTTTACCAGTCCTGAGAGCAGGTCTGCGCCAGACCAGACCTGTGGACAAGTCAGCTTTTTACCAGTCCTGAGGACAGGTCTGCTTTTGACCAGACCTGTGGACAAGTCAGCTATTGACCAGACCTGAGGGCAGGTCTGCTCATGACCGTATATCGTTATAAGAGTTTTCATATCAAACTTGAACTTTAATTAAAATACGTAAACAACATTTGCATTGTTTTTCCACAGATATCATTTATTATTTACTCGCTAGACTTTACTTGATATTATACAAATGTTCTTTTTTTTATTTGATATACATGTTTTGTTAAATAAAAAAAAAATATGCATATACAATCACATAGAGTGTTGTTTTTTTTTTTATTAGAAGGCGGATAGAAAGTTTGTCCAACGCTTCGGAGTAATATTCACGGGATATCAACAACATTGTCGACGTTGCTTCGTTCCCCGTTTTTAACCTGTCCCTTCCTTAATTTTACTTTATGCATAAATTTGTACATGCATGGATATTTCATTGTTATTCAACCTGTTTGCATTGGATTAACTATTCTATTTTCCGCAGAATATTCTAACAGAAATTGTACAGTGTCCGTAAGCATACGGTGTGGTAAAACTATCAACAATTTCGTCAAATTCGTCAGATTGGTCAAGATATTTGTCTTTGTCGATAAATTGAGATATGGGACGTCCCAGAATTATAATCAATGCGCACTTTAATGAAATAGTTGCCACTTGAGGTTTAACTATAACTTAAGCAAAATCAATCAACCGACATAATAGATAAACAGTATACTATTCTCGGCAGAGAACCTTTTTTTATCAAATCATTGTAACTAGGGTAGTATATATACAAATAAATACACCTTAATATTGCTATTTGTCCGCCATTGCTGGATATCACACAGGTTCCCGTAAAAATGTCATCAAACAAAATATCTGACGCCACAATTGAAAAGTGATTGTTGTATGCGTCAAAAGTTCAATCGACTGGGTCAGCCGGGATTAGCTATAAGTTGTATTCAGACATGTCAGTGTTGGTACTTTGATGATGCGGCATAATAGTTTTGTTTTACACACCATCCTGAACTAATATATATGTAGTGACTGTTATTTGGAATAAAGAGATAAAATGCTGACACTCTCATTTTATGCGGAATTTCTTGTGCATTTATATAGTTTCCAAATATTATTGATTACATGTACATTTATGGTCCTACTAAAAACTCCTGATATTAAAAACATTGCTGATCAACTATGCAGGTATATAGTTTTACAATTTAAAGTTCACATATGGTCAGTTTTGTTCGATGCGGTCAAATAATTTTGTTGTAAAGTCAGCATTAGGTATCAAAATTACTGAAATTTTGTTACATACATATCAATATTTTGAGTAAAAATGGTTTAAGGAGGACATGCTGGTATCCTAAATTTATGCGAACAAGAATTTGTTCTTATTATATTGCAATATTGCTGTCCATTGTATTATACATTGAATCCTGACATAAAAAATATGGCTGATATACTATGCGGGTATATAGATTTACAAATTAAAGTTCACATATGGTAAGTTTTGGTCAATGCGGTCAAATCATTTTGTTGTTCAAGTAAGCTTGAGGTATCGAAAACTACTGAAAATTTGTTACGTATCAGTATTTTGAGTGAAAAGAGGACATGCTGGCACCCTAAATTTATGCGAACAAAAATTTGTTCTTATTATATTGGAATATTGCTGTTCATTGTATTATACATTGAATCCTGACATAAAAAATATGGCTGATTTACTATGCGGGTATATAGATTTACAAATAAAGTGCACATATGGTCAGTTTGGTCAATGCAGTCTAATAATTTTGTTGTACAAGTCAGCATGAGGTATCACAACTACTGAAATTTTGTTACGTATCAGTATTTTGAGTAAAAAGAGGACATGCTGGCACCCTTAATTTATTCGAAAAAAAATTTGTTCTTATTATATTGTTATTATGGTCAGTTTTGGTCAATGCGGTCTAACAATTTTGTTGTACAAGTCAGCATGAGGTATCAAAACTACTGAAATTTTGTTACGTATCAGTATTTTGAGTAAAAAGAGGACATGCTGGCACCCGAAATTTATGTAAACAAGAATTTGTTCTTATTATATTGGAATATTGCTGTCCATTGTATTATATATTGAATCCGAACATTAAAAATATGGCTGATTTACTATGCGGGTATATAGATTTAAAATTTTAAGTTCACATATGGTCAGTTTTGGTTAATGCGGTCAAATGATTTAGTTGAACAAGTCAGCTTAAGGTATGAAAACTACTGACATTTTGTTACGTATCAATATTTTAAATAAAAGGAGGACATGCTGGTATCCTAAAATTATGCGAACACAAATTTGTTTTTATTATATTGTTATATTGCTGTCCATTGTATAAACATTGAATCCTGACATAAAACATATTGCTGATTTACTATGCGGGCATATAGATTTACAAATTAAAGTGCACATATGGTAAGTTTTGGTCAATGCGGTCTAATAATTTGTTGAAAAAGTCAGCATGAGGTATCAAAACTACTGAAATTTTGTTACGTATCAGCATTTGGGTGAAAAGAGGACATGTTGGCACCCTAAATTCATGTGAACCAAAATTTATTCTTATTATATTAGAATTATTATATTGCTGTTCATTGTATTATACATTGAATCCTGACATATAAAATAAGGCTTATTTTATACTTTGTGGGTGTACAGATTTTCAAATTAAAGTGCACATATGGTCAGTTTTGGTCAATGCGGTCAAATAATTTTGATGTTCAAGTCATAATGAGGTATCAAAACAACTGAAATTTTGTTACGTATCAGTATTTTGAGTAAAAAGAGGACATGCTGGGACCCTAAATTTATCTGAATAAAAAACAATTCTTATGATATTGCAATATTCCTATCCATTGTATCATACATTGAATCCTGACATAATAAATATGGCTGATTTACTATGCGGGTATATAGATTTACAAAATAATGTGCACATATGGTCAGTTTTGGTCAATGCGGTCAAATAATTTTGATGTACAAATCAGCATGAGGTATCAAAACTACTGAAATTTTGTTACGTATCAATGTTTTGAATAAAAGGAGGACATGCTGGCACCCGAAATTTATGCGAACAAAAATTTGTAGTCATGTGTGTAAATGAATTAAACTATTGGAGATTGTGACGGCATAGTTCAATGATGTATTACTAACAAGGACGTATACAACTAACATCAAATATATTTCTTTCCAAAGATATACATAATAAAGTGGAAATATGGTTGAATTTGATAGGTATTGGAAATACATATTTATTGCCCGTTAGTGTTGTAGACCTGGGGATACAAAGGTAGTCTAACTAGATGAGTTAGGGGAGATCTTCTTTGGCTCAATTGGTTAGAGCGCTGCCTGTAAATTCCGAGATTGTGGTTCGAATCCCGCTGGTACCATCCATGGATTTTCACATCATTGGCTCTGCGAGCAATTACTACTTGTACAAACAAGTGTATATAGGTGCCTGGCAGTTTGATATGGGGTCATGGTGGTTGACCAGCGGTCATAGGATGACCATGACATATCTAGGTGGAATTGGCCAGAGGATTTTCGAGTAGATGTCTCGGGGTTGTACAGGTAGTGGACCTGTGAGTTGCTCGGATGGATGGTACGCAGCCCGAAAAAAGAAAACGGGGAAGAGTGTTGTAGACCTGGGGATATAAGGTAGTCTAACTAGTTGAGTTAGTGGAGATCTTCTTTAGCTCAATTAGTTAGAGCGCTGCCTTTAGATCCCGAGATTGTGGGTTCGAATCCCGCTGGTACCATCCATGGATTTTCACATCATTATCATTGTAACCAAGATCGTTTTTATAATTGATAGATAGTCAGACCACAGATAAATTTGTGTTACAAGCAAGTTTTATGCGTACTTAATTTTCAACTAATTCATTTTGTATTTAATACTGTTTATAAAACGGAAGTATTAATTTTACTTTATTTTCGATGTTTACACTACGAAACTAAGATATAAAAATATTTTTAAAAAATCGTATAAAGCAGTCCTGGTTACAAGTTAACTTAGTGTTGAGCAGACAAGTCAAAAGTTAACTTGGGAACAGGTCTCGTTTTGATCGGATTTGTCAAAGCAAAAGTTAACTTATGTTAACTTTGTGGAAGGACTGGTTTCGAAGTTAACTTATGTTAACTTTATGACAGGACTGGTTCCGAAGTTAACTTTATGACAGGACTGTTATTTGCTATAAACATGTATATATCGCATTATTAGGTCAATAGCGCACTGTGAATCTTAATATTTGTTCGTGTAATACAATGTCATTTTGATTAAAATTAGACGTTGTGGTGATAATGCCCCCTAAAAGCAGTTGTTGAATTAATCTAGAAATGATAAATATTGTCCTAAACATTTACAAGATAAACTACTTCACATCAAAATCAATGACAAAACGGAATGCAAACTTCTACATTGTCATTTTCCCATTTCTAAGTAGAAACATACCCTCTACCTAATTGAATGGTGTATGTATATCTCAGGTTATACCTTATGTTCGTGTGCATGTTCACACTTTACAGACTTCATATTCAGGAGTGTGCTCCATTCTTTAAAACTTTCCAACAGGGTTATTAAAAGAAAAGAATGGCAATCCGTAAATGTTATGGACACCATTGATTGAACGTTAGATATTTACGATGGGTCTATATCTAAATTAATGAAATACATTTTTACCACGATTTGGCTTGTGGATATATTTACGTCGTCTGGTCTAAACTTGACCTTTAACCGAAGACAACTAGTTTTGCTGAATACGAATTCGCATTGCTATTTTATGTGTGTCAGTATTCATAAATCCAACATTCAGGTATTTATTCATGACGTAAGTATAACTCAATATTGGGTTATGACTTATTGTTTGTGATTTGATTTACTTTTTCGTTTTTGAGATTATGTGAAAGTTCAAATTACCAATCAACTACTTCAAGTTTACTATTTTAAGTATAAAGCGACTATATGAACAGAATTTATGTATTTATTCATTTTTATATAAATAAGGTCAAAAGTTTTATCGTTATTGTTTAACACTGTTATTTCGGGACCTTTTAATAGCTGACTGGGCTTTTCCCATTGTTAAAGACCAAACGGTGACCTATAGTTGTTAATTTCTATGTCAGTATGGTCGCTGGTTGAGAGTTGTCTCATTGGCAATCATATCACACCTGTAAAAACGTTATTCGTGGATGATGTTAACATATGTTATCCGTGAATGATGCATTGGTGGCCTTCGTCTATTATCTGCTCTTTAGTTTGGTTATTCTCATTGACATATTTACAATAATAATTAAGAAATAATTCCTTCATGTCATGCTCTATGCTCATTTTAACATGGGTAGGCATTATATTTGTCGATATTTTACATTGAGCGTTAGCCGGACTATCATCTTTTCTCTAGACCATACTCGCAAATTGTGAAAACTTGCAAAAGTGACATCATAATACTTTTCTAAAATTATTTGACAAGCAACTACACTGCTTAAAATAATCGGGAAAAAGAAGAAAACGATAAAATAAAAATATATGTAAGAACAACAGATAGATAAAGAAATGACGTCGATTCGGGTCTGATATATATGTTTTCCTAGCTTATATATTCTGAGCTACATTTGTTTTTGCAACAAATCACTGAAATATCATTTGTATATACCGTCATAACACTTTGTTTTGTACTGTACAAGGAAGTAATTTTGTTTTAATTGAAACATTTATGACAGGAAGCGGACATATTCCATTATTCATTTCATTGTGTTAATTGAAATTTAAAATAATTTCCTGGTCCTAGTGACACAGTTTTCCTCCCATATCACACTAACTAAAATAACTGTAGATATATTTTTGAAAGTACAATATTTACGAAACATTGTTTAATCATAAACAACAGTACACACTTGCGTTGTATTACAACAAATTAAATATTTGTTTCTATATTTCCACTACAGATCAATTTACACTAAGATTCATCATCAACTATTTTCTACATTAGGTAATGCCTGTACAAAGTAAAAAACGTGACCGTTGTTTACCCTTTGTTTGACCCATATTTCAGCCTAAACATCGCATATATCCTAGTAAACTTGAAATTAAAAATACAACTGATACCAGAAGGACTGCTTCACATCTTGATCTTTTCGTCATTATTGACACAGCTGGACGACTTCATACGAAAATCTATGACAAACAGGACGATTTCAACTTCCCAATTAGCAGTTTCTCATTTCTCAGCAGTAACCAACCATCTGCTTCTTCGTATGATGTTTACATCTCTCAGTTGATACGTTATTCTCGTGCATGTTCACCCTATACGGACTTCATATACAGGAATATGCTCCTAACACAGACACTGCTCCAGCAAAGTTATGAGGAGGACATATTTAAAATAACACTCCGTAAATTTTACGGACACCATCACGAATTTGTTGATCAATACGATGCGTCTTTGTCCAAACTGACTAAGGACAATTTTACAACGTGTTTGATTATGGTTTGTCAATACGTCGTCTGCGGTTTTAATTACCGAACGTGACTTATCCCCGATTGTGACTGTTTTGCTGAGTGTGAATTCGAATTGCTATAAGACGTGTCACGTTACTTTTCTATTCGGAATTCAGGTATTTAGTTTCGATTTAATATTCGTAATTCTCATCGGATTTTGTCAAATGTTTTATCGTTTGTAGTTGTAAATTGGATTTTTTCCTGTTGTATTCGTGTGTTGTGATAATCAATCATACAGTTTATCTATTAGATTTTAGTTTGGTTCAACTAAATCTATACCATATTTCTAAGTTTACAGCTTTATTAAGAAGAAATACCGATAAAGCTAGATAACAAATTAATCATCTTATCACTACCACAAATTGATATTAATTAGTATTATAATTTTCATAGCTAATAATAAATGTTATATCAACACTACAGACCTAATCTTGAGTTCTATCCTAATTCTATCCCATTTAAGGGAATGTTTTAGGAATTCAAATGTGTCATCACTTAAATTTGTGCGCTTATCGATTTGGCCAACGCGGCTGTGAATTTTGATATGCTTGGTGAGTATATTGATCAATCCATTTTTATTTTGTAGTAAGTCACCGGCGTTATCATTTATATCTGTTATGTAGTCATTTTATTAAAAAAAATACTGTTTGCAAAAGTATGAATTATTCTAAATGATCAAGATATTTTAATCCCAGACAGAAACCCTAGCCGTAACTGTTGACTTTTTGGTACTTATAAGTCCTCAATGCTTTTCAACTTTGAATCATTTTTGGCTTTTGAATTTTTCTCATTAGAGCGTCACTGGTAAGTCTTGTGTGGACGAAACGCGTGTCTGGCGTTTTTAATTTTAAACCTAGCACCTTTTGTAAGCTACTATTCGTGTGTTTCTCTGTCATAGATGTTCTCCCATTTATTTGAATTGTAGTCCTATCTTGTTATGTTGTCATTTAAATTTAATATTATATTAAACATTGCCATAAAAGCGGGAGGTTTGTCATGCCACAAAACCAGGTTCAACCCACCATATCAAAATGTTCTGTACCAAGTCAGGAAAATGGCCATTGTTATATTATAGTTTGTGTCTGTGTGTGTTATATTTTTATGTGGATTTTCTATCGTGTCGTAGTTATCCTGTTATATTTGATGAGTTTCCCTCAGTTTTCGTTTGTAACCCTGAACTGTTTTTTTTTCTCAATTGATTTATTAAATTCGAACAGCGGTATACTACTGTTGCCTTTATTTGATGTGTTTGAGCTTTCGTTCCGAATTTTCATTGGAGTTCAGTAATTATATTGTCAGCCCCCATTGTTAGGATGTGCGTATATTTCATTATAAGTACACAAAACATGCACATGTACAGTACTTCTATCATATTAGAGTTCAGTGAATTAAAAGTGCAGTGCATACGTACATGTACATGTATACTCTACAGACTGTACCCGAATGAAGTTTATTAAACACTGTCTTGAAAAAAAACCACAATTACTAATTAGAAAAAAGGTGAAGATAATCTAAAAAGTAAAAACACAAAAATACTGAACTCCGAGGAAAATTCAAAAAGAAAAGTCCAAAATCAAAAGGCAAAATCAAAAGTCCGAACACATCAAACGAATAGATAACAACTGTCATATTCCTGACTTGGTACAGGGATTTTCTTAATATGTAGAAAATGGTGGATTGAACCTGGTTTTAAAGCCAGCTAAAACTCTGACTATCACACCTGAATATAAAGAACATAGAACGCACATGCAGAATAAAAGCTTAGCAAGATTTATATTTAAATAAATATCAAGTATCAGCACATATTAGTACACAGTACATATATCTGAGTAGCATATACAGAAGTAAACAATTTAAGCACAAGAAAAGGACTAAATGCCGCTACAGCACAAAAAAGTCATGTAATGTATAAACAAACCAATGAAATAAATAAATAATATATAAAATTAACAACAAACAAATAAAAACATAAGAATAACGGCAGGCTTCAAAGTCAAGTCATGACATCAACAGGTCAAGTTTCTATTCGAGTTATGACTGATTTGTATGATAACTAATCCAAAAGTGTAGAATAATCCATTTATTAAATTTATAACTTTGTATGTGTATAAAGGAAAAACTGAGAGTTAATGATGGTTGAACAAGGAAATGGTGTACATTTTACATGTATATGTGCCATCATGACCATGTGGACGTTTGTGTACAAAAACATGCACCAGTTACAGTAACATACTGACAGAATCAGTAAATAGATAGGGAATTTTGTTTTCGTTTGTTTTAACTTTCTTTTCGTTGCACTGTTTTAAGTAGCATCGTGACTTTATACTGGAAAAAATGTGGTCACAAATTCTTTGGGATAGATGGAAGTCAAGTTAAATGCATATTCAGAAAGAGTTCAAAATGATGAGAAACAATACAATTGAATGAATACAGTTAAGGTTACAGGTCTTAATTTGACTTTAACTAGAAGTTAAACATGGAAAGTAGAACATATTTAAATTAATGCCAATTTGATATTTCAGCACAAATAACGCAACCTCAAAATGGCGGGTTTTAATATCAGCTCCATTCTCTTTCGAAAGTAGCAACGACGGAGGTTTCTACGTGCTTACTTTCTTACTGATTAGGCAATGCCGTCATGTAACTGTTCAGCAACTGTATACATTCATTTTCACCCGTGTCAACTTATCAATAAAATAAACACATCTTCATTTATACAACCACATAAGTATCCCAACGTTTTGTACGCGCAATAGTGTTTTTGCTAACAATTTCATATATTCTTCATATTCTCAACAAAACAATATCAGCTCGCCTTAGACGACGCGCTTGATATTACAGCTGATTCAGTCAAAAAATAAAGATGCCATTATTCTATATGTACCAAGAGAAACCTTTTTGAAGCTAAGATATGTTTTTGCTAAGAAAAAAAGGTTATTTCACATAATATAATTGTTTAAGGTTCATAGTCGATCTATCATGTTTTGTTCAATTATCATCGATTTTCATATCCATACATTCATTGTATGACGAGTTTATCCTTTCTTAATTTACATAGGTGTACATATAGTAGATCTGCATGGACATCATTCAAATGAGGAAGTATACATTTCAGGTCAATGTGGTATTTTTTTGTTTTTTTTTGTGTTTATAAATATCCATTTTCCAACATATGCATATGTAACCAGAGACAGATTTCATATATCTCAGATGTTAAGGTATTTAAGTTGTTCACATTCATTATTTTTTTATGTAATCATGGAAATGTTTTGGTTGTTTGTTTAAAAAAAAACATTTATGTCTGCTCTAATATACTATGATAAGAAAAATGCAATGTAAGTTTTGTTTTCAGTATATTTGAATTTTACTTTATTGCGTATTTTGCAAATTTTTATCGATTTGATATAAAAAAAAATACGTGTTCAAGTTTTAAACAGTTAGGAAGCAAGTTGTTACAACTTATAATAATCCCTATCCATTTTGTTGGTGCGAGTGCTGCCTTGTAGCAATTTTTAGAAATCTTCAACGATATTGCTCTCCCTCTCGCTCACTCTTAACACATGTCACTGATGTCAGCCATCAAGCGTCCCCTATCGACGAACTATCATCGTGTGTCATGACCATACCGGCAAATAGTGTCGAGGATGAGGCAAACATTCAGTCCCTGAAACGGTGATCGAAACTGGAACATTTGTGTTAGTAGTCCGATGTGCTAACCACTACACGACTCTCCAGTTAGGTCACAAATAAGTATATATTGTTTTCACAGAAATTTTCTAAACAAAATACTTACGACACTTCAAATGATGATTTTACCCTCAGAGGTATTTTCATTTAATCATGGATTTGGCATTCATATTCGATTACCCTACCAATAGTTAAATGAAAATTACGGCTGCCATGAATTATTTTGATTCTAATAGGATAAATTCGATAATTTTGTTAACCGTGAAAGCCATATACACATGGTAATGCTTTGGCTGTTCCATTTTCCCAAGTTTGATAATGAAATTATGAATGTTATATATGTAGTTCAATGTAAAAAAAGAAGATGCGGTATGATTGCCATTGAGACAACTGTCCACAAGAGACCAAAATGACGCAGACATTAATAACATAATTATGATTTTTTGTATCGCTTTGTTTACGTATATATTTTTCTTCCAATGTAATTTAATCGTGCTGAGGCGTACAAGAAACTAAAAAAAACGAGCGGTATATACATTGGATTTTTTCATACGAAAACATACGTGTGACGTCATCTTGTTGTGTTGCCATGCCAAGACAATAACACAATTTCGCGGAATTTTCATTTTATGAAATTTTACCATAAAAATTAATCAAAATGGATTGATTTGTTTAGTTGCTTTAGAAATAGAGATAAATATATTGCATCTGAATCTTGGCCTACGTTATCAGGGGTTTTTTATGTCAAAAATTGAGAATATCTGGTAGCAGAAATAAGTTGGTTGTAACGCGGAACAGCCGTTTTTGTGTATTACTGCATTTGCGCTAAAGATAGATATATTGTAATTAGACTGGTTGACAATAATAGGTTGTCATATCATTATTGTTTATATTTAATACAAATCCTTTATGCTTAGGTTTGTCAAAGCTTAAAGTACATCACAACATAAAAACCTCATATTCCCCCCAGTATTTATTAATTATTGACAGTAGATGGAGGCCGGACTGAAACTGCAGCAGAAACACTGCCAACTTTGATTTGATTCGTCCGACCCGCATATGTAGAGTATTTGCATTTTAATAGAATTGGAATCGAACTTTCGAATTTAAATTTAACCTCCCATAGTTTACTCGATATTATACTTTGTGTTTTATTTCAAATAACGGTACTTTCCTATCCAAAATTCGTGTTTTTGGTTCTGATGTTATATTTGTTATTCTCATCGGATTTTGTGTAATGCTGAGTCCGTTTCTGTGTGTGTTACATTTTAATGTTGTGTCGTTGTTCTCATTTTATATTTAATGCGTTTCCCTCAGTTTTAGTGTGTTAACCCAATTTTGTTTTTGTCCATGAATTTACGAGTTTTGAAAAGCGGATTACTATACCGTTGCCTTTAATTAGTGTGTAAATATAATATTGATCAATAGAGCAGACAAAAATATAATTTCAGTACCTTGAATTGTTGAGACTCAAATCTAAATGTAAAACAAAATATATCCCTTAACAATAAGGTAGTATGAATTTCAATATGGATATCATAGCATAAAAAATACATGTGATGTAGATTTCATTAGGACTTACGATCAAGTTTGATCGCAAGTTTTTTTCATGAAAAAGGGCATACTTTAAGATCTCTGAAGTCTTGGATTTGATTATTTTTCACATTTGACCTGATGATTAAGTTGTGAAATGAAAACCTCTTTAAAGAGAAAATTGACATTTCTTCCATTTTGAGTGTAAACTCTTGTAACTTTTATAATACGATTCGGGCACGATATATGCGCACTAACACTGATTTGATCAAGTCAATATATAAGAGCTGGACGAATTGAATTAGGCTCAAGAGAATGTGAACTACATATCTGGGTAAGTTCAGTTACCTAGTTAATCAAGTGTTTGCGATTTGTCACATATGCATCAATGCAAGTTCCAGTTTTGGGTTGTAGAATTAATAAAAATCCGTGACTACATATTTGAATTTAAGTCTCTAAAAAGGAGAAACTGCAAATGACCTTCAAGCGTTTTGTCTGAAGTCTCACATGTAAAATCTTGTCATGAGAGTTTTAGTTTTGAGGACTGTTTAAACGACTAAACATTAAAGTACAACAATTAGATCAATCCAAAGTATTACCTAATAAATATGGTTATACACACTATCCTTAATAAATGCTTTGTCTGATGTTGCCTATCCATACCTTCTAGTTAATTTCATTATTGACTAACAACAGAAGTTACAAATTTAAGACAAAAAGCAACACAAGAACAGATAAAACAAATTCAAAAAAAATAAAATGAAACGATTGTGTTTTAGAAAATTAAAGTGTATTTTTTTTTATGTAACTGTAGCCTACCATAACCACACTTAATATTTAAAGATTTACTCAAGAAAAGTCAAAGGAAAATGTTTGTAGCGAGAAATAATATAATTCGAATGGTTTTATATAGTTTATTTCCTTTGTAGAATGCACATTTTTGTATGAGACGCGTTATTCCAAACACAATGTGTGTTTTAATTCGAAAGTATACCTACCTAAAAGATAAAAATGAGGCATGGCAGCTTTTCAACAAAACAGATGTATTAGAAAAAATTGTTTAAAAACATAAAGTTATTCAACTTTTGCTCATTCATTCATAGACATTTTCACTTATTTCAGTAAATCTGAAAGTTACTTGCACAACTGCACCAACGATATACAACTGTATTTTGCATATTGTTTAATACGTAATTAATAAACATATATATTAAATAGATCTGTGTGATATGATAGTGAAAAAGTTCATCAATGAACAGTTAAAAATTAATTGAAATGATGCGAATTTGTTAAACAACGAGCTCAGGGTATTTATGCCACCATTCAATAAAATATGATACTCGAACAATTCGTTCCGTCTTCATTATGAATGTTCTTATCGAAACGTGAAATGTATTGTCTCATCTGTGTTTTCAAAAGACACTCTACATCGAACTTCTTTCTGATTGGTCTCTTGATATCCCAAGAAGTGTCCAGAGATCGATTCAATATAACCTTTTTGTTTAATCAAAATGATTAGTATTATGACAACAAACACAACTAAAATCATGATAACAGCTATTGACAATGTTGTAAGCACACCAGTGTTTATTACAGTGCTATCCTTGTTCTGACCTGAAAATAAAAGGACAATATCATTATTATTGAAATATAATTCAATGTTAGGTTTTCTTCTACTTTTCTTTAAATGTGTATTTTTAATTCAATGCAAGAAAAATATTTCATAGAGTTCTTTAGATTGCTTGTAAGATCTTACACCTAAATAACATATACTTGAAAAATATTGACAACTATATTTTATACATGTGTATTTTGAAAATTATTTAAACAACAGGTTATGAATGAAGGACTCTGTTAAGGCTTGTAGATATGACAAGAGCGGAGTGATGTAAGCTAGTTAAAATATTCAATTATATGTTTTAGTAAAATCGGTATATTTGTCACTGAGCAATTACAAAATCAAAATTAAAAACCAATTGTTCTTTAATTGATAGTCTTTCCATAAACAAAACCTATGTTTTTCTAATATGAAAGTAAAATTCGGGTAGGAATGTCATTTCCATCGTCAAATTTGTTACTTCAGGTTTGCAAAATGTTACTTCCGGTATTCTTAAAACGTTTAATTGACACTGATATAAAAAAAACTGGTTTTATAAACTTCTGTTTTAATTTTAAAAGTACAGAAAAAAAGCTACCTCCGATACAAAGTCACTTCCTGTTCGCTTTCCCAATGATAAATGGGTTAAAACCTGATGCAAAATCTCCCAAAGCTTTTTCATGTATACATATGAGGTAAAAGCAAAGGTCAAAATCTTGAAAGTCAACTTAACCTATGACATTGTGCTCAATGTCAAGGTCATCCAGCAAGGACCTCAAACCAAAGAACAATTGGTTTTAATTATTTTTGGAACATAAGTTATATCAGCATATGCATATTTTTAAATAACGAGGGGAGAAAACTCTTATTAGATGTAAGCTTATCCTTTATACCAATATCTATGTGTTCAAGTTACGACATGTCGCAACTAACAACAATGTAAAAATATGCCGTCGATATCTTGTATCGTGTTTGAAAAGAGGCCAAAAACCCAATTTAGAAATGACCTTGACCTTTGACCTTTATTTTTGTTTTAACTAAGGACCTCAAATCAAAACACCCTAGGTCTCTTTGACTTATGGTTTACCAATTACAATTACATATTTCTTGTTTTGAATACAGAAAGGGGAAATAAATCACATATGGAGTTTCTAGACCACTTCGGTCAAAACGATTCTAATGATTCTGAGGATATAACGAGACAATTGGTGACAAAAAATGTCATAATCTTTTTCTCTTGCGAAGGAGATTCGTACGTAAGAAAAATAGTGTTTGGGCGGAGAACTCTTACAATAAAAAGCGTTCGGTTAAACAGAGCCAGTTTCAAAGTCGCAATAACTGTTCGATAACTTTAGCAAAAAATCTAAGCGACATCTTGCGAAACGAAAAAGCATCGTCAGAAAAAAAGTGGCGGAAGAAGAAAAAAAAGATATTCAGATGAAAATCAATAGGACTTTCCACAGAAAAGTGGAGAAACCTAATTATAGCTTTAACAGGACGAAAAACTAAAATTATTAGACTGGTATGACAATAAAATATAACATGTTTAACCCCGCCACATTCTGTATTTATTTGCCTTTTCCAAGTCAGGAGACTGTAACTCAGTGATTTTGTACATACATGAGGCCGTTAGTTTTATCGTTTAAATTGTTTTACATTGTCATTTTGGTGTCTATTATAGCTGACTATGCGTTATTGGCTTTGCTCATTGTTGGAATCCGTACGGTTAGCTAAAGTTGTTAGATTCTGTGTCATTTTGTATCTTTTGGAGAGTTGTCTCATGTGCAATCATACTACATCTTCTTTTTCATATTGATCACATAAATTGTAACCTTTTCTTTTTATGTGACAATCTTTTCGAATAAAAAGACAACAGTCACAATAGTGTAAAGATATATTGATAGAGTTTTTCATCGTAATATGCTTGTCAGATTTATAAAAAGTCAAATTATATAACTTTAAGGCTGGATACAATATATAGAAAAGAAATCTAAAATTTCTTTTTCTAATTAGTACTTAACTATAAAAATATTACACTAAGCCTGAGTCTCACTCATTATCAAACAAAGTATACCTGGTCAGAGGGTTAATAATTAAAATAACATCCTTTGGAAATTAAATGATATCAAGATAAACTTTTCTCGAGTAAAATCAGAATACTTTTGTATTCCATAGCGGCAATTAAAAGTTATTAAGCTGCTTCAGATTTAACTATCCCGGTTATCATGTGACTTTTACATTCAGATGTATATCATTAATGGACGATTGATAATCAATGGAAATGAACGAGTTACATAAATTAAATGGTCATAACTATTTATGACCATGTGTATGTTCCAGACCATATAAGTATTTGGACCATACGCGTATGGTCGTGACTGTATGGGTATATACTCATATGGTCGGGGTTATTAACTGGTTTACTTCTAGAAACATGTCATCGAATAGATACTACCAACAGTCATCTTATTATAAATTTATTAAAAATTAAAAATTACAAAATTAACAAAATAGAATAAGCAGTTTCACATTATGAATTTCATCATTAGTTACATCATGCAGTACACACATATTTTTTTTCATTACCGATATGTTATCATGAGTGAATGGCAAAAATGACGATCTGGGAAGATAACTTCCAAAAATATCTAAATGAACCGGCTGTTACACAAAATTCAACTATTTTACTACAGTAAACTGACGTAAAAGTCGACAGGACAAAGAGTCTTATAATTTGCCTTCTTTTGAAACTTTATTTAATAAGCATTATCAGTGCAATATTCAGAATTTTTATACTTGTACGTGTTTTTGTTTTAAAAAAAATGAACGATGTCACCGGCAAGGACCCTAGTTTAATTTTCAAAGTTGTCTGGTGATATGATGTGCTTTAGTCTTGTTACGATATTGGAGATCTAGAGCCTTTTAAAAACACATTAGACACATCGGGATGACCCAGGACCCAATAAAAGCTATGGTAATGTGTGGAAGTAAATGTCGCCCCACGCATACATGCAAGAATACAATTATCGATGAAAACTAACTTTGGCAGCAATATTTAATGTTATTTTAATTGTAAATAATACAATTGCATGTAGCAATCATTGTTTTTTTTATAAAGTTTTCTAATGCATATTATTAAAAAAAATACCTATATGGTCCAAATACTGATATGGTCCGGCCCGTTAATAACCAAAAGAGTATATACTCATATGGTCCGACCATACGCGTACGGTCGGACCATACGCGTATGGTCGGACCATATGAGTATACGCATATGGTCATGACCATACGCGTATGGTCCAAATACTCATATGGTCCGGAACATGTATTTTACCTGCCAACCCCAGGTATTTACAGTAATGTCAATTGTACAATACAAATGGGTTTTTTTAAGTTTTAGTTCAGAAATATGATTTCTTGCTTCAAATTGAGTTTGTATATTAAGGTTATAGGACCACATAGCCGCCGTTGACTCCTTCGATAAAACTCGAAAAAAATGCAAAAGGACCTTCGTATACAATTATTTGTTTTTAACGTACTTATTTTTAAAATCTCTTAAAACCTGTTATAAGATCGACAACATGTTCATCTTACTGAAACCGAAAACCAATCAGCTAAGTTAACACGTTTTTAATTAAAGTTTGATTGATTTTTTCACATTTTGGCTATCTTCTCTGCCATTATTCTAAAATGGCGACTGCTTTGGGATGTAGACACGACACACCGTGTATTCATTCAGTTATTTTTTAAAAGATAACTTGTAGAATATTGATTACAGTGTGTCTTATTGTTTTAAAAACAGTTTTATTTCACCTTTTCCTTAATGTATTTATTAGAAACGGTTTCTCGCACTGAAGATAAGAACAAATAAGCTTTTATTTTTTAAATTATAAAAACTGAGGAACTCAAATTCATTTTTACTTGAACGCTTACTACCAAGTTACAACTCCCGTTAGCGCCCTGTGTCCCATAGGACGCGAATGACTTAAAATTATAATTACTGTTCTGATACACGTTTGCATTCTTAAACTGTAGTTTAATTATATAAAAAAACACGAACATATTGACTATCAGTTGAATTACAACATACATTTGATAAATAATTTTATTCAAACATGACTTTTGTTCCTGTGACGACTTTGTGTACTAGGAATTTTGACGTTTTTTCTAATGACTTTTGATTCCTGTGACTTTTAACGTTTACCCTTGAATAGTTGCATATGATATACCATGTCTAGTTCTGACAAAACTGTTAAAATGAACCAAAATATTTACTTAAACTTTGGAACAAATTCCTTTTTAGAAGTTTATCAAGACTTGCTATTGAAGATCTATAATATCTAATTCTTAATTTAAAAGAATTTTTTTTTGGTTTTCATGCTATATTGATTTCATTTTCTTTATATGAAATTGTTGTTTAAGTACAGCTCTTTATAAGAACCAGGCAGAGTGCCATATACATGTGATACATGGGGAGTTCCCGATATTATCTTTAATTGGCCTAGTAGAAGCAATAAATGAATAATGCTCAAATAATTTTGAGTGGGAAAATATGAGTGGTTGCCATGGTAACGGTCAAACTATTTTTGGGCTGTAAACCGTGGTAAAATCTTTCAAAAATCAGCTAAATCACCACAATTCAGAGCCTGATTATGAATAGAATCATGCATTTTTCAGTAGTGTTCATATGTAAAATTGATACAACTTGGTACAAGCTTCATTTTTGTGAAGATCGCATGTCAACCAAATTTGTAATTTTTTGGAAAGATTTTGTGAAAAAAAGCATACTTTAAATTTTTCTGAAATTGGGATTTTTGCGAAATTATCAAATTTTCTCTGGTGTTTTTCAGAAAAGTACAAATGTGTACAGAATAGTTGGCACTGTAGTTATGAAGTTTGGATACTTCTTTACCAAATTAAATAGAAAAATGCGTGGGATTTTCTTTCGTTTTATCACCATAGCAACCGATTTTCCTTCGAAGCGGAGTATTTATATGCAGATAATTGCATTTTAAGAGCTTAAATGTCCTGAATTTTTTCATAACCGATAAGAAAATACATAAAATCTAACGCAAACTTTTAATTACTTTCTTCAAGTGTTGTTGACTTCAATTGTTACTTCGGAAACACATATTATCCATAGCAACATCCACTCTAAAACTGCATAAATAGAAATGAAGTGAAGACATTTAGTCTAGAAGTGTTTATTTTCAAATTGGAATATGACTTCATTCTTTGCTTCACTCACAGTCTTGTCTGAGTTGTTTTCTTCAGATTGTTCAATAAATGTAATATATAATGTAACATTGGGGTTGGGGGGTTTGGAAAAAGGGGGGAGGGGAATATGTTGATTTTTTTAAATGTTGCATACAAGTAGATACTTAAAAAGACAATTGTGTTTGGTCGGAATTTGTTCCGAGTTCATCATCTGATAATCAATTTTTGAAAGTTAACAGATGAGGATTGAAAAAGCCGAGCAAACTTGGCTAATGGTAAGACAAGATATGGCCCTTACAATTGTAGGAAAATTCTTAATTTCTAATGGCACGCCGTCTGAGATGTTATTCCGCCAGCATAAATCACAGAATTGACCTGTAACATAATATTAAGCTGTACAAACGAATAATAGAATCATTTGATCAAAGCATTTCTAAACTGAAACTGAAATGTAATGGATGGACGGATAGACGAACAGGCAAATTGAACACATTTCAAGTTGGTGGTGACTTAAAAAATGATAATAGTCAATTGGTTATCGCTAACATCAGAATGAAACCCTCTTAATATATACATGTAGCTAGTAACGCATCATTAATAACTCCTTTGTTGTACTAATATCCCGCAATTTGAATTCAGGATCTCCGAGATAAACAAATAAAATGCATCTGCTTAGTTGGAATTGTGCTAATCACGGTAAACAAATTATGCTATAACCGGCACGTTTATTAAATCAAAATTATCAAGCAAAACAATTGTATCAATTATGAATCTTCTTTCACTATGCATCGTTTCACATGTATCTCTTCCGTTCAAGATTCCGATAACATTATATCTAGTTGTGTGTGTGTGTGTTGGGAGGGGGTTCAGCTAAAGCAAACTTATAATCCTTCTGAAATCCCCTTCCTCTCCTTTTAGATAGTGAACATGAAAAAGGGTATCATTTTTTTAGGTTGAATCTTCCAAAAATATATTTTGCTATTCTCAACGTTTTTTTTTTAACCTTTACATGAATTACGCCCCTATTTTCTGTCTCTGCCTCTGTAACCTTTATATACAAGATACAGTAATAATTTGATAACAAATTCTACATATGGTCTTATTCAATTGACAGCAACCCTTTAAACAGCGTAGTACTTACCAATCTTATTTTTCTTTGTAATTATCAATGCTTTCCAGTCCCAACAAGTTGTAATCATTCATGAATACAAGACTTTAGTATAAGTATACCATGTGAAATAAAAGAATAAATTTCCAATGTCCCACGCATTGCACACATTTGATCGATTCAAGGTAAAAGGGCAAAAACTCAAATAAACACTTTTATGGCCGCGTCGCAATTGGCAATTTGGGGGGGGGGGGGGGGGGTAGGTTTAACCCATGTCCGTTAGTACATTAGTCGTCACAAAGATGGTTTTCATTTTCTAATTTTAGTTTGCCTCAATCAAATCTTATGAAACATATTGAAACACATATACGTAATGCTTATTATCACAAAACAGAGATCAAGTTTGAATTTTGTTTGTGTCACTGTCAATTGTATACATGTAATTTGCCTAAAATGGCCTGGTAAACTAAAGAAATTTCTTAAAGTGTGACCATCTGATCTTAGTAGAACCTGTCTGGAGCCCTCTTTTGTCATACATACAATATTATATTTTTCATATAGATTTTGTTTTATCTTTTCTGTTAATTTACAAAAGAAGATGTGCAGGGTATAATTGCTAATGAGACAACTCTCTACAAGAGACCAACATGACACAGAAATTAACAACAATAGGTTATCATACAGCCTTCAATTATGAACAAAGCCCATGCAGCATTGTCAGCTGTAAATGGTCTCGAAATGACAATGCAAACAATTCAAACAAGAAAACCTAGCCGCCAAACTTTGCTGTTGGGTTTACATCTTTTAACATAACCTCCCTTTAAATTTTCATGAATTTGTGATATGACATTGAGAAGTTGTTATATGATTAAACACATTTAGTCTAGAGGTTATTGATGTGTAAACCGGGGCGATTAACTCACAAACTGAATAAAAGTCGTAACTAAGGAGTTCGTCGCCATATTGACTGTCCAAAAACCATAAATGTCCGATAAATCCAACGGAATCTTAAATGAAATAGCACCTGCCTCAAACACTTCATTTTAATTAAAGTCAGTATAGGGGAGTGGGAGGGTGGTAGAAGGGTTTCTAATCCCGAAATACAGGGCTTAAAAACACGAAATCCTGAGGTCTAATGTAAATATAGCTAAATCCCGACATCCCGAAATTCTTAAAATGAATTTCAGGATCCCGGAAGGATCAATCGCGAAATCCCGAGCTTAAAAACACCCGATCCCGCAGTCCCGTTAAAGGTCCTTACATTCCCTCCACCAATATAGAAAGTCTCTGATCCTGTATCAGACATTCATAAACACTCACGGTTGTCCGAAATCAGTAACATTTTAATGATGTTTTAAAAGAATCATACAAAAGTTTTGAAAATACTTTAAAGGCGTACATTTGTGAGATATTTCTATATATTTTTCATCATTTGTTTTGTCAAGGTAATATATTTCACTTGCAAATTAAGTGCAAAACATAACTATTATGGTCTAGAAATATTCTTATTTATATTGCAAACAAAAGAAAAATGTTGAAAAAAGTGAAGACTAGGAAAAAACTAACGCAGTGTGAGGGAATATTTGAAGACAAAAATAAATCCGTGTGTCATCCCCCTCTTTTTAATATCAAAACTGTCAATTGAGCTGTTTACTCGATAATAAATAAAAAAAAAAGGTTAAATAATTTACTATTAAATAGAAGAAAAATGTAAATATATAACAACATAATTCCTGTAAAATCCTGGGGCCTGGTTTTCGAAAGTATCTTACATTACATTAATTGCTTGATAAACGAATTAGGTATAGACAATTCACTTGGAAACTCAACATTTACCCTCACGACACTTACCAAAGAGGAAATCCTGGATAAGCATAGGTCTGTTCTTTGTTCCTTTGGTGTTTCAACCAAAGATGAAGAACTGGATCTTCCATCACTTTATTGGATACCTAAACTACATAAGTGTCCTTACAAACAACGGTATATTGCAGGGTCTTCCAAGTGCTCCACGAAACCCCTTTCTAAATTATAAACAGCTATTTTATCAGCAATCAAAGACGGACTTCAAAGTTATTGTGAAACTGCCTATTCTAGAGGTGGCGTGAATCAGAAGATCTTTAAGAGTACATACAATATAACTCTCTTTCATCTTGTAACATTATTAAAACATTTGACTTTTCTACTCTTTACACAAGTATTCCACATTCCAAAATAAAAGACAAATCAAAAGAGTTGGTATTACTTTGCTTCATAAAAAAGAATGGCCAACGTAGATACAAGTATCTTGTCTTAGGGAGGGATAAATCCTGATCACTCTGATTCAAACAAAAAATTCTCTGAAACCGATATTATCAAGATGCTTGATTTCTTGATTGACAACATATTTATTACGTTCGGAGGACGTGTTTTTCAACAGACTGTCGGCATCCCAATGGGAACAAACGGTGCCCCTTTACTTGCTGACTTGTTTCTTTATTATTATGAGGCAGACTTCATGTCGGAATTCTTAGGAAGAAAGATAAGAAGTCAGCAATATCTACTTTCCGCTATATAGATGACGTTCTTTCACTAAACAATTCAAAATTTGGTGACTATGTGGAACGCATCTATCCCATCGAATTGGAGATAAAGGATACTACAGATACAGTTAAGTCTGCTTCATATCTTGACTTACATCTAGAAATTGACAATGAGGGTCGGTTGAAGACAAAACTTTACGACAAAAGAGATGATTTCAGCTTTCCAATTGTGAACTTTCCATTTCTTAGTAGCAACTCTCCAGCAGCACCTGCATACGGGGTATATATCTCCCAATTGATACGATATTCCCGTGCTTGCATTTCCTATCATGATTTTCTTGATAGAGGGTTACTGCTCACAAGGAAAGTATTAAGCCAAGAGTTCCAAATGGTGAAGTTGAAATCATCCCTTAGTAAATTTTACGGACGCCATCACCACGAGTTGGTTGACCGTTATGTAATAACCGTTTCACGAATGATATCGGATATGTTCCGTATGTCGTAACTACAATCCCCTTCCTTTTCATGAATTTGACCTACCGAATTAGACTATTTACCGGATTTGTAATCACATAAGCAACACGACAGGTGCCGCATGTGGAGCAGGATCTGCTTACCCTTCCGGAGCACCTGAGATCACCCCTAGTTTTTGGTGGGCTTCGTGTTGTTTATTCTTTAGTTTTCTATGTTGTGTCATGTGTACTATTGTTTTTCTGTTTTTTATGACTCTTTTATGACTAAGACATGTCTTATGATGGTCTTAGGACATGTCATAGTCGTATTATGTGTTTTCGAAAGTGTCCTAAGTTACGATTTGTCATAAGTTTTGTCGTAAACTTCAGACCCTAGTGACATGACTTATGATGGTCTTATGATTGTCAACTCATCAAATTTTAATGACTTTTCATGTATAATATCATGTTAATTGCAATACAAATATTTGTTGTTTTTCTCAGTATAATAAGCTAAATAGTGAAAAAAAATTCAACTACGTGAATTAAAATGTTAATCTCTTGCGACATACACTTTTGAATTCTTTTCTAACTAATGGTTTTGTATAATAATGATACATATTATTTTGTTCCTAGTATAATTAATAGTACAGCATTAACGTATGTGCACGAGCATTTTGTTAAGCGGGTACTCGATGTACCGAATCTAAAAAGTATTTACATTCAAAGTACAATGCATGTATGATAATACACGAAAGCGAAGTTCAAGATTTATCATATAATTAAAAAACGAAATTTAAACAAATTATCAACCCATACTTCAATTCCTTTTTGTATAAAATTTTATGTTCATTATAATGAAAAAAATAAAATATTCGTAAATATTAAGAAAGGCAATAATTATCATGTTCATACTTTTCATTGTCATTTTTTTATTTATCACTTTATAATCATTATTTAAAATAATAAAAAATTATGTTCACTTATGACAGTCATAAGAGCATCATAACTATGACTCTCTTAATACAGCTTTGGTTTACATCCTATGACATATCATACATTTAGGATAGTCATAGGATGATCATAAAATATGTCCTAAGCTATAGACACGTTTTTTCAATTATCACCCGTAGTAATAATCTTCGCCGCTGGGCGCGCTATAATCACGTCCGCCATTACAGTAATGATAAAAACGTAAACAAAGCATTCAATAGTAACGAGAAATATATAAACAAGTTAGATCATCCTCATCATGTCTTCTGAAGTTAAACATTGTGTTAAAAGTTCAATGCCAGCTATTTTCAAAGAAATAAAGGACTGGAATGACGATATGAGGAGTTGGCCAAATTTAATGTACGGTGACATTTATAACTACTTGATAAGATCAAAGGCAGTTGATGGGGAAACAATGAAAAACTTTAAGAGCTTACAGAGTTATAATTATTTTCAAAGTGGAAATGTAGATAAAATATTGCATTTCAATGCAACAGATAACAAAATATTTATGAAGGCGAGTGTACGATCATCCCAGACTGTGAGTAGACTTAATGATGCCTATGTTATGTGCACAGGGGAAGGTGCAGTGGAACAAGCCTGGTGTACATGCATGGCTGGTTTAGGACTTTCCTGCAGTCATGTCGGAGCATTATTGTGGAAGATCGAGTATGCTGTGAGAAACAGCATGACTGGAGTAAGTTGCACAGACGAAACTGCCAAGTGGAATAGAGGAACTACCAGGAACATTGAACCAAAGCCCCTTGTCAGTATTCAGCTGAAAAAACCCAAACTTGGTGAAAATACGATGGGTAATGAAAATGTCCCTGGACTACGAGATACACCATTTTATGTCTCTAAAGAGGAATTTAAAGAAGCCGTCAATGCCTCACCAATGCTACCTTTATTTGAAATCAAAGGAACAATCATGAACAAAAGCTTTAAAAGTAATCCGTCAGTTCGTACTCAAGAAAGTATTGAACAAGTTCATGGTGAACATAATGATTTGTCGTCGTGTGCTAAATGTGTGCAGTTTCTTTCTAAATATGTGTTACTGACGGATTCTCAAGTAGAAAGATTACAGACTGAAACAACACTTCAGTCCAAAAGCTTATTATGGAAAGACTGTAGAAAGTTAAGAATAACTGCCAGCAGTGCTCACAAAGTGCCGGTTAAGGAAACAACAGACAGCACGAACTTTATACGTGAACATTTACACCCGAAATTTGTTGGAAATAAATTCACTAAACATGGCCAGCAGGGAGAAATAGATGCAAAAGTGTATCTGAACTCTAATGGACATCAAGTCCAAGAGAAAGGCATTTGTGTGTCACAACAGGAAAACTGGTTGTCCGCAAGTCCAGATGGAATTTTTGATGGACAAACTCTTCTAGAAATAAAGTGTCCAGTGCCTTCTTCTAGTTGGTCAACATTAGATCAACTATTTGAATCTGGCAAATATGATGTCGGAAAAGATGAAAATGGAGATCTTGTTGTAAAGGAAAAAGGGAGCAGAGGAATTTACCTACAAGTTCAGCTCACTATGTATTGTACGGGATTAAAACAGTGCAAGTTGCTTGTATGGCTGGGCGTAGATGAACATAAATATATTGACATTCTGTATAACGAGACTTACGTTAATAACCAAATCACCAGATTAAAAACTTTTTATGTAAAAAAACTTCTTCCGTGTTTAGTTAATGAGATCCAGGATGACCGTCTGATGATGAGCAAAGCTTTTGTAAAGTTTATGCATATTTGATAATATATATTAATACATGTACCATGTGTACATTTGCTTAATTTTAGCAGTCAGATTTTGAAGGATATGTATAATGTATAATTGAACACCGATGTATGTGCTTATTTTGTATTGAAAATTATTTTATTTGTTTTTAACAAAAAAAAATCCATTCAAATAATTGTTTCGTTTGTTGGTTTATCTAAACATATATACATGTACCTGTATATATATATTATTTGTGAGATGTGGTATGATTGCAAGTGTGTGTATTCTTCAAACGACTTGATTGTTGTGATTTTTCAACGTAACTCTTGATGCATGTACTTTTATTTTCATTGTATGGTCAGTCTTTCTGCCTCTTTTAGGATAATTACACAATTACATTGTACATGTATGTGTCTACATGTAGTTTGGTTCAGATAATGACAGCAGGGAGCCTTTAGTTGTACTTGTTTGTTTACATTGTTCAATCAGAAATATGTCAATTAATTGCCCTACTGTGTTAAGTAATATTTTCAATGTTTACACAGTAAATACCATGGTGTGTCTTAATTATCTAACAAGGATAATCCCCATAGTTGTGTGGTCTGGCTAATCACAAAGAAACCTGTGTTATTTTTAAGGACATTTCAACTGCTTGTCGGTTGTAGGTTACTAACAATTTCATCCCATTACATCAGTTAAAGAGTAAAATATCTTAAAAGGTTAATCATGAAACCATCTATTGATCTGAAGAGGTGTCCAAGTTTAATGTTTTCATTTAAATACCTCCAATGATGTTTTACTCTTTGATTGATGTATTGCAATGAAAGTTTTATTATAAATTATGAATAAGAGGAGATGAGTTGGACAAATGTTATACATCAATGTGACAGACACCAAATTACAAAATAAATTTCACCGAAACTAACACAAACATGACAAAGGTAAATTCAAAAAGGTAGAGTTCATGAAATAACCAACAGAAGTCTAGAGGGAAATATGTCATCCTGAATATGCATAAACTATTTGCCACTGGACGCTAAACAAACAACATAATACAATCATAATGCAATGAACATTCATATCAATTACATTATCCAAATGCCTTAAATATACATCATGTACATGTACATGTACAATGTATATTCCAACTGGTAAAAAATAACAAACTAATTTCACTCATTACTTTCATTAGTATCTCTGATCAGATCTGACCGTAAATTAACCAAAGCAGAGCATACAAGCAAAATGTCATCAAACAGTTTTAAGGATGATACAGGCACAGTCCCACTTAGAATTTTGAAGACCTTCAATCGTCGAATTACCCTTTCAACATGTATCCGTACTCTGGCAATCCTTCTTGTGGTTGTCACATCTTCCGCACTTAACTGGGGTTTGTTTTTTGTGAACGCTGGAATGTTCAGCTTAACACGCAATGGAAACAATAAGTCATCTATTGTAAAGCCTCGATCTGCCATTATTTCATCGCCTGGAAGCAAGTAATTCATGAATCCACTTTTTTCTACAATAAATTTATCACTAGCACGACCACCAAAAGCTTTGGATATGAACATAATTTGTCCATGTGGGGATATCCCTACTAAATATTTAGCTGTATTATGGGACTTGTAATTGCTGTACGTTTCACCCCTACTCCTTAAATTTGTTGGTCTCTGAATAAATGTTTCAGCACAGTCAATGATACAGGTAGTTCTGGGATAATTTTCCCTAAATGATTCGGGACAACAGTCTCTTATTACTTCTCTAGGGAGCCAAACAATCAAGGACTTTAACTTATCTGCCAACACAGGAATCCATGAATTAAATATTTTGCAAGCTAAACCACTTGATATACCAAATCTTCTGCATAGATCGTCAAAAATTAAATTTAACTTAAGTCTCATGAGCACAAGGAGTAATTGATCTGCCACCTCTTATTGAAAACTGAATGTATTAAAAGGAGTAAAACATTTCACCAGCGTGAAAAAGACTTCTTTTGTGACCCCTGTATACAATAAAGCGTCATTGTCCGTTTTTAAGTTTTGATCAGCAGACATAGTTGCTCCGTCAAATTTACTTTGAACTCCCTTTTCTTCCATTAAAACTATATTTGTTTGAGAGGATTTAGCCTGAAAATCGGTCCATTTTTTCCCGTACGTGTGATCGACTTTCTGCGGTAAGAAGTCCGATTCAAGATATTGTGTACTAACAGTAGATGAAGCTTCTATAACATTAAAACTACAAATAGCCTCGGGTAATTTCTCGTACGGCGTACTTGCACCTGGCTCACTTTCTAAGGTAGTGTCCAATTCTGTTATTTCCATATCGGAATCGGAATCACCAGTTTCTAGTTTTCTTTTTTTCACTGACAATTGATGTTTTAATATTTTTCTTCTACCCGGAGTTGTCTTATTTTCTTACCCCATCTTTAACTTAGGAGAAGGATTTCTATCCGTAGGTTTTCCGTCAATAAAATGTTCAGAGCATACATATATATTTTTTGGAAGATCTTTCCGATTTAAAGCTTTAATCCACTCGAGTCGTATCAATTCTTTGGATGGCATTACATGATGTCTGTAAGGAATTAAACACGGACAATGGTCGTGCATTTCACCATGTAATTCACACATTGATTTCTTCCATAAAGTTATTTTTTTCCGATTATTGGAACAACCATGAACTGAACATGAGTTCCCACCACCCGTTTTGTATTTATTTTCACTCTCCATAACAAAACGATTAAGAAAATAGGGGAAAACAAAATGTAAACAAAAGATCGATATTGTTGTGATTAAAGCACGTGCTTATCTATCATTAGTGCTATGGCTGCAGCATCACGTGATAGATCAATGGCAGCGCACATGATAATTAGGTCAGATCTTGAAAAATGTGTCTATATCTTATGACTTATCTTGTGATACTTTCGAAAACCAGGCACCTGGCATGAAATGGTAATCAGATTTTTCGCCTGGTTTCCATTTATTTTTTATTGGTGGATTAACTCTAATGATGCCATCTCTCCATTTCTAAAGATTTTCATTGTCTTACACAAAAATGTATTGGGGAATATGTGGCACTCCTTCAGAATAATTGCAGCCGAGAAAAAAACAATTTTAAAGCAAAGTTTGGTAGTATTGGCGAGTGTCGAATGTGGTTACTAATGTAAACATGTGCAACGTAATGCGATTCAAGCGTCAAAGTGATTAAAACGTTTCCGACAACCACTTATGAAACACCAGCGACGTCTTCAGGAAGAAATATCACGAATGATCCCTATTCAGACGAGTCGAGTAAAAGTCAGTACAGTTGAGTAAAAAATGTTGAGCGTCTAAGACCAATTTCATTTTATGTATTTGTCATTTATTTTGTCTTCATAACTTATTTCTTCTTTTTTCAATATTTTCTTTTTATAATATTTGATTGAAAAAAATATTTTTTAAGGATGCATTCTTACAGTTGTAATCCATTCGTTTGATGTGTTTGAGCTTTTGATTTTGCCATTTAAATAGGGACTTTCCATTTTCAGTTTTCCTCAGAGTTCAGTATTTTTGTGATTTTACTTTTTACATAGTTGTATATACATATGTATCTAATTAGTTTCTTTCGATCCGATCGTTTAGTTCCCCAAAAAGTAGACAAGCTTTGTCGGTATAAACCCCATTCGGCGGTCAGACACTTATATTGATGACAGAAACCGTGCATCTGCTTCAAATTAACCCTGATACTAGAACTATTTATAATAAAAGCCGTATCATGGTTATAAAATGCATAAATAGTTAACTGTCTTCTTCTAATTTGAAGTATTTTTTTAGGTGATTTACAAATACATGTTTGAAGTGTTACAACTCCTAACACAAACATATACACGATAAACATACGCACAAAAACAAAAACAGAACGACATACACGCAATTTCTGCGGACACAACATCAAACTTATGGCAAATGCTTTATTGCAAAATGATCATTGGAATAAAATAGTTTTTAAAACGTTGTTACTTTTTTTTAAGAGGCTATAAATGAAATTGGATAATTATATCTTCGAATAATAATAAAATGTTTGGAAAAATAACCAGATTCATCTTACATTATTCTCATAATGGGACTAGCAAATAATTTTCAAACAGAGCCTAATTGACGTTAAAACAATTCCACATGTTTATAAATGTACACATATATACATACCTGTATATGTGCAATTCAGTCGTTTGTTGAAATTAAGTATAGTGTAGTTCAACACACGGCAAATTGAAATGAAGCTGTCTTTACATCGATTTCTTTCAATGGTTGTTGTATAATGTAGTCTTGAATTGAAAAAAAATCCCATAGGCATTGACACTAAGGTTTCATCTAACCATTGTTCACCCTACATGAATAATACAGTTTCATTTTTATTTATTTTTTATAAGTAAACTTGATTTTATATTTATAATTAGATACGAGAAAAACCAACATTTCAATCCCCGATTACTCGAATCCTCTTCACCTTTTATTCATCTCTTCAGTACTGCGCTACTAACTAAATTTTATCAGTTTTACGATTGTCTATTTATTAATTTTTGAATTGTTAGAAACCAAGCTTCAACTCATTCAGGCAAAGTTTACCTGAGATGGATTTTACTGTTTTTGTATGCCTATTTTGGTAATTTAGCTCTGCAATTCTTTAGGTTCTTACATATCATTGTCATTCGTATACTGTAACCAACTGTTTTTCGCGGTTAGCTTATTTCGCATTGAATTAGCCCTTGCTATACATTTTCACGACTATTTAATTTCGCGATTCTTATATTTACTACATATAGTCGATCAAGGAAAAAACAATTTTTACAAATTCGACGATTTGTATTCGCTATATTTTTCTACTCGCGAAACTCGCGAAAATAATTTGGTTTACAGTTTACGATTCTGATGAAGGTAAATAGAGAAAAGCCTTTCGAACATATCGAGATATATCACGTGTTGTTTTCATTTATTATCTGTTTGAATTTGAGTTCATCTAAAAGTAGAATTTAAATGAAAAAAAAACCCACTTTTTAAGCCTTTGTGATAAGATGTGTTTCAACAACCACTGGGTCAATGAAAGTGCTAGCGGATGTGGGGTTCGTATTGCTCAGTTTCAGTTATCTGTGTTGTGTTTTGTGTACTGTTGTTTGTCTGATTTTCCTCTTCCGTTTTAGCCATGGCTTCATTATGTTATGCATATTTGTTTAAACATCCCTTTTATATCTTTCGCCTCTCTTCTATTTAGACAAATTATAAGTCTGATATCTTTTTGATAAGTATTTGTTGTGATATGAAGACATACCATACAATGTTCGAGATAATTAAAACGTATGCAGATGACACTTCTCGTACCTTCTCTTACTTTTAATTTCTTATTATCAATTTTCTCAAATTTAATAAAATAGTATGCACCTTCTAGTTGAAACTTTGAAAATACTTGATATTATTGGAAAACGTGCTGAACGTAAATTATATCAGTTTTGTGAATCTTTTCCTGTTTTCTTGAAGCATATAAAACATGTATAACTAAAAACTTAAAAAGCATAGAATTATATCAGAATAGTATTACCCCTATTTTAATCTTGCATGTTGGTTTTGGATAGACTTTGTTAAAACTGATCTTTAAATCCAATTCCACCTTCTCATTCTGTTTAAGCGTCATCAGAGCTGAAGTATTCTTTGGTACACCTAATGTATCAACAATAAAGAATCGCCAAAATAGGCTCGTGAACTTGAAAATCTCAAAGCTGGTCGTCAATAATATAACAATATCTCCAAACAATTTGTTTATTTTGAAATGCTGTTCAGTGTTAACAAGTTAGTTTAATATATGTTGTATTCTATATGTAATGTGAAATTACATTACTATCAGTGCATATCAGTTTGAAGACTATTTAGAACCTATCCCCTATGTCATTGTCCACTGATTTTGAACTAGTTAGAAATTTTATATTAAGTGTCTGCTTAAGTCAGTTTGATAAAAATTATATGTGATAGATCAATTTTCTGTTGTATAAGTTTGCATCACTATCAGTAAATATTAGTTGGACGACTTGTTGATGCCCTGTCTCCTATGACATGGTCCAGTGACTTTGAATTGATAAGAACATTTGCTACTATATTATTTAGAATTTTATGTCGACAGGCGTGACATTAAAACGAAGTATAACCAGCAGATGTAACTTAGAACAACTGATGTAAGGGGTCTACGCATGATTTTTGTCCAATTTATCTAGACGGTTATCGTAAATGTTACCATTTTTTCATTATTATGTTGAATGTATTTTTTTTAGGAATTAGTGACAATGTTTCAAGCAGGTACACAAAGCATAAGTATGAGTAAATTTGGTCAACTTTGGTTGATTATTAAAAAATATTGAAGTAGAACGACGAAGGGCTAATCAACAACGGACGTCAGTAATTTTAATATGTACTAGAACACACCCGTGATCTCACGGGTCCGTGACTGAATTAAAGTATATAACTATGCGCAAGCCTTATTTTAGTATTAGTATTGTCATCTGATAAAGTCATGCCGATTATAAGATACACAGTTTTCTCTGCTTTCAAATCTTTCTGTTTGAACCCGTCGAACTGGAACTTATCAATTATTGGTAATATTTATTATTTGGAAACAATAGGTCCTGGAATGGAGTCAACAGCATTGTCCTATATTAGTTATAAATAAAGTTGAATTCTTTGTTTCGCTGTTTTACGTCATGCCCACTAACAAATTGAAAACTGTACCTATAAGCCTTATTTTTAGTCCAGATTTTTAGTATTCGTATTGTTATCTTAGAAAGTCTTACTGATTAAAATACTACAATAGGTAACAATTTGACAATTTAGTAGTGTCAACTTTGTGATTATGACCCGTGTATATAGCATATAAATCCTGAATACACCGTTTGGTGGTGCGCCTGTCAGATGCGGAACGTACAGATAAGGTAATAGGTGACAGGTAAATATACTATTGGTATCGGTATCGGACTCGACCCGGAACTTCTTAATTATTGGCAATATTAATTACGTGGAAAACAAAAGGGCCTGGAGTGGTGTAATTTTTAATCTACACCTTTGTACTATATTAGTTATATATAAAGTTGAATTCTGTGATTCGTCGTTTTTACGTGATGACGGCTGACAAATTGGACCTCGTAATTTTAGTATTATAGATGTAATACTTATTCTTTATGTATGCTAAACATAAATCCAAAAATCAAAAATAAGTTCAAATCCGTTCTATGTTCCAAAACTTATTCTGTTTTCAAAATCATTGTAATATTTTCATAACCGATTTAACCTATAAAATATATAACGTGTACATTTTTGTTTCATTAGCACTAAAAAGAATTACCTCTCATGTTATCAATGATTTTATATTCAGGCCAGGTCAGGGTAGGCCAGTCGACAGGGCATAATTAATTTGCTTGTATTCACCACCGATTGTTTCAAATGCATATTTAAATTTCAGTTGCTTTTCATATCCACGTTTTAGAGCTACTTGCAAATAAAGTCAGGAAGTGGTCAACCTTTATTCGATATTTATCATGAACTGTTCATAATGGGTAAAGTCGTGTGCAGTATGCGTAAAGTACAGATCATTATCGGTTAACCAAAGCCCAGAACTGTTTTTATTTATCGCATTGTGTCCAGTATAGTTACATACTGGTAAACACACATGCAAATACTGGTTTAATTAAATGTTACTACTCAAATCCATTCTTTTCTTCGAGATAAGTTTAGAAATATTCAGACAATTAAAGTTACACCGATACCACTGGACATTTTGTTTGCAATTGTATCATCAGACAAATAACCATCATCAGTGTGCTGACATGCAATATGAATAATTTCATTATCTGTAAATATCATATTCATACACATTGCAAAACTTCTAAACACTTTTGTTAGTTTTCTACCACAAGACGTAAATACGTTTAGTAAATAAGTATTACTTATCTTAGAAGTTTTAATGCTATATATCAAACCTTGGCATTCCAACTCTGTTTTTTCAAGCCGCAACGATAAATATTGTGTGCAACTCATGTGTGTTAGCATAATTGAAAGCCTAGTATTATTGTGGATTTTTTTTAATAGCAACGATAACTATGTCGACATAAAGGGCAGTAGCCATCACTCATGTGCTGCCACGAACTTATATTAGTTCTTCTGTAAATGGAGGAGAATCGATGTTTGAGGGGTCTAAGTATGTGATATTTTGTATCACTAGCCCGTCAGCACTGTTATTGTGAGGGTGAACGGAGCACGTCGCAGGTGCACTTGACTTCAATCTAAATTTACTGGAAGTATTAATTTTTTCTTTAGAAAGATCGGTTGTTCTTCTTGCCTTTTGATTAGGGACTTTCCGTTTTGATTTACCTCGGAGTTCAGTATTTTTGTGATTTTCTGTTTTTTTTTCTTCTCTGGCTTGATTGTGTTGAAAGTATGGTTAAGCACCAATAAATTAATCAATCGAGAAGTCAAAAAACATAGTATAGATACGTTTAGGTTAATGTATTTTTACTTAATGGAGTAAGATATAATGTGTACATTATATCTCTCTATGATACTAGCCTACCAATGAAATGTCGATCATCCAGCATCAACATCTGACGACTAGTTTCGAAGCCGAACGAACACCAATATTCCCTGTTGACATCATTTAGGTCAAACTGCATAATAACAATAGAGAAGCTTTTGCAAGGGTCTTTAGCTCTTTCGTAATATTTTGACGATATAGTTGAATGCCCATTGATTACTAATGTGTTTCTGTCAGGTCCTGCATCCCATCGCCGTGTGGCTGTCTTGTTGCATCCTTCTTTTCTACCAACGATGCAAGTTAGCGTAACGTTGTCACCGAACACAACAGGATTCGTTTCTCGTTGCCATCGAACTTAAAAGAAACAATGGAGTATACACAAAGAAATAAAAAAAACATACAGCACGGTTTCAGATATCAACAACTTCAGTTTATATGTTATAATACTTTTTTATGACAACGATAGTTATGTTAATATTACACCAAACAAACAATACGTTTTGATCAAATTTGTAAATGCAACAGGTCATTTTATTTTGTTTAGATTGAAAACTTATCAGTATAATTTGATCAAGAAATTCACATTCAGATGGACGAACAGCTGGCTATGAAGTATTTATATTTTTTGGAATAGAGTATTAAAGTATGTTATTTACAAGTGTTAAACAAATCTAGTTCATCATATATGAGTACAAGAGTGACAGTTACTGATTAAGTATATGTCGGTGTTATCGTTGTTACGTTGCTTTTATAGTTATAGGTTATATCGTGGATATCAATTAAACAGTAGGATAACAGAATGGATAACATATCTTTGTTTTTAACTTAAGTGTATTATCTATACTATTTTACGAGAAGACCTCATTTTTTTGTGTTGCTAGTGTTCATGCCTCTCTGTTCTATAGGTAAGACGCATAGTCGTATTTGTCATCCATTCTTATGATAATTCAGATTGAGTTATGTTTTGGAGAAAAACGACAAAAAAGGGGTCCGAATAATGATTCCGTCATCAGACTGACTTTTCGTCATAGATAAGACTTCCGGTTTGAAACATGCACAAGTACAACCAATCGTATGATAAATTGAAAAAATAAAAAAAATAAGCCAATAAGAGCGTTCTCCATATCATAGTGTTTAGATCGCAAGGACAAAAACTATTATACCTCCTTAGAGAGGACAATTATTTTGCGCGTTTATCTACCTGTAAACAACGATTTTACTACTTTAATATATAAAGACCATCTACATGTATTCTGTCTACTGTTTTCTTTGACATGTTTACTATTTGAGGGGTCATACCAATTGCATATATATTTAAAAAAAAAAGGCAAAACATGTGGAAACAATAGTACACAGATGCCACATCGACACTATATTTACTAAGTTTCGAGTTGATTGGACTTCAACTTCATTAGAAACTACCGCGACCAAAAAATTTAACCTGAAGCGGGACAGACGGACGAACGGACGGACGAACGAATAAACGAACGAACGCACGGATGCACAGACTAGAAAACATGATGCCCATAAATGGGGCATAACAAATATTGTTCAAAGTGAAAGTGGTGATTTGACAAAAATTAAAGTAGGGTAGAGATTAGAGGTGGGATTTGTGGATTGATCCTTACGAGATCCGGGAATATATTTTTCGATATCGGGATTTCGGCATATTAATTTCTTTAAATTCAGCATTTCGGGATTTTATGTTTTTAAGCCAGGGATTTCGGGATATGGATTTCTTTAAATTCTACATCTCGGGATTTTATGTTTTTAAGCCCGGAATTTCGGGATCAGAACCCCTCCGACTACCCTCAAATAAGCCTTAGTCGGTCTTAGTCATTTATAAAAAAAATCATATGCCATCACTGGCATGTTTATAAGCTCTCAAAAGAAAAAGCACTGATGGATTGTCCTATTAGCATATTTTATAAGACTTATAATAACTATATATGCAGTTACATTTATTTCATGTTTGAAGCGCTGCAATTTTTTTTAATTTCATTTGACTTTTACCAAAAGATGCTTTGTTTGTAGCGAAGTAGAAGCAAAGTTATGGTCTGAGGCCAGAAACACGAAAATAATTGAATGTAACAGAAAGGAAACAAATATCGGACTTTGGAAAAAAGGAGAGGGCTTTCAGTACCTTTTATGAAATTCTCCATGCATAATATCTTTTACAAAAAAATCATACTACAACAGTTCACAAGCTGCATATGCCCGCGATTTCGCGGGTGTGTTCTGGTAGTAATAATAATAGAGATTACACATAAAACAATAACGCAGTATTGATCAAATATCGTAGTTCATTTCTTTATTATACCATTTAATTTAGTAAAAAAATATATAATTATATAAATAAACTAATGATTTTCTTATTCCAGGCATAGGTAACCTAAGCCTTATTTGGCACAATTTTATGAAATTTAGGGTCATCGATGCTCTTCTTTTTTGTACGTGTTTGGTGTTTTAACCATTGTGATCTGCGTGTCACTGATGAGTCTTTTTTGGAAAAAACCGCATCTGGCGTATAAAATTATATTAAATATTAACCATCAGTCTTCAAAAATTGCAACAGAAGCTTCTGTTTAACATAGTCAACTCTAGACACAAAATTCTTATTTTTTTTACCGATTGACAATTGTAATTTTAGAGTAAATGTGATCACTGTTTGGCATTTCGTCTAACAATCATTCTACAGAGTCAAACTCAATAAACCGTTTTATCAATTGTATCCACCACGTGTAATAATAGCAATATACTAGAAAATATCATAACTTCATGAAAGGTTTTATGTAATAATGTCTTAACTTTCGATTGCCCTGCAAGGATTTCTCAAGTTTCAGTGTGCAGAACAACAGCCTTGTCGGGTGATGCAACTTTTTCACAAATGAATTTTTCTTCAATCAGTTCTTACATATTGTATAATGAAACAAACAATTATGACTGTTGGTATGTGATACTATAAACACATTACCTGCAGATCCAATCAATACTAGGTTATGTATAGTAAAGACAATGATGGGTATCTGAATATTCATTGTACCAAGCCGTCTGCACAGAAGATTGCAGAATCAACTATCAATCTACAAACATGAAACAAACATAAATAAATTTTCATTGCAAAATTTGTATATCCTCAATCATGGTGACGTTTTCTTATTTCTTTAAAATATCTACTCCTATCTGTACATGTATCATTTTAAAAACTATTTTTTTCAATTTTTCAAAATAACGACAATAATGTATACTTACTAGGAGGTTATTTTTTTTAAAATACAATATGTTTATGGTTTGATAAGAGATGCATGTTTGTTCATTGTGTATGTGTGATGCCAACTACCGAATACGACTAGGGACGTACAAATATATAAAAAAATAAAATCATCATATTCTGTGCATCCATCTTGCTATTGATATAAAAATGACATGGATAATTTCCACAACTTAATAAACACACAAATATAAAACACTGTGTTGAAGAAAACAAAAACATTATTTTTGATAGAACGATACCGTAACCTTGTACTGGATTCAGGCAATTGGAGGACGTTAAAAAAATAGACCAGTCAAAAGCCGGGATAGAATTAAACATATGATTTTATCACTTATTATATAAAGAACTGTTCAAGACATTGTATATATGTTGTATTGTGGTAATATTATTGGCAAAAAAGGTAGTCATCAAATTTTGCCGGGTGTATAATTGTTTTCTCTTTCATTTTAGTTGTTATTCCATTTGTGCTTATAATTGCATATACATTTATACATATACCTGTAATATAGATTTGCTCTGTGGTATTAAAAATGTACGAACAAAAGATGACTGCTCTGCACAGAAGCATTTAAATTTGTGTTTAACATTATGCATTCATATACCACAAGGCGCTTTAAATATTGGTCACATCTGAATATATTTTGGAAATATAATTTAGCTTGATTTCACTGTGCGATTTGAAATTGTTTAACACAAGGTCATGTTTTTCTCTTACTGTTTATGACGTCTTTACACGAAATCCATTGGCTGTTGAATGTGTACGGATTGATAATTTAGTCTTCGATTCATGACTTTTTTTTATAAGTTGTTGTAGACTTGGAACTAGCTCTCAGTTAACTGTGATTATTCTCAGATCTGTACCTAGTGTCGTTGTGTTGTTGGAATGTACAAGTACTCGTCCATGTCCACGTGTATTTTGTCTATCTGATGAGTTAAGCCTTTTTCAACTTAGTTTTATAGTTCGTTCTTATGTTGTACTGTGAATCAACTGTCCCATGTTAGAAGGGGAGGGTCGGGATTCTGCTAATATGTTTAAACTCGTCATATTCTGAATGTACAATGTATGTGTCTGTCCCAAGTCAGGAGCCTGAAATGCAGTGGTTGTCGTTTGTTTATGTGTAACATATTTGTTTTTCGTTAAATAAAAAAAAAATAAGGCCGTTATTTTTCTCGTTTTTATTGTTTTACATTGTCGTTTTATGGCCTTTTACAGCCGACTATGCGGTATGGGCTTTTGACATATAATAAAAATTGAAAATGGAAAGGGGGAATGTGTCAAAGAGACAACAACCCGACCATAGAAAAAAACAACAGCAGAAGGTCACCAACAGGTATTCAATGTAGCGAGAAATTCCTGCACCCGGAGGCGTCCCTCAGCTGACCCCTAAACAAATATATACTAGTTCAGTGATAATGAACACCATACCAATTTCTAAATTGTACACAAGACACTAAAATAAAAATAATACAAGACTAACAAGGCCAGAGGCTCCTGACTTGGGACAGGCGCAAAAATGGGGCGAGGTTAAACATGTTTATAAGATCTCAACCCTCCCCCTATACCTCTAGCCAATGTAGAAAAGTAAACACATAACAATATGTACATTTACAATTCACTTCAAGAGAAGTCCGAGTCTGATGTCAGAAGATGTTACAAAAGAAAATAAACAAAATGACGATTAAATAACAACAGACTACTAGCAGTTAACTGACATGCCACCTCCAGACTTCAATAAAACTGATTGAAAGATTATGATTTCATCACAAGAATATCAGGCACAATCTTTCCCGTTAGGGGTTTAGTATCATACCATCATAACATATGTGAGAAGAACATATCCCGTGTCATGCCAATAACTGGTTTTTGAATAAATGTGTTTAGTTCCCATGCAAAGACCCTATAAGTGAATCAATATTAACGCCAAAATATGCAATTTTTAATGACCTGACAACAGTATCGTAACTATATCCCTTCTTAATAAGTCTATTTAAAGTTTTTGTTAGTTTCTGAGGTGAATACTGACATTTTTGTGCTTTATAGAAAATATTTCCATAAAAAATTGTATGTGAAATACCTGAACGTATAAGAAGTCTGCATGTTGAGCTATATTTACGAATGATGTCCTAATACCGATGATAAAATTTAGTAAATGTTTTGACTTGTTTGTGATATCGAAAATTCTGGTATAATAATTTCTCAGTAAAGCATAAATTTCTCTCGATAAAATCTAAAACATTGTTACATGCACGGGCGAATCGTACAAGTTGAGATACATAAACACCGTAAGATGGTGACAAGCGAACGTCACCATCTAAAAATGGATAATTAAAAAGAAAGGAAATGAAAAATCATCTCTTTTATCATCAATTTTAGTATTAAGCTTTCCGTTAGTGATATTTATATAAAGATCGAGGAAAGGGCAGTGGGCATTGTTAGTATTAGCTTTATTTAAAGTTAATTCAACAGGATACATTTCTTTAGTATACATACTGAAGTCGTCATTATTGAGAGCCAAAATATCATCCAAATATCTAAAAGTATTATTAAATTTGTTTATCAGATGTTGTTTCGATGGGTCTTTGCTGATTTTTGTCATAAATTTTAACTCATAGCAATACAAAAACAGGTCCGCAATAAGTGGTGCAAAGTTAGTCCCCATTGGAATTCCGATAACCGGACGATATACGGAAACTCCTAAGCGAACAAAAATGTTATATAATAAAAATTCAAGGGCATATATAGTATCAAAGCATGTCCAATTGACATAGTTTTTTGGTTTATTGCTACTGAAAAATGACATGAAAGAGTTTGAACATATATATTCACACTTGACTTTTTAAATGCCCATTTAATTAGGTGTGTGAATTTTTTCTTTATGAGAATGTGAGGCAATGTGGTATACAGGGTAGAAAAATCAAAACTTTGAACAGATTCAAAATCACCAATATAAGCATGCAATTTATGTATATTTAAAAAGGTTGGAAAAAGATACTAGAAAGATATAGTTTATTTTTATTCAGATGAATTAAGAAAGCAAAAATATGTGTCGTGTCTTCTATTCCGTCCGCAATTTTATGTAAATTTCGAAGTGATAGCATTTTTTTTTATCAAATGCAATTTTGAAATAAAATAAAAAAGAAAGTGTCACAGTTTTGACTAGTGGTACCCTTATGAAACTGAATTGTTTGCCGCACACTTGCAGCAGATTTGCTCCAAGCTTGCGGCAAACAAAAAGTTTGCAGGAACACAGAAAATAGTGTATGCAGATGTTTGCCGCTAGCTGCAAACTTCCGGCAAACATTGCGGCAAGTTTGCAGAAACATCAATGTTTGCCGTAAGATTGCCAGAAAGTTTAAAATAATAAAGAAAGTTTGCCGCAAGATTGCAGAAAACTTTGACCATTCAATATGTTTGCCGCAAGATTGCAGCAAACTTTGACCATTCTACATGTATATGTTTGCCAGAACATTGCCGTAATTACACAATATTGACTGGGCATGCCTGGTTGGCACTTCCTGGATGCTAATAATTTGAAATTGTGGCTAGGTCATGTTGGTTGTGTTTGGAAATGCATTTCACATATAAGAGATCAAGGAGGCATTTTGGTTCAATAATACGGGATAATCAGTATGTAATTGTGTAAGTACAAATGATTCATATAACTGCATGTTTTTATAAAATAATTAATGTTATCGTCATACATATTAAGTAAGCAACTATATATACATATAAAAAAGAAGATGTGGTATGATTGCCGATGAGACAACTATCCACAAAAGACCAAAATGATACAAACATTTACAACTATAGGTCACCGTACGGCCTTCAAAAATGAGCAAAGCCCATACCGCATAGTCTGCATAAAAAGGCGCCGATAAGACCATGCAAAACAATTCAAACGAGAAAACTAACGGCCTCATTTATGTAAAAAAAATGAACAAAAAACAAATATGTAACACATAAACAAACGACAACCACTGAATTACAGGCTTCTGACTTGGGACAGGCACATACATAAATAATGTGGCGGGGTTAAACATGTGAGCGGGATCCCAACCCTCCCCTAACCTGGGACAGTGGTATAACAGTTAAACATAAGAACGAACTATGAAAATCAGTTGAAAAGGCTTAACTCATCAGATAGACAAAACATACAAGTAGACGTGGCCAGGTACTTATACATCCCGACAAAAAGACACAATAAACAGATCTGAGAGTACTCGCAGTTATATGACAGCTAGTTCAAAACCACTAACAACTTATAAAAAAGTCATGCCTCTAAGACTAAACACTCAATCCGTACACATCCATCATACAATGGATTTAGTGTAAAGACGGCATACACAGCCAGAAAAGAACATGACCTTGTGCAATGCCAAGTTACAGGTATCGACAGATTGTAGATCCATGAAAATGTATATTTATATAACATACTAATAATATTTAGTTAGCTTTTTTTTACATGTATGTGTGATTAAAAAACTTAAACTATTGTATTTGAATTTGTTACTGGTGTACTGCACCATCATGATCATGTTTATTAAGATTAAGTTAAATTCTGTAATGCAATTATACCTAGTTTTATACTCAATACATCTTGAGATTTTACCTTTTTCAGTTTTTGATACAGGTATATTATATATAATTATGTCATTTGAGAATGACTCCTGCCACTTTTTCAAAACTCAAATGCATGTATGTATTTCCTCACATCTCACGAGTTTGCAAGAATTCTTTCACTAGCTGTTTGTATAAAAACAGATATTGACTTTTTGAAAATGTTGCTGTGTAATTTGAAAGAGATAAATTGAATGTGTCTACACGCATGACATTGTTATATGTGTAGTTCCTGCAAGTTTGCCGCAAGTTTGCAACAAACAATTGCCACAAGCATGCAGCACATCTAATTTGCATAATTATGTTTGCCGCAAACTTCATTTTCATGGTAAAATGGTTGCGGCAAGTTTGCAGCAAACGTTTTCCGCAGGGCTTATTTTTTGGTAAGGGGATTATTACTGAATAGAGTAATCATTCTCTATAATAATAAGGGGCCCCAAAAATAATGTGAAACTTGTAACTGCCGTGCTTTTAACTATAAAAACCAGTTGTATCTAATTTTTATAACCTCTGCAGAAATACTAAAAAAATTATATGTTTAACGAAATTGATTTAACAGTACCGGGTACAAGGATTTTGCTCAGTCAGCTTTATTTCATCTCTCATGAGCCGTGGTTCTTTGCACCAATGGTTTTGTCTTTAAGTTTTGAATTGTATATTTAAGAATCTGGCCAAAAGACCAATAAATTGAAAATCTTGATCATGTAAAGCATCTGCCAACTTTAAAGCTTTTACCTATGTATGATGTGTATTTTTGGCGTGTCATGCTTATAATTTCAACAACTAGTATCTCAAATCAAAAATCAGTTGCATCCTGCAACTGAAGGGGGGGGGGGGGGGGGGGTAATTGTTTTACCCCTGTCCGTCTGTCCAGCCGTCAGTCCTATTATTGATATATAGTCAAACAATTTTATGTGACTACATGCCCATTATGTATTCCGTGTGCATTTAATGGGTTGACATGTCATAAAATGTGTCTATATTGTTTGTGGTCGATTAAAGCTAGTGTAATAGAATTTTGTAAAATAAGTATGAATTCATAACTACATAAAAGTCATGGCTCGTACAAGTGTTTCTTACCAAAAAAACACAATTGGCCCGGGAAAAGTTATTTCGTAATGCATTTCTTTTAGACAATAAATTCAAATTAAAAAATCGCACCTGCTCTTTCTCACAAAGATTTTTACAGTGTAGTGTACTACCAGTGAGACAAATAATATTAAAATTATTGAGCTTCTACCAGCTCTAACACAAAATATTGACAGTTCTGTGTTAAGGGGATGTAAAATTCAGTTTGACAGCTTCAGACTGATACAATTCGACCTTTTAGAACAGGACCAATTCACTACTTAACATAAAGATTCAGCACCAAAATTTTTTAGACATGTATTTACATCCCCGTACTTAATATTTCATGCATTTAATATCAAGAAATAAATTGGGAAAGTGTATCAAATAAAACATGCGTGTTATACACTGTTTACACTAGCTAAGGGACTATATTCGTAGACAAGGAAAACCAAAGGACGATAACTGTGTCCTTGGACCAATTGTCGTCCTTGAGGTCAAAGTTCAAGGTCACATGAAGGTCAAAATTTTAAGAAGGCACACCAACTCATGATGATAAGTACACATGCTAAAGGTATAAGGCCTAGGTCAAAAGGCAATTAGGTTATGGCCTACATGGTTGTATTTTTCAAGTTGACGGTCACACAAAGGTCATCATGATGCAAGACACCTAACCCTGTGATGATACATTCACATGCCAAATAGCTAAGGCCTAGTTCAAAAGACGGACAAAAATATTTCCATTATGTACTTTTTTAATAGATTTTGCTCTTATTTAATTAACCAATTTGAGGGTGTGGCGTAATTCAAACTTAAACACCAAAAATAATTCTAACGGTTAAATTAAAAAAAAAAATCAAGAACAACCGACTAATATAGCACTCCAAATGCTTAGTTTTATAAAAAAAATAAACGACACATTTTTTTTCCAAAACAAAAATCTTCAATCTTCAAATTCAAGAAGCACAACATTTACTTTTTGAGGCTGATTCTGATACCCCCTATTAAAGTTCTGGCAAAATTTTAAATCAGGAATAAAAAAAACTGACAATAAAGGAGTATCAGTGAACTAATACTCACCTCAGCTATCATTATTAGCTATGCAATTGTCAATTTAGGGTTAAATTAAAAAAAAAAATATAAATTCAACCCTATTCCCATATTTCAGAAACTTCCTATTTTGGCCGATACTAGTATGTAAAAGATGCCGTATTTGACTTGCCAAATCTTTTAAACCTATGGTTCAAATCTTTTAAAATTGATGGAAGATGTTTTGGTTGACCTAGTTAATTAATGAAAAAGAATTAAGAAAACTTAAACGACAAGATTTTTTTTAGGTATAGTGCTGGGTACCCCCTTAACCTATAAACCGTTAATGCACAGAGTTTTGTTAACAGATAATGTCTGCCGTTGTTTTTTAAAATAGAAAGTAAGTCCGAAATATTGGTAAGATTTGTCCGAAAGTTTCTTTAATTGCGATTTTTTCTACGGCCGTGAGAACGGGTTTTTCGAACAGGTTGAGAAACTATATTTAAAATGTTAACGGAATCGGTTCTTAATATATTACCAATTCCCATGATACACAGGCAAAATTCACTCACAGCAATTTCACGTGAATTTAGATTCATGTGAATCTCACGTGAAATTCACATCAATTTCACCTCAAACGAGCTTATACGTGAAACTCACGTGAAAACAATTTTTGTGAGTTTCACGTGTTTCTAATGTGAATTTCACATGAAAATCACGTAAAATATTTTCGAGTGAAATTTACATGAATTTTTAAAATAGAGTAATTCAAATAACATCTAACTTTTCAAATTTAATTAAAAATCATGAAAAATATCAAATTTTGTTTTTTGTAAATTTCACGTGAAATTCATGTGAAAAATTTCACATCAGATTCAGGTGAATCTCAATTCACGTGAAATTCACATGAAAATTTTCACGTGAGTTTCATTTATAAGCTCGATTGAGGTGAATCTCACATGAAATTTTTCATGTGAATTTCACGTGAGATTGATGTGAAATTCATGTGAGCAAATTTTGCCTGTGTATTATCATTAGGACCGAGAGGGTAGACTGTCTGTAATTTTTTAATCCAATTTAATTCATTTTTTTTCTGTGATCGTATAAACTTTGAATGATATTCACCAGGCTGCTTATTTACTACTCCTAAAGGTTGAACTGCTAAATATTTAATAGCCTGATTGTGCTTCTTAAGGTGTTGATAAATGATACTTTTGAATTTGTTGGATCTTTTAAAACGATACAAATGTTCTTGAGTACGTTTAGGTGTAATATCACCATTGATTTTCCCCGATTAGTCTTTGTTAAATTTGCACTTTTCAAAAAATTGTGCAGAATTTATCTTTGTTTCAAATAAAGAAATACTTGGCATGAGTAAAGTTTTATCCTGTCCAGTTCTATAGAAAAAGTTTCAAATGACATTTCATTGCATATAAGAAAATAACCACCATTGGAAGTTAACCAATCAAATTTCTCCCCTTATTCTATCTGTGTACAAGGTTTAGTCACCAAGTAACCTCAAGATTACAAAATTTTCTATAGAAATCACAAATAAAAAATAATGGTGTTTTGAAATACTCAAGACATATGTTTATGACACAGAAATAGTTTTACTGCAATAAAATGTAGGATTAATTACCTACAACGGTCAAATTCAAGGGAATATTTTTTTAGTCCTAAAGTTTCGTATGCAACCGGATGTGACGTACCATGATTTGATGGTATTACACCTAAAGATAAATATCGTCCAGTTTCACCTACGTACTGAATACCACATCCCGGTTTGTTTCATGTGAGTAAATAAATTAGACTGTTTGTTTTTCAAGTTATATCAGTTTCACAGGGATACCCGGCTGAATGATGTGAGTCGAGTAATTTGTTAAACAGCAGAGAAATGTGCAATAAGAGATTTATCCTTTAAAAAAAAAAGGTATATCAGTTTCAAAATTTTAAGAAAATGTGCGACCATTTAACGTGGACCTTACCGTATTGTTGGTGGAAAGACGGGGACATGTAAGTAATTTTTCGGCATGACGACTATCGATAGAAGGGTAACCACGATTTGTATTGTTAAAAATGTTAGCGCTGGTAGTATTTTCAGATAAGCGATTTTGAAGATTAAGACATGTAGATACCGTTTGAACGAGTTGAGTATTAAATATGTTTCCATTTTTTAGCTTCATATTTGTTTTTTGTTTGTGAATTATATTATAAAGGAGCAAAGACTGGCGTCCAGAAAATGAACTGTTGTTTATTTCTGTGTTATTTCGGTCTATTGTTGAGGGTTGTCTCGTTGGTAATCATACCACATATTCATTTTTTTTGTATATAACATATAACAGATGAAAACCGCCATCGTCTCTAGACAACTAATGCTACGTTACGTTCAAATTATGTTGTTCTCTTATGAAATTGATTTTAAAATGCATACCTACACAAACAACTACCATCATTTTCAATCAGGAGTCAAGCTTCATTCAAAATCACCAATTGTAAGGTTTTATTGGCAAATATAAATTCATGTTTTGATGCAAATATAAACTTTCAAGACCTGGTAAATCACTGTCATAAGGTGCGCAAATATGACAGATATAGCGCTTGTGAATAAAACAAAAATCCTTTCGATTAAATAATTTTTGAATCGACACCTTTTGAGTCGCAGATGTAAACAACAAAATTTATCTAATAGTTATAGATCAATTATAAGATTACAAGTAAGCGATTTGCAAATATGTGCTTATCGAATAGACAATCTGAATGTTATTTACTACGGAATACAGCACTCGGAATATGCCACTTGTAATACATTCTAGTATATACCATCCTGTCATTTACTAATTGGTACTTAAAATGTAGTAGATAAAATGTTTTATGTCTGTAACGAGATTAATCGTTCTTTAATTTGTCAATTATAGTTTTAACCATTTTGTTCGAATCATTTGTCACAGAAAACTCCTGTAGTATTTAGTACACGCAAATGTACAAGCTGTATAAAAGTAGAACTAATCAGAGGAGTTTCCATACAACGGCTTTTTTGATTTTGTGAACTTCCCGATGGACATAATCAAGGATTCGTAAGAAATTCCGAAGCCATGTTCATGATGATTTCATATATATTCGAATTTGTGTTTTAAGCCTACAGTGTCTATTCTTAGCTTATGAGAAGATTACAAGTCAAATTTATAAAGTTGGTCTTTAGTTTTTAATGATGTATTCTTCTTAAGTTTCAGTCGCGTTGAAATCTCGTTCTTGGATTATTTCTTAATTGATACAAGTGGGGAAATATTAATGAATTTTAAAAATAGTATAATAATACACAACTCTGTGAAAAAATTGTGTATTTACAATGAATAGTTTTTGAATAATCCAGTTTTCAAATTTTTTACGACCAACCAAGTCAGTCTTTTTAGCCAAAATTTTGAAAAATGATTTTACAAGAATCATGTACATCCTATATCATTTTTGTCTTTTCAAATTTTTTACATATGTATTTCTTCAATCATTTATAATAAAAAAAATGAAATAATATACATGTTGTTCTTAAAACTAAGAAAAATCACATATTTACAAAATTTACAGCATGGTAAATTTGACACAAAAAAAACATCAAAATATGATAAAAAAATCTTATATTAACACATACCTATGGTGTTTGTAAGTTAAATTTATTTAGATTGGCTCTCTTCATCTTTATTGAAAGTATGAAAAAAAGTTTAATAGTGTAACTGTAATTTTTTTCACGATAATAACCCAATCATAGGTAAACATTTCATTATTTTACGGCAGGGTATTTTATAAACCACTTTAAGGTATGAGTTTTTCTCATTGCCGAAGGCCGTACAGTGACCTTTTATTGACAATCATACCGAATCTGTAAAAACATATATATATTTTACCGCTGCATCAGCATGATCAGTGTGTCACGCTTCGACTCTATCTAGACAGTTATATTTTAATATTTAAAGCACGAAGCTTACCAAACTTTTATAATACTTTAAATTTAACTTTTAAGAGTCGGAAAATATCGTAAAACATGAGTATAGTGGTGGAATCGGTTTCTCTTATGGTTTGTGAACGATATCAAATAAAGAGTGATCCTTACTTTCCTATAAACAGCATTATCATACTGGTGTAATACAGTGCTTTCGTGCTTTGCAAAACTGTTTTATTTGAAGCGTTTCATATTTCATTGTTTTTTACAAGTTGACAAATACTTTTTGGAGCCCATTATTTTTTGTTCACCCGCTAAAAACCTGAACCGCACAAAAATCACGTACATATCAATATGAATTATTTCAAAAAGGCCTTCTCAATTCAATGACAAGAATATTTATAAAGTTTCTGTATATTTAATGATATATAGATTCTGACAATTGCAAAGGAATGTGTACACAAATAGCTTTATGGTAAATTTTGGAATACAAGTATTGTAAAAAGACAAATAAAACATTTATAATTCATAATACCTGTTATATAGGGTTGATGAAATCATTTTTTCACAAATATGAAATTACCTGGTAAGGTTCAAGCACCTTTTTATATTTACGTCCTACTTACATGTAATTTTAAAAACATGTCTACTGACCTTGTTTTTCTGAATTTATTAATTTTTGTTCAAATATAGATTAAATAAATGTGATATCTTTATGCCTTTTAAATCCATTGAGTAAAATGAAATGTATATGTCAAGGTGGTAAACAAATTAAAAGGCACACTATATTAAGCGTTTACGCAAAAAAAATTTAATACATTACTTTAAATGTTTTAATCTAAATCTATATGTGTGTATATCTATTTGTAAATATCTTATCATAACTGAAATAGTAAAGGTGACCTACGTCTTTCTGTGATTGTTTACTTTTTTGTTACATTTTAGTAAAACTGGTTGCTTTTGTGATAACCTTTGCACTTTATTGTTACAATGTTAAGATGCATTATAACTGCAACAAAATAATGTAAGTGGCTTCTATTGACCGTTTTCTCAATTGTTTGGCTCAGAGTCTGTATTTTCGCGTTAAACTTAACATAAACAGTATATTTAGACAATTAATTTTAGGTTAACTGAAGTAAACTTAGTAAAAGATACTGTTTAGAAAAAAGTTTATAAAAGAGGGACGAAAGATACCAAAGGGACAGTCAAACTCATAAATATAAACAAACTGACAACGCCATGGCTAAAAATTAAATAGACAAAAAGACAAACATCAGTACGCATGACATAACATAGAAAACTAAACAATAAACAACACGAACCCCACCAAAAACTAGGGGTGATCTCAGGTGCTCCGGAAGGGTAAGCAGATCCTGCTCCACATGTGGCACCCGTCGTGTTGCTTATGTGATAACAAATCCGGTATATAGTTTAATTCGGTAGGTCACATTTATGAAGGGGGAGGGGATTGTAGTTACGACGTAAGGAACATATCCGATATAATTTGTGAACGGTTATTCCATAACGGTCAACCAACTAGTGATAGCGTCCGTAAAATTTACGAAGGGATGATTTCAACTTCATCATTTGGAAATCTTGGTTTAATAGCTTCCATGTGAGCAGTAACCCTCTATAAAGAAAATCATGATAGGAAATGCAAGCACGGAAATATCGTATCAATTTGGAGATATATACCCCGTATGCAGGTGCTGCTTGAATGTTTCTACTAAGAAATGGAAAGTTCACAATTTGAAAGCTGAAATCATCTCTTTTGTCGTAAAGTTTGTATTTTATCGACCCGCATTGTCCCTCATTATAAAATTTGTCCCTCATTGTCCCTCATTTTAAAATTTGCGCAAAAAATTTTGAGTATCTTCAACAATTATACTTTAAAGAAAGAATTAAATTCGTTTTCATTTCTGACAATTTCAGTACGTACATGTCTTGTATTCTTCATGTAAACAGCCATTCAAGAAAGTTACTCTAGAAAATGAATGATGATATGAAATATTAAATTCAATAAGGAACGTTTCTTAAATAAGAGGTACTGGACATTTCAGGATTTTTTAATTTAAGAGTTTGTATCGGTATTGACTAAATTTTCAGAAACTGCTAGTCCTCTCAAACCTGAACTTTGTCTTTTTCTTATGAATTAAGCTTATGTACAAAAATGTAACTGAATTTGTAGTTCGTTCTTCTGTTGTAGTGTTACACCATATTCCAATGTTATGTGGAGAGTAGGACATATTCTTTATGTGCCTGTTACAAATTAGGAGCATGTGATTTAGTGGTTCTCGTTTGTTAATGTATCATATTCATGTCGTTTCTTATTTTGTATACAAATCTGGCTAGTAGTATTCTCGTTTGAATTGATTTACATTTGTCATTCCCTGGACCTTTTGGGGTTTATTCATTGTTGTTGGCGATTCAATGACCTGTAGTTCGTAACTTGGGCATCTGTTGGTCTATGGCAAAGAGTAGACTCATTTTTATCGAAAGATAACATAAAACTAAATAAATGCTTGACCACAGTCTGCTCATCTGTCGAAACAAAAAATCGTAGGATGTTCAGTTCAATTTTGTTTTGTTAGGTATCTTTTAGCTTACTTAGCTCAAAGGGCAAATTGATCTTTTCTCATCACTTCCCGCCATTCGTCCCTAGCCATTCCTCGTTCGTTAAACTATACAAAAATCTTCACAAAAACTAGTGGGTAAAATTTTATCAAACTTATCCACAAATATTGGGGTATCTAGTTTAGAAATTGTGTTCGAAGAGCCCGCATATCCAACAACACCGGAAATGTGGCTAAAAATATTACAAACGGTAGAATAGATTTTTTTCTATTATCTTGAAAGACGTTTTAAGTTTAAAAAATCTGAGAGGGCCAGAAATGTTCAGAACTTTGAAGTATACCTACTTTTCAATAACATCATCACAGTCAGATGATATCTATTGGGAAAATTGCCTTCAAATTTCGCAAATTATCAATGCTTTTGCATTAATTTTGCCTTGTTATCTAGAATCCCATAAAAGATAGAGAAAAAAACATAGCAGAATGATGAGCTTGACAGGATTTAGATTTAAAGAAGATTTCATTCATTTTTAGATGTGTTTACAATTCCTTAGAAATAAATTAGAAAGAGAAAAAAATCAAAAGCAAAAAGCAAAGGAGCAACTAGACTTATTTCTACATTAAGTCTTATTGTCGAAATCGTTATTCGACTCCTTATTGCACTTTATTGACCTATTTCTATGCCACAAATAATGTAGCTGTGTTTTATCATTAGTTATATTTTGTTATATATAAAATACGTTTCAACCAAACTTGTTAAGTAATTGTGTCTTTATGTGAATTAAAAGCACGCAACAACCTTGTAGTTTTTTTCCGAAGAAGCATTTTATCTGGTGCAAAAGAAAAAACCTACCTGGTAAATAAATGACCACATAAGGAAACACCGGTTTAATATGATGAATTGTCGTTATGTCCTTTGAAAAATAGTAAACAATTGTCATCTATTGCATATACTGCTGCTATGTAATTATACATAAATCCGTGAAGACTTATCTACTCCAAATTTAACTGTTATATTCATTCATCAGGCATAATGAATAACCGAATATGTAAAAATCTCCCATAAATATATATAATTTGTATATATATGCGTTTACACAAAGTACACTATAAACTTTTAACCGAATTTTTTAAATGTCTATAAGACTATAAAAACTTTAAAAAACGTTTAACCAATAAACATGATAAAAAGGTCAAGGTGGGTGACTGAAATGTGGTGCAAATTTAATTTATTTGTAATTATATACATGCGTTCTGAACAAAATGAAAAGTCAAGTGAACACTTCACTAATCAACTTAGAATTCAATAATTAAAAAAAATTGTTTCTTATTCTTAAATATGAAAAAAAACCATACCTTTTTACATTTCACTGCACACTTGTTTACATTGTTAAGTGAGAAGACCGGATTGTTTTGTAAATTTTATCCTACTATATTGATCAGACAGTCAAATGTAAAAGAATAAAATTGTTGACAGATATATTTGTATTGATTTTTTATAATTTTGGTGGTATAATGCAAGAAATGAATCCAAAGCGCAATTTTGCAAGACAAGTTCATATTAGCCCGTAATTGGGGGTTATCTAGCGAAAAACATCTAGCAGTTCCTGAAACAAAATGTTTGAAAATAATTCGTCATTGAGTTATCTCTCTTTATATATCTGATACGTTGTTGTAAGTCACTGTCCTACTGAGACATAATTTCACTGACGTCTAAAATGTATTTTATGCTTATACTTACCTTTTATTTATTGCAAAATATCCCAATGAAAATGTATGATAAAAATGTGCGGCTGTGATACGATGACCTACATTTTTTTTGTAATTTTGGAGAAAAAATTAGAATTGAACTCCAACCAGTTTTACGGATTATATTAATGGAACGATCCGGCAAATGTCAAAGGTGTCCCACACAAAACAAAAGTGGTAAAGTTGGAATTTTGCAACAACATCAGATCAGTCATATAATCCCAATGTAAAGATGGTATTTGTATGATTATGTCATTCCTGTCAACCCCTGTAACAAATTAAGTTTTCAATTCAAAACGCTTCCACTCTCGATGAGCCAGCACATCTTATTTTTGTTATAATAGTAGTTAAATATTCAAAATATATATGACTTATTGTGCAGAACAAAATAACCTCTATTGAAATAAGACATTCAATGCTTATAAAACTGCAAACCTAATACCATCGCCTTACCATTTGTTCTGTCCTTTATAATAATAAAATTACTGGCGTACTAAATTATAATCCTGGTACCTTTGATAACTATTTACACCACTGGGATGATGCCACTGCTAGTGGACGTTTCGTCCCCGAGGGTATCACCAGCCAAGAAGTCAACACTTCGGTGTTGACATGAATATCAGTAATGTGGTAATCTTTATATATTTCCTGTTTACATAACTTTGCATTTTTCGAACACTAAGGATTTACTTATCCCAGGCATAGATTACCTTAGCCGTATTTGGCACAACTTTTTTGGATTTTGGATCCTAAATGCTCTTCAACTTTGTATTTATTTGGCTTTATAAATATTTTGATATGAGCGTCATTGATGAGTCTTATGTAGATGAAACGCGCGTCTGGCGTACTAAATTATAATCCTGGTACCTTTGATAACTATTTACACCACTGGGACGATGCCACTGCTGGTAAACGTTTCGTCCTCGAGGGTATCACCAGCCGTGTAGTCAACCCTCGGTGTTGACATGAATATCAATAATGTGGTAATTTTTATACATTTCCTGTTTACAAAACTTTGCATTTTTCGAACACTAAGGATTTACTTATCCCAGGCATAGATTACCTTAGCCGTATTTGGCACAACTTTTTTGAATTTTGGATCCTAAATGCTCTTCAACTTTGTATTTATTTGGCTTTATAAATATTTTGATATGAGCGTCATTGATGAGTCTTATGTAGATGAAACGCGCGTCTGGCGTACTAAATTATAATCCTGGTACCTTTGATAACTATTTACACCACTGGGACGATGCCACTGCTGGTAAACGTTTCGTCCTCGAGGGTATCACCAGCCGTGTAGTCAACCCTCGGTGTTGACATGAATATCAATAATGTGGTAATTTTTATACATTTCCTGTTTACAAAACTTTGCATTTTTCAAACACTAAGGATTTTCTTATCCAAGGCATAGATTACCTTAGCAGTATTTGGCACAACTTTTTTGAATTTTGGATCCTCAATGCTCTTCAACTTTGTACTTTTTTGGCTTTATAAATATTTTGATATGAGCGTCACTGATGAGTCTTATGTAGACGAAACGGGCATGTTAATGTTAATGTGGTTATATATTATAATTCTCCATGGAAAAGAGAATTGCTTATTCTGATTCAACTGCATACACTCAAACTGCAATAGTCATCAAAACAGCTAAAATAATGAATACATTGCAAAGGCTGATTTAGTGCGTGAAACACTTGGTTGATTATATTGGGAATAACTGAATCAAGACTTGAGTGAGTCCCCTCTTAAGCAGCCAGTAGATCCTTTCTAATGAAAATTCCCGAATTCACAACTGCATGATGTATATAAACCAAGGGGAACGTCATTCACACCATTATTTTGTTTGTTTTCATTGCATTCAAAAGAAAGAAAAAAAAGGATATTTGTGTCAAATAAAACCAAGATTTTTCTGGAAAATCCACAGACTTTTAAACAGAGATTTTTGATATAAAATTATCACTAAATGCATTGACATAGATTACTCACTTGCTTTGCTATAATGTGCTAAAAAACGTCAAGAGATAATACTCTTAGATTTGTCTGCATGGAACTGTCCATTTATGTTCAAAAAGAAACTACACAATCTGTACTAGTTTTGAAGATTTAAAGATAAAATAGACACAAAAAAATCAGTTCTACGGTGGAATTGTCCAAACATGGTCCAAAGTAGATCTGACTAGATCAGCTGTAGGATAAGACTGCATAATCATTACTGGGTTCGAAAGACTTTGTACATGGATGCCTTCCAAACTAATGAAATGATTATAGTCCATATTTACAGGGTAAATGAATCAACATATTATTCGTTTGTTTCTCTGTCCTATATTTTCTCCCATTTATTTATTGTAGCCCTGTCGTGTAATGTTGTGATTTTCATGTTATGATCAACATTAATGCCATTAAAGCGGGGGTTTGGCATGCCACAAAACCAGGTTCAACCCACCATTTGTTCATAAAATGCCCTGTACCAAGTCAGGAAAATGGCCATTGTAACATTATAGTTCGTTTCTGTGTGTGTTACACTTTGGTGTTGTGTTTCTGTTGTGTCGTTGTTCACAGATATTTGATAGTTTTTCCTCAGTTTAAGTTTGTAACTGGGATTTGTTTTTCTCTATCGATTAATGAATTTCGAACAGCAGTGTACTACTGTTGCCTTTATCTATAACGTATCATGGTATTTTGTCAAATATTTGAAACATGCTGACGATTTAAAGGTGACGCTTTAGAGACCTACATTGGTATAGCAGAACTTTGTGTTTGTTATCTGATGAGCTTTTGTGATCGCTTTACCTTAACTAAAACAAAAACTGTCGTCGATCTGGGTCTAACATATATATTTTTCTAGGTCAAATTTTCTTAACTGCATGTGATTTTGCTAAATTTCATTGCAAACATTATTTGTTATACCATCATACACTGTACTGAAGAAAGACGTATTTGGTCATTGGTATAATGGAAACAATGATGACAGGAAGAATGTATATTTAGCCTTAAAACGGACATTTGCTATATTGTTTAATTTTTTTATTAATGCAATGTTAAAATAATTTCGTTTGACACAACTTCCTTACTTGATCACACCAAACATAAACTTGTATGTATATGTTAATAGTACAATATCTGAGGATAAAGCATGCAAATAATCATCAAAAACTTAATTTTGCATTTATCAAATAAGTGATATGATGATTAGGCTAATAGATTTTAAACATTAAATGTTTTCAAAGTGCTTTTTCTGATTATCTTCACCAGAAACGCTCAAATGTATTTTAAACTAAATAAAATATACACTTTTGCCTGCCAGAGGCTAGATTCATGTATATGTGTATGCCTTGAAGAGACCCAAATGAAAAACCAAATCAATTTAAGGTCAGCTTTGCCAAATGAAGTAAGACATTCGATCTCAACATAATTTCTAAAACATTCTATAACTTAAGTAGCATAGCTTAAATTATAAAACATGTAATTCCCTCATCTTAAGCTATATGATGTTTCTATTAGAAGTTACCGTTACTTTGGAAAAAAAGTTCTATTCGAAAATAGATGTCGAATAAGTTACATGTAAATGATGATTATTTCTTTATAGTGTTTTTCATTGCGTTATTTTACTGCATTGGCTAAATGTAAAGGGGGTGGGTTGAGATCTCAGAACAATGTTTGATCCCACCGCATGTTTGCGCCTGTCCAAGATCAGGAACCTTTGGCCTTGGTTAGCATTGTATCATTTAAACTTATAGTTTCTTGTGTACAATTTGGAGTAAAGTATAGTATATATTTGTTTAGAGGCCAGCTGAAGGACGCATCCGGGTGCGGGAATTCCTCGTTGCATTGTAGACCTGTTGGTGACCTGCTGTTGTCTGCTCTATGGTCGGGTTGGTGTCTCTTTGGCACATTCCCAATTTCCATTCTCAATTTTATTATCTAAATAAAAAGTTGGCACAATGTTTAAGAAGTTTTTGTACAGTGTAACTTCATACTTCAGTATTGCTTGTCAAATGTTTTATTTTCGATTGCCAATGATCTCTCTAGATATACAGCGAACATGCGCATCTTAACTACACAAATTATGAGCATGGTATTTTTAATGAGTTTTCAATTTAGATGTCCGTTTCAACAGCATGACATGTATTTTTTTCTATTATTTTTTGGTCCTTCGTAAAAAGAGATCATCGATAATAAAGTGTTTTATTCTGTAATTAGCAAAATATTGTTCGAATAACAGGTACCCAAATCAAGATCCCCTGTGTAAAGCTTCCATGTTGAAAGCGTTTATGTGGATCTTTCCTTTTGTGTAACAGTTCATTTCGGTGTTCTCTTGACGTTCCACGTTTAAATTATGTCGATTTAGATTTTAACAACTAAAATTTAAAGTTTTGGTTGTGAAATCGGCGAAACTAAATTTCTAAAGCTGATACAAATAAAATTTATATTCTCCGACAATGAACATAATTTATCTTGTGTATATAAATCGCCAAAGATTCCAAAGTAATCTTTAAATTTTAATAAGTGATTACAAAACTGAAAACGGCATGGCTGTAAACGATAAAATACTGAGAAAAAAGTATACAAAACACAACACAAACACTCAACAATAAGCAACAACACAAAGGATTTCAAAATCCCCGAGCTTCGAGTAATCAGATCAATGCAACATTTATATCCTCTGACAGTTTTAATTAAGGAATACGTTTTTGTGTATACAATTGACACGTTTACGCTGCTGGCACAATCAATATTAGACACACGAAAAAGGGACAGTAGATACAAAAGGAACATTCCAACTCACAAGGCGGAGATAGGATAGTTGTATCGTCAAGAATTGCAAAATATCTTTAATGTATCTATGATATCCATTTTTCTTAAAACAATTGAATTGTTGTGGTTCCATTGTTGTTATCTGAATCATGCGGCCCCTAGAATGTATGTAATTAGCAGTAAATCTGAAGCCCGAATTCAGGTCATTGTTCAATGTTCAGGTTACCAGCAACAACGTGTTCGACTGGATAGTATACGAGTATGCAAGTAAGTAAAAAAATCGTGAAACATGTTCAGTTGCATTTGAATTTGTATAATAGAGCATTGCACTGATCTTTAAATTGGAGATAATGAAGTATTTTCGAATGAAATGATATATGATTAAAGATATTACCAGTCTGTGGCATCGCAATCGATAGCTGTAAGTAAGATTTATGATTAACCTGCATTAACTATACAAAATCAGTTATGTACAGCCAGTCTCTTACAAATTTGCGCAATTCAACATCCTCTGTATACATAACAGAGGGTCATTTATAAAAGAGGGACGAAATATACCAGAGGGAGATTCAAACTCATAGATAGAAAATAAACTGGCAACGCCATGGCTAAATGTAATAAAGATCATAGAATGTAGATGGTGTTTACTGACGATGACAATGATTGCTTGTTAAAACACTTTCAAATGAAAACAAATAGTTCAGAGTTCTTAATTAACTGATATAACAAAACTTTCGGCTTAATGTTATCATTGTCTTCTTTACATAATGTCTGTTCAAACAAATGCTGGAAGGATTGTTAGTTTAACATAAGTTGATAAAATATAGTTGAACTCATAAAATGACTCATTGAATCTAGTAAACTAAACGTCAAAAAGAAACTTTGAATTTTGTATAATATGAATTAATTGTTTTGGAATACTTTTAGGTTTTTTCTGAATCATTAGCAATATTCCAGCAACACTTGCATACGGGGTATATATTTCCCAATTGATAAGATTGTCTCGTGCTTGCATTTCCTATCATAATGTTCTTTATAGAGGGTTACTGCTCACAAGGAATCTATTAAACCAAGAGTTCCAAATGGTTAACTTGAAATCATTCCTTCGTATGGAACAACCGTTTCACAAATGGCATCGGATATGTTCCTTGTGTCGTAACTACAATCCCGTTCCCTTTCAGAAATGTGACCTACCAAATTAGACTATTTACCGGATTTGTTATCACATAAGTAACACGACGGGTGACACATCTGAAGCAGGATCTGTTAACCCTTCCGGAGCACCTGAGATCACCCCCATTTTTTGCTGGGGTTCGTGTTGCTTATTCTTCAGTTATCTATGTTGGTCATGTGTTCTATTGTTTGTCTGTTTGTCTTTTTCATTTTTAGCCATGGCGCTCTGGGTTAATTTTCGATTGATGATTATGACTGTCCCTCTTTTGTAAGTACCAATCCCGTAGCCAAAAGCATATAGAACCCAATTTATTCAAATAATGCAATAAAAAATACCACAGAATCAGCTAAAAGTTTGTAAAATGATATGAACAATGTTAAAATGTTACTGATGTAATGCGCATAAAACTCAGAATAGGGGTTGATTGTGCATCGTCAATCGATTGTCACATTTCAAGATTGCACAGACGGTAATGAACATGCTGGGTGATTAAACCATAAAACAAACCAAAAGTGTGTGATGGTAACCCGTAATTATATTTCAACATCGGATCATTTTGTCATATGTCAGCAATCTCTAAGTGTCGTTCTAAAAAACAAGGATGTTCTTATCCCAAGCATAAAAACTACGCCGTATTTGGCACAACCTTTTTCAACTTTTGATCTTCAGTGCTGTACAACTTTGTACTTTATTCACTTTCGACCTTTTATATCTTGGCGTCACTGGTGAGTCTTGTGTTGACGAGGCGCATTTTTGACGTATTGAATTTTAAACCTGATTCTTTTTTATATCTATTAATCATGTGTGTCTTTGTCTAATATGTTCTCCTATTTATTTGTATTGTAGTCCTGTAATATTGTGTTGTCATTTCAATGTTATATTTAACTTTTCCATTAAAGTGCGAGGTTTGGCATGCCACAAAACTAGGTTCAAGCCACCATTTTTATTCCCCTTTAGAAATGTCCTGTACCAAGTCAGAACGATGGCCATTGTTATATAATTGTTCGTTTCTGTGTGTGTGTGTGTAATTTTATAAACAAATACACGAGGTAATGTTTACATACCGGTGTACATAACTTTAATAAATATATCTATGTAGCGACTATTAAAGGTATACTTTTTACTGATTGTCACTAAAATAAATAGTATTTTTCAGGATCGGTAAAATTCTAAAAATAAATAGCTCTTTATAGTACATGTACGAATGATTTTCCGAAAATGGTTTACATGAATTTATATATGATTATATGAAATTTACATCATGGCTATATATATATATGTATAAAAATAAAATTGAGAATTGAAATGGGGAATGTGTCAAAGAGACAACAACCCGACCAAATAAAAAACAACAGCAGAAGGTCACCAACAGGTCTTTAATGTAGCGAGAAATTCCCGTACCCGGAGGCGTCCTTCAGCTGGCCCCTAAACAAATATATACTAGTTCAGTGATAATGAACGCCATACTAATATCCAAATTGTACACAAGAAACTAAAATTAAAATAAAACAAGACTAACAAAGGCCAGAGGCTCCTGACTTGGGACAGGCGCAAAAATGCCGCGGGGTTAAACATGTTTGTGATATCTCAACCCTCCCCCTATACCTCTAACCAATGTAGAAAAGTAAACGCATAACAATACGCACATTAAAATTCAGTTCAAGAGAAGTCCGAGTCTGATATCAGAAGATGTAACCAAAGAAAATAAACAAAATGACAATAATACATAAATAACAACAGACTTCTAGCAGTTAACTGACATGCCAGCTCTAGACTTCAATTAAACTGACTGAAAGATTATGACTTCATCATATGAACATCAGGCACAATCCTTCCCGTTAGGGGTTTAGTATCATACCATCATAACATATATGAGAAGAACATAACCCGTGTCATGCCAACAACTTTTTTTAGAATAAATGTGTTTAGTTCCGACGCAAAGACCTTATCAGTGACTCAATATTAACGCCAAAATATGCAATCTTTAATGACTTGACAACATTATCGTAATTATATCCCTTCTTAATAAGTCTATTCAAAGGTTTTGTAAGTTTCTGAGGTGAATACTGACACCTTTGAGCTTTATAAAGAATATTGAAATAAAATGTATGTTCGCTTGAAGTTATGAATTAGAACATAATGAATATTTGGTTCGACATAAATGTGCTAAGGAATAGTTCAAATCGATGAATCATGAACTTATTGAAAGATATATTAATGAGTTTGTAATATTGTAATAACAAGTTAAATAGAGACTCTATGTAAACTGTTTTAATTAAAATAAAGTGTGCTGGTGGCTTTCTGGAATCACAGTACAATAGTCTGCAAGGTTAGCATAGGATTGATACAACATGTAATAATACGGCCAAATGGCGAATCCAGTAATTTGCATATTAAGGGGACCCGCCGACTGACCTAAAGGGTGTGTGGGTGTGTCCAGTTTTGCATCAGTGATTCTCATTATTATCAACATAATTTCTCCAACGAAAACGGGGAACATACTCCCGGCTGTCAAACAAACTTGAATTTGATTTCAATAAAATAGTCAACAAATATTTCTATCTCATTTTTTTTTACAGTGACTTGACTGTTAGTGTTGCTATCCACCAATTGCAACTCATTCAAAATTTTGACCAAATTATTCAACTAGTCAGAAATTGGAACCAACTGCTGTAGAAAACCACAGTCAAGTCGTGAAAGCGCAAGGTGATAAAATAAAACATACTTACAATCCTACATGACTTGAACTCCCCTTTAATGATGTTGAGACAAAATTAGTCCTTCAGTTTGTATAGGTATATTATAGTCATTACCATGCTTAAGGTGAATTTGTTATTTTGAATTGCTGTAAAAATATCCAAACTAAGCTTTTATATAGTTTTTCTTTCGACAGACATTATGTGAATTAAAACATTTCAAATTCAGTAAAATATGTGTAAAATTGCAATATGTTTGTAGGAAGTTTCTATGGGGAGATACTATTGTTTTCTTTCAAAAATTCTTTATTCAAAAGAATAATATTTTAGGTTATTTCCCCATGAAAACTTATCAATGGCATATCTTTATTTCACACATATTTTCCTGAATTTATGATGTTTTATTTAAAATGATGTCTGGTTCTTATGAATATAGAATACTTTTAGAAAGAAAAACTATATGAAAGCTTAGTTTGGACATTTCTTTGAACATATAACACTAATAAAATATAATGTACACTTCCAAGTTAAAAGATAAAATAGTCACGACTTGAAAGATAATTTCAAATGGAAGCTGTATACACTTTTCTATTTATCAAACAAGGATTTTACTCGACTTGTACAAGCATATTCATACAATGGCATATTTTCAATAAAGGTTTTAATTTTAACCTGTTTGAAGAACACGAATTCTGATGAAAAGACGATTACAAATTTAATCTGAACCTTAACGAGGACATGGTGTACAAGTATTTTCAAATCAGAAACGAAACAATTTTCCGATTGCCGATGGTTTACCGTTGCCTTTACCCCAATACATGAAATGTAAGTAACCGTTGATTACGGGAATGATGTATAAAGGAGTTTATATGAATCCATACAATCGGATAGTTATCGCGGCTATAAAAGATAAATTTGTCTTAGATTATTAAAAAAATTACGTTTTTTGTAAAAAAAATAATTTTGACATTCGCAACAAATTGTTCAAAATATTTTTGCCACATATTATGTAAATGAAATTAGGTTTGCATGCCGAGTTCAATTTCTTAATTACTATGCTTTGGCATTGCCCAGTTATTTTTGTACTACAGGGAGGGAGCAGAAGACATTCTTTTTGAAAAACAATTTTCCGATATCAATAAAAAAAAAAAAGTATACAATTTTTTCAATATAATACAGGTGCATGAGTTTTTGTTGAAACCCACTTTTGTACTTATTTAATTTTACTTTTAAAACGGAACATACTGTTCATTTGTCATTTCCATACATTACCTTATAAAATGATTTTGTAAATCAAACAATCAATTTGAAACATTTGTGCCGCCATGCACAGCAAATGGATGGTCCGTGCACGTGTGTCTTACATGTTTCAATTTTACCATAGTCTTATTGACTGCATGTGATTGGTGTCAAAATGGAAGTTTCAACGTCCGATTAACTTTGTTTACCTTACAAGAAAGGACCATCAACTCACATTGATTTCCGACATCTATTAAAATAGTTTCTATCACATCGTTGAAGGCAGTCCAAGTGAAATTAATGATAAGTTTCATTTTTATTGTTTTCCCTTCTTATTTGATTTATCAAAGTAGGAGACATTTGTGACATTACTGACTTTGAATATCATTTGGGTTTTATTGGAGAGGTATGTCATTGGCAATTGTACCACATCTTCTTATGCTAAATTTATTTTTAAAATAGTGATATGTTTTCCGAATAAAATACATACGCAATGATTGAACTACTTAAGCATATGGAGTGATTTTGATCATTTTTTTTAGTCATCTATTTATTTTCAATAAATGTCCATTTTCAATAATTGTCAATTTTGAATAAAGGTCAATTTAAAAAAAATGTCAATTTTCAAAAAATGTCAATATAAAAAATGTAACTATGCGTATCACATATTGTCAATTCCTGTTTTATAGAATAAATCATTTAACTGGTCAATGAATAATACACCAACAATCAAAACATATAGGAGGCATAGTTCTGATCAAATCAAAATATAAAAAATCAAAAAATCAACAACATATTTGAAGTTTGTTTTCGACTAGTATACATTTAGCGTTGTTTCGTTGTTTCAAGTATGATTAATTGGTTACAATATTGCTGTCTATCATTCATATATTTTTCAAATGAAGGTTAGTTATTTTACATATTTTTTTTTTCTGCAACCTGTTCTTTTCAAAACACATATTAATGAAATGTTCAGATATTTCAGTTTTACCTGAATTATCATATTTCGATATTTCAACATGCAGATGAACAGTATTTTATCTTTTTAACGTCAAGATATTTTTCTAAGTCGGAGAGTTTCGACTCAATTGCAACTTAAACAAATGATTTAACAAACTTTTCTAAAATTGTCCGTTTATAAGCTTTGAAATTATTAAGAAATTAAGGTTTCAACTCCGTCAGTCAAAGTTAACTTAAGATGAATTTGGCTATTTATTCTAGTTTTTTTGTCATATAGCTCTTCAACGGTTTCGGTACTTATACATCTTCGGATTTCAAATGTTTGGCTTTGCGCGTTTCTTATAAAGGTAAATCCAGAAAAGCGCGGCGGACGCATAGAATTATTAAACGTTTTGTTTTCAATGTTTTAAAGACGCACAAGTTCAAAGATAATAAAGAAAACTGATGTATCCCTGGCTTTCAAACAAGTGACTTATAGCGCACCTGTTGAAGGTCAATATAAAAAAAATGCTTTGAATACATGCAATTTATCAAATGGTTTTATTTTCATTATTTAAAGCACTTGGTCGATAAAAAAGCTGGTAAACTATCAGTAATCGATACTTTGGTACATACATAACAAACCTTCAAATTGTCCATTTATGCACTAAGAAATTATAAGAAACTATAGTACCTAACAAGATTTTGTGAGGTAGACGAAATTGACTTTGAAACGATCGTAATGACTTTTGATGTGCAGAAATAGGCAGATCGGACATATTTTGACTTTATTTACTTACTTCTTAAGTTTGGGATTAATTATAATCAACATGTTCCAATGAGACTAAAAAATACTTTTTTTTATTACCTGCCGTAGTCGTGCGTAAAATATATTTCGGCATTTCTCTTAAGCCCGCGTCACACTGTCCCGATTTTAACGCCGATAACATCACGATTACGGAAATTTTCAAAATCGGGACTGATCGTATCCAGATCGGGCTATTCGTAGTGCCATCTTTAACCATCGGCCACTTTTTCAAGCCTTCGGGGACAACTTCGGGAAGAGTTCTAAATTTTTTAACATGTTGAAAAATCCCCGAAGGTGCGTCCGATGTTCAGGGTTCGTATTGAGTTCGTATCACCATCCTCACCATCGTAATGTCACCGGGAATGCATCTTTGAACATCGTATTGCATTAGTGTTTCCATCGTTTCCATCGGCCAGTTTTGACATAACGATGTCTACATGAATGAATCACGAAGCTACCCGAAGGTCTTACAATGGCAACACGACTTCGTGAAAACCTCGTAATCCCGTCGTGTTGCCGTCGAATAAAAGTACGAAGGCGACAAGATGGAACTACGACGGCAATAAATACAGCTAAATCTAAGTTAATTTTTGCGCTAAAATACATTTTAAGTGCCATGCGCTGGTCAGTCTAATACGACAGTTAAGAAAGACGTTCACAAAACATGGAGCTCATATCATTGATTCTAGGAGAACAAGAAAGGCGACAACGTTGTTTCTATTAATTCAAAGGGAACAAGAAGAGCAGCTATTACAGGCTCAGGATTTACTTTTACAAGTAAAATATTATTTTTTTGTCAATTTTTCATATCAAGTAACATAATGAAAATCATAAACGCGCCTCGTACACCAACACTGCAGGTACACGTATATAGGGAAACCAACTTTTTATTCATTATTCTGATTTTTTATGTAACGTCTGAGTTGTTTTCACACGAATGTTTACTCGATAACCATTTTGTATTCTATATGTCATTTTTTGCCGCATTTGGTGCTTTCCCCACCATTCCTTTTGTCTATATTATTGTAATATTCTCCTGGAAAGAGCTCTTTTTTTAATAAAAGGGATCAACGAACCCATCACCTTACCTTTAAGATAGATCAGTAAACATGGGCATAATTATGGGTGATTATTCAGACTAGTGCACACACTTTACTGTTCAAACAAGGCGATGCAGGGCGTGGCTTCCCGTCGTATGTAACATATTGGGGACAAATATGGACACTATATTTGTATATGACACATGCAGAAAATGGTAAATTGAATATGCATATTTGATACATAAACTATTTATTTAGAAATCAACCAAAACATTCATTAACTGGAAATACCTTTAATATTGTCTTTAGAACCAGCAGGTAAATAAATGAGCAACCAATTTCCTGTGTATTATGCTATTTCAAGGAGAAAAAACAAGTCCATCTGCATGACCTTGAACTTTGGCCTTGAACGTAAAAAATGTCAGATCATTACAAGGAGGAGCAATATACCAAATGTGGTTAAAAATCTTTTGAAGCATATTGGTTTTAGAGTGTCCACAAGGGTGATATTGTCTTGTATTACAACTTCCACTGTGACATTGACCTTTGAACTTTAAAGTCAATAGAGCTAAAGATATTCTTAACGAGTAACACCATACCAAGTTTTGAGCATTTTGGTTCTAGAGTGTCCATAACAAATTTATCTACACGCAGCTTACATGTAGTAGGCGAGGGGATAATAAACTAAGTTTTATAAGAATTAGACAAAAAGATCGATTTCCCGACATGCATGGCAGACTTGTACAGAAACGATATGTTGTCGAAATTCTGTTCGTATCATAAAAAAGTTCAAAACAGGTAGAACGCAGTTTTAGATCGTTTGTATACTTGTATTATGTACATACTTAGTACATTAAAAAAAAAAAAAAAAAAAAAAAAAAAAAAAAAAAAAAAAACATACTTAGTACATGTATTTTACCTTAATTTATCTTGTTTAAAACGCTTGATACCTTTGGCATATAATTTAAATGCATCGTAAGCTGTATGTGACGTCTTTTAGACACCGTATGGCCATCGCACCATCATCGTAATCCATCGTGTAGCCTTCGTAATCCATCGTGTAGCCTTCGTGATCCATCGTGTAGGCTTCGGCTGAGATATGAAGCTTAAATACCCGTCTTCAGTTAACCTTCGTATGTCCATCTTTTGCTATCGTATATAATTTCGGCACTATCGTATAGACTTCGTTATTCATTGTACTTGCTTCGGTCACTTTTTGGTATTTTAACGGGATCGGGACAAACTTCGTACGAACTTAAAATTTTCGCATTCGGGTGTCCATCGTAAATTAAAATCGGGACAGTGTGACACGGGCATTACGAAAATGACTTGTTTAATGGAACAAAACGTATTATTTGTAAACTTTCTCTTTAATCTTTAGAATAGGCTTTTAGAAAATAACCTTTCAACTGTATATTCCGAAAATTTTGTGAAAATAGAATAAGTGGCAATTCTTACCTTTCATACCTTAACTTTCATTGATAAAACATAATATTGACTCGTCCAGTGTCCAGTTTGAAGGTCATTTTTGTTACCGTACACATTCATGCATGTTCTAATTATCCAATAGTCACGTGTGAAAAGCATTAACAAGTTTCAAGGTAAACTATTAACAACTTAATCTAATCAAATTGCCTACGATTCAATAACAATGACCAGTCCACATCATAAAAATGTATAGGGGTAAAGTGGGTAGGGAGAAAAGTCGAATATTTTAATTTCATTATTTTGCAATAACGAATAAAAATTTGTTATCCAATGGATTTGTTATAATTTTATAAACATGTCGTTATGTATTGGTATAGTTTTTTTTTTATCTTTCATTGGCGTATTTAGGGCTGTAGAAAGTTTGGCCTTCAAAAGTCAACATAATCATTGACTTTATATAGAAAATTCGCCTTTTTAAAACATTGAATGTTTCACAAATAATACGCCACAACAAAACAAAATCATTTCTTAAAACACTGCAAAAAAAAAATTCTGATTGATGCAGTGGTATTGCCATAAATTGCACTGGAGAGACCAGTGGGACAGCAAACGTCGAATTCCCATACACAATGTTATCACACACTATTAATGTTCACACCAAACGCCGTGTACAGTAAACATGTTTACAGTTAGTTTAATGTAATGGACACTGGTTTCACATTAAATTTATTCACATCTATACACCTTGTTTAATTACCTGTACATAAGATTTGTTCACACTTGTAAACTATATGTCATTTAAATGTTCATTACGTAGAACTGAATTCACAGTTTTCGGAAATTTTTTCTAGCAGTAAGGGAACGACCATTTGACCTCAAAAAGGGGGGATGGAAATATTCCGATCTACAATTTGATAAAAAAAAAAATCTGGTCATACAGATAATAAAAAAATATTCTGAATCAAGAGTTACCCCTTACATTAAAGTGTTAAATATTGAAAAAAAGGATTTGATCACCAGCATCGAAAAAAAGACCGGAATTAAAACGTACTCGTGAAAAAAAATCTGACTCAGAAAAAAAAATAACCCTCCCCCTTTTTTAAGTTAAGTGGTTGCTACTATATGAAAGCCATTTTTTTAATTTGCAGTAGTTTGAATATACTAGATATGTCTCGATTACGCATTAGAAAAAGATAGCTGCAGCAGCGTGCTTACAGCCAAAAAAAGGATTGAGATATTAGGGATCACTACATTTTTATCTTTTCTGTTTGTTTCAAATGGTATTCCTTCCAAGGAGTATTTGGTAAAGGAATAGGGTAAAGTTTTTTTTTAATTTTAAGTGTTATCTAACGGATCTGAGTTACTAGACAAGCATAGCAGTTACCTCACACTTTTTTAGTCATGCATTCATGTGTGAATCGTTGTTTGAGTATAGACCAGTGGCGAATATTTCTATGTAAGTCAAGTCGATTCGGGAAGACCTTTTCAAATGAATTAGGCAGCAACTATTTATTTCATTCTTGTTTGGGAGGGGGAGGGGGCGTGGCCTATAGATTTTCGTCAGAACAAATTTTGGTGACAAGTCGAAATAAATTTCAGCATTATATATAGTTGCAGCTGAGAGGAAACAAACTAATTGTTCAGGACCAAAAACTGGAAACATCAGATTCCAAAACAAAATCCATAGCCAATCCCCCACCCCCTACCTTTATGTTTTATACTCAACTATAATAGCCCCCCGCCCCCGAAAATCAATCTCGGTTGCTGCCTTATAGGTTCGGCAATGATGCTGCCCTGAGTCTTGATCAGGGGTTAATAAAGTACGTTATTTAAAAAAAAAACTTGTAGAATTTAGACAACAATTTCTGTAAATAACTATACTAATAACTATCAAAAATATCAATTTTACTCAAAAATAGTTTCCTCCTTGAATATATACACGGTAAAACTAATGTTCTAACTGCCTAGTTTTGTGTACACTTAACTTACACAAGGCCTACATTGACTATAGACTGTGTGTAGATAAAACATGATTTAAACTACATGTAAACATTGGGTTTTATCAATGGGAACGCAATTGTATTTAGTTTACGTGTGAGTTACACTAACACAACACCGAATTTAGGTCAATGTGAACACGGCCTTATATTAGTTTGGCTATTATATGTAACTGGTTTTGTTACATCCAGTTTACTGTTGGATCATTTTAGATGAACATTCTGGTAAACAGTAATAACAAATCTTCGAAAGTGATACATGTTTTTATGCAAGAGGGATAATGACTTGTAACATATATTGTTCAAACTACTTACAAAGATACCTACTGGAATAATTAAAAGTCATCGTATTATTATGTCAATTGCATAGTGTAAGAAGAAACAATTGACGTAATGTCATAAAACAAAATATACATATTGCCCTTTTATTTGCAGCATTCAGTAAAAGCGATATGATGGATTTATATGCAATTGAAGGAGAAATCATAATTTTACAATGTCAAAACAAGGAAATCGATCATTGGGAAAAATTAAACGACAGTTTTGTTTCATATTTTTATGAATTGAAAACAAAAGATTGCAATTTGAAAATACGAGTTACCATCTCTGACTACATGACAACTTACCGTTGCGTTATTCTTGAAATTCCCCCACGTTTCAAAGATTTCAAGATATCAATGCCTAGTAAGTATGCAATGAATTAAATAATTATATAGGTAGAACAAAAAATCGAATTCAAAGGTGAGTTCAAAAACAGGAAGTCCTTAAACTGACAAAATAAAACGTCAACTGTCACATGTTTTACTTTGTGCAGACATTTTCAGACGACAAAAGGAGGTTTAAACCTGTATCCATAGCCAATTGCAACAATGAAATCACCAAAAGACGCAATAAAAGCGATGTTGAAATGGACAGTAAATTGAACTAGAACTAGGTCTGTGGTTGACTGTAAAAAGACAAATACGCCGATAATAAAGATGTGCAGTGGATAATCATGATAACAACATACTGTATATACACAAATGGAGTAATGTAAATTAAAAATTAGATTGCATCAAAATGGAAGCAAAACTTCAGATAATTGAATTGTCCGGAGAAAATATCTATTAAAATAATTTTTATTTCTAAATAAGCACCTCCATCCAATATGAACGTTGCAGAAGCTACATCAGAGAAACAAGTTGTAGGCGTTGAAGGTCACCAAATGACACTTACGTGTAATTTAAAAAGCGGCAAACCAATGGAGACGATGTTTTGGATTAAGGATGGAAAAATAGTCTCATCAGGGGGACCTGGAAGATTACTGTACACGTTTTTTTCAAAAACGAGAAGATAACTTTAACTTTAAGAACTATACATGTAGAGCTAATAACACATTGAATAGTATAGCGTTGATGGACATTATACAACTAAGACTCACAGGTAAGTTTATCTAAAAAACTATCTAAGTGTACTGAGAAAACACGAGGATATATGTCAATCAAAATTAGAGATAATAGAGATTATTAAAATTTTATATTTTCAATAATCTGGTTTAATTCAATCGAATATTTGTGTGGGTGCGTGGGTGTTGCAGTCTGTAGCTCATTGCCATATTCGGCATGGCCATAGATGGCGCTCGCAGCTTGAATCAGATTTTTGGAATTTCCGTATCAGCTTGAATTAGAATTTTGGAATTCCCGTATCGGGCACTTGTTAATTTGCTGTCGACTTGAAAGCAGGTGTTTCACAAATAAGTTAAACTATTTAAAACAGGGAATGGTTGGGAGCAGTGAAGACCCGATCTTCGCTGTCGGGATAGACGCGGTAGTAAAGGAAGGTAAGAGGCATGCACTTGCCGGTCCGATCTCTCGTCCATTCCACGGAGAGAAAAGAGAAGGAAAAAAAGAAAAGAAAAGAGAAGAAGAAGAAAGACTTGTTAATTTGCTGTCGACTTGAAAGCAGGTGTTTCACAAATAAGTTAAACTATTTCATTTAAAAGAAAAAGAAAAGATGCCAAACAAAAGAAATGCCATAGGATCGCCATCCAGGGCCATGGGAAAGAAGAGAAGAACGGCTAACAGGACAGGCGGACAGAGAATGCAGAACGAGGAAATCCCACAAAAGAAGGATGGAGCTGGACGGAGAAGAACTGCCAAGAAAACACAAGGGGTCGGACATGTGGTGGCAGAAGGACCGGTGGAAACTACTGATTTCTCATCAGGTAATGAGTCGGAGGAGGATGCACGAGCGTTCCCCTCTTTAAGGCACGACCCGTTTCACCAAAACTTTGAAATTGCAAATAATTCCATTGATTTCACTCCGTCTCAAGAATCTAGCATTCATGGCACAGTGGGGGAACACGTGTCTTTTAAAATTAAGAAAAAAAATTTGGGAGGGAAAGTTTATTGAGCTTCATTCTCTTTTGAGAACGCGAAAAGCAATGGAAGAGGTGGACGAGGGCGATTTGAAATTAAAAAGGGGAAACATTTGCATTGAAAAAAGATCGTCGAGTGTTTATTTGTCCATAAATGAATGGACTTCAGCATTCATGGTTTTTATGAGTGTCTACATTGAGAAATACAGCACACGGGCACAGGAATTGTTAAAATATATGCGCGATATAAGACTAGCGGCAACGAGGTCAGAAAACTGGGCCACCTATGACGAGCAATTTAGGCTAAAAATAGAAAAGAATCCAAATTTATCTTGGGGAAATATACACGGTGAATATTGGCTATTACACATCACATCTCCCATAGTACAAAACTGTGTGTCAGTGCAATCATAGGGTGACAGAACAAATACACAACATCCGCTAATCTGATGATTATAAATTCCTAACTGTCAGTATTAATTATAAGTCAAGTCAACTATAAAAGTGATAACGTATAATGTTAACATAATTTAACAATCCTCCCTCTTTTAATTTAGAAGATCAAGATAAACAAGATTAATCTCTAGTGAATGAAAGTAATAAATTCAATTTGCACTCAATTGAACTAAATAGCTACAAGTTTTACTGTCTATATTTTTAATGTTCAATTATGAAATCCTAAACCTACAGTGATATCACTACACTAACTTAACCACAAATATTTACAGTCATATGTTTCTAATAAGTCTCTCTGGTGCCTTTCTTACTATTTCTGTGCGGTGCATAACGATAGTATCATTAGCATTTTCAACTGTTTTATTTTTGGTTATTTTAGTTTGTTCGGATTCATTGTTATTTTCAGAGTTTTCGGTATCGCAATTGAATTACATGTTGGTATTGTTATGAATTCAGTGTCAATATCAGATATGGTAATTTTAAATATGTTTGGTATGTTTTTATTTTCCTGCGGTACGAATTCACGAATCTGATCAATATGTCTCTTCCATACTAAATCTCCAAATTGGACTTGATAAGTTACTGTTCCGAGTTTATGAACGATAGTTCCTTGTTTCCACTTGCTATTGTCTCTATAGTCTCTTTAAGAATGGATGCAAAAAGAATATTTGTTTTTTACCATCTCCTCATTTTATTATTATTCTCTGTGGAGCTAATGATTTGACAGATTTAGAATTGACAGGGAATGGTTTAATTGAAAATGTAAAAATGGTCTACCCTACGTTACCAGGCTTTATTTAAAAAGGTTATTATAATATGGTCTTCAATGCTACAGTGCGATACTGGCATGTTGCACCCTTGGATGCGGGTGCAATAATAGAACAGAACAGAAAAAGAGAAATTTAGTGGCCAAAAACTTTGTTACAGAAAATTGGGGTAAAGCTATATTACATGAGAACATTAAGGCGTGAAGTGTCTTTATACAGAACAAATGGAACTAATTTGTCACAAACTGGAAATCAGGTTTTCTTGAATAATATACAAGGGTATGGGGGTTGAGTCTTTCCTACGCACACCATAATCAACTTTTCCTAAGTATTCAATTTATTAAATTTTGTGGGTGAGAACCATGTCAGATTTGTAGCTGTATTGGGATCTTTAGTTGGCGGTCCAGGAGACTGTAGTGATTTGGGGATTTTTCACTCGCCCTTGCTCTGGCCTGACAAGTTTAAACTTCAGGTTTGGAAAATGTGGTTAGTGGTAACGGTGGGGTCTACGATGGGTGACTTCGGACTCCATCCACTCATCTTATAGAGGGTGTCCTACACCTCCAACAGGTGGGCACTAATTACTGGATATTGAGATATCTGTTTTTCCCTGGTCACATCCCATGGTAGAGTGGTGAAACTTTGTTTTTAACTACCAGGGGTTTTATTGACACTATGTAACTAATGGTCAGCGATAGCCATTGGTATAGGTAATCGTAAGTCAACCCTGGCGCTCAACAAAAATTATAGAATACTCTTAGCCAAAGTATATGCCACAAAGTAAAAATGGTACTGGCATGTTGCACCCTTGGATGCGGGTGCAATAATAGAACAGAACAGAAAAAGAGAAATTTAGTGGCCAAAAACTTTGTTACAGAAAATTGGGGTAAAGCTATATTACATGAGAACATTAAGGCGTGAAGTGTCTTTATACAGAACAAATGGAACTAATTTGTCACAAACTGGAAATCAGGTTTTCTTGAATAATATACAAGGGTATGGGGGTTGAGTCTTTCCTACGCACACCATAATCAACTTTTCCTAAGATTCAATAATGAAAATTTTGTGGAGGTGAGAACCCATGTCAGATTTGGTAGCTGACTTGGGCTCTCATGTGGCGGTCCAGGGAGACTGGTAGTGATTGGGGGATTATTTCACTCGGCCCTTGCTCTGGGCCTGACAAGTTCTAAAACTTGCAGGTTTGGAAAATGTGGTTAGTGGTAACGGTGGGGTCTACAGATGGGTGACTCTGGGACCTCCTCCACCTCATCTTATAGAGGGGAGGCCTACCCCTGCCAACAGGTGGGGCACTAATAACTGGAGCATTGGTAATACGAGTGTTTTCCCCGGTCACTCCCCATGGTAGGTGGTGGTGTAACCGTGTTTAACTACCAGGGGTTTTATGACACTATGTCAACATAGGTCAGCTGATAGCCATTGTGTATAGGTAATCGGTAGTCACCCTGGCGCCTCAACAAAATATTATAGAATACTCTGTAGCCAAAGTAATGCCACAAAGTAAAAATGTATATTCTAGTCATGAAAATGTAAATACAAGTTGGTGTAATAAAATGTATTTTTAATTCAAAGGATTGTTTTTGTATAAGTTGTAAATGAAATACAGAGGATGGAACCTCTACACAAATGAGTAAAATATACAGAAAGTCTGTACAGTATATTGAATTTTGGTATTTGTGAATTACAATTAACAACACACAAAGAGAGACAACTCTAGTTTAATTTTTAACATATTTTAGAAAATACGTCAACAACTCTTGATCGTTGTTCTTCGTCTCTCATTGTTATTCGTTCAGTATTGATATAGGGTCTTCTTATATGAGTATTGCAATTAATAGAGATTATTAAAATTTTATATTTTCAATAATCTGGTTTAATTCAATCGAATATTTGTGTGGGTGCGTGGGTGTTGCAGTCTGTAGCTCATTGCCATATTCGGCATGGCCATAGATGGCGCTCGCAGCTTGAATCAGATTTTTGGAATTTCCGTATCAGCTTGAATTAGAATTTTGGAATTCACGTATCGGGCACTTGTTAATTTGCTGTCGACTTGAAAGCAGGTGTTTCACAAATAAGTTAAACTATTTAAAACCCGCCCACCCTCCCTATGAGAATAGTTGCTGCTGTTTTTGTTTTATATTTTCAGGCACTTGTTTCCTGTATTTGATTGGAATATTATGGTTACCAGTATCCAGGCTGACCTTCATAGTATTGGACCAATACAGGATAATTTCGAATAAACTTGCGTTTCTATGAATTGGACATTTCAGTTATTCAGCACTTTTTAACATATTATGGACTATTGTGATTTAAGCATCCAGAATTAATTTTAGTTTTTAGTAATTAACAATTTTAATAATTGGAAAGAAAACAAGACACTTTTTAGAAATTAATCATCTTCTACTATCCTTAGGCGCAGAGTCAATTTTGAATGGGGGGAGGTCCAGGGAGACTGGTAGTGATTGGGGGATTATTTCACTCGGCCCTTGCTCTGGGCCTGACAAGTTCTAAAACTTGCAGGTTTGGAAAATGTGGTTAGTGGTAACGGTGGGGTCTACAGATGGGTGACTCTGGGACCTCCTCCACCTCATCTTATAGAGGGGAGGCCTACACCTGCCAACAGGTGGGGCACTAATAACTGGAGCATTGGTAATACGAGTGTTTTCCCCGGTCACTCCCCATGGTAGGTGGTGGTGTAACCGTGTTTAACTACCAGGGGTTTTATGACACTATGTCAACATAGGTCAGCTGATAGCCATTGTGTATAGGTAATCGGTAGTCACCCTGGCGCCTCAACAAAATATTATAGAATACTCTGTAGCCAAAGTAATGCCACAAAGTAAAAATGTATATTCTAGTCATGAAAATGTAAATACAAGTTGGTGTAATAAAATGTATTTTTAATTCAAAGGATTGTTTTTGTATAAGTTGTAAATGAAATACAGAGGATGGAACCTCTACACAAATGAGTAAAATATACAGAAAGTCTGTACAGTATTTGAATTTTGGTATTTGTGAATTACAATTAACAACACACAAAGAGAGACAACTCTAGTTTAATTTTTAACATATTTTAGAAAATACGTCAACAACTCTTGATCGTTGTTCTTCGTCTCATTGTTATTCGTTCAGTATTGATATAGGGTCTTCTTATATGAGTATTGCAATTAATAGAGATTATTAAAATTTTATATTTTCAATAATCTGGTTTAATTCAATCGAATATTTGTGTGGGTGCGTGGGTGTTGCAGTCTGTAGCTCATTGCCATATTCGGCATGGCCATAGATGGCGCTCGCAGCTTGAATCAGATTTTTGGAATTTCCGTATCAGCTTGAATTAGAATTTTGGAATTCACGTATCGGGCACTTGTTAATTTGCTGTCGACTTGAAAGCAGGTGTTTCACAAATAAGTTAAACTATTTAAAACCCGCCCACCCTCCCTATGAGAATAGTTGCTGCTGTTTTTGTTTTATATTTTCAGGCACTTGTTTCCTGTATTTGATTGGAATATTATGGTTACCAGTATCCAGGCTGACCTTCATAGTATTGGACCAATACAGGATAATTTCGAATAAACTTGCGTTTCTATGAATTGGACATTTCAGTTATTCAGCACTTTTTAACATATTATGGACTATTGTGATTTAAGCATCCAGAATTAATTTTAGTTTTTAGTAATTAACAATTTTAATAATTGGAAAGAAAACAAGACACTTTTTAGAAATTAATCATCTTCTACTATCCTTAGGCGCAGAGTCAATTTTGAATGGGGGGAGGTCCAGGGAGACTGGTAGTGATTGGGGGATTATTTCACTCGGCCCTTGCTCTGGGCCTGACAAGTTCTAAAACTTGCAGGTTTGGAAAATGTGGTTAGTGGTAACGGTGGGGTCTACGATGGGTGACTCTGGGACCTCCTCCACCTCATCTTATAGAGGGGAGGCCTACACCTGCCAACAGGTGGGGCACTAATAACTGGAGCATTGGTAATACGAGTGTTTTCCCCGGTCACTCCCCATGGTAGGTGGTGGTGTAACCGTGTTTAACTACCAGGGGTTTTATGACACTATGTCAACATAGGTCAGCTGATAGCCATTGTGTATAGGTAATCGGTAGTCACCCTGGCGCCTCAACAAAATATTATAGAATACTCTGTAGCCAAAGTAATGCCACAAAGTAAAAATGTATATTCTAGTCATGAAAATGTAAATACAAGTTGGTGTAATAAAATGTATTTTTAATTCAAAGGATTGTTTTTGTATAAGTTGTAAATGAAATACAGAGGATGGAACCTCTACACAAATGAGTAAAATATACAGAAAGTCTGTACAGTATTTGAATTTTGGTATTTGTGAATTACAATTAACAACACACAAAGAGAGACAACTCTAGTTTAATTTTTAACATATTTTAGAAAATACGTCAACAACTCTTGATCGTTGTTCTTCGTCTCATTGTTATTCGTTCAGTATTGATATAGGGTCTTCTTATATGAGTATTGCAATTAATAGAGATTATTAAAATTTTATATTTTCAATAATCTGGTTTAATTCAATCGAATATTTGTGTGGGTGCGTGGGTGTTGCAGTCTGTAGCTCATTGCCATATTCGGCATGGCCATAGATGGCGCTCGCAGCTTGAATCAGATTTTTGGAATTTCCGTATCAGCTTGAATTAGAATTTTGGAATTCACGTATCGGGCACTTGTTAATTTGCTGTCGACTTGAAAGCAGGTGTTTCACAAATAAGTTAAACTATTTAAAACCCGCCCACCCTCCCTATGAGAATAGTTGCTGCTGTTTTTGTTTTATATTTTCAGGCACTTGTTTCCTGTATTTGATTGGAATATTATGGTTACCAGTATCCAGGCTGACCTTCATAGTATTGGACCAATACAGGATAATTTCGAATAAACTTGCGTTTCTATGAATTGGACATTTCAGTTATTCAGCACTTTTTAACATATTATGGACTATTGTGATTTAAGCATCCAGAATTAATTTTAGTTTTTAGTAATTAACAATTTTAATAATTGGAAAGAAAACAAGACACTTTTTAGAAATTAATCATCTTCTACTATCCTTAGGCGCAGAGTCAATTTTGAATGGGGGGAGGTCCAGGGAGACTGGTAGTGATTGGGGGATTATTTCACTCGGCCCTTGCTCTGGGCCTGACAAGTTCTAAAACTTGCAGGTTTGGAAAATGTGGTTAGTGGTAACGGTGGGGTCTACGGATGGGTGACTCTGGGACCTCCTCCACCTCATCTTATAGAGGGGAGGCCTACACCTGCCAACAGGTGGGGCACTAATAACTGGAGCATTGGTAATACGAGTGTTTTCCCCGGTCACTCCCCATGGTAGGTGGTGGTGTAACCGTGTTTAACTACCAGGGGTTTTATGACACTATGTCAACATAGGTCAGCTGATAGCCATTGTGTATAGGTAATCGGTAGTCACCCTGGCGCCTCAACAAAATATTATAGAATACTCTGTAGCCAAAGTAATGCCACAAAGTAAAAATGTATATTCTAGTCATGAAAATGTAAATACAAGTTGGTGTAATAAAATGTATTTTTAATTCAAAGGATTGTTTTTGTATAAGTTGTAAATGAAATACAGAGGATGGAACCTCTACACAAATGAGTAAAATATACAGAAAGTCTGTACAGTATTTGAATTTTGGTATTTGTGAATTACAATTAACAACACACAAAGAGAGACAACTCTAGTTTAATTTTTAACATATTTTAGAAAATACGTCAACAACTCTTGATCGTTGTTCTTCGTCTCATTGTTATTCGTTCAGTATTGATATAGGGTCTTCTTATATGAGTATTGCAATTAAATGTGTCTGAGTACAATAGTACTTCGGCGAAAGCTTTGGTACGAAAACAGACGGCAGAAAATAGAAAGGCAAACGGTCAAGGATAAAGTGTAGTACCCCGTCGACAACGGCCGGGACATACATGGTTGTTTATAATGGTTTTAAAAGGATAGTGTTACACTCAAAATTGAGGCAAACTATTATGTTTTTCATGGAAAACTTGTCCACTGCTTGTCAAACTGCAACAAATGATGCGTTCAGTTTAATTAAAAAAATGTCAGTCGAAAAGAAAAATAACAAAAGCGTTTTAAATGGATATAAAATCACAATACCTTAGTTGGTATCTTCGTTAAGAAAAAAATATGTTTGATTTTTTTCTCATTTGGACTTACTTTGGTACGATAACAGTAATTAACGACGGCTGTTGTGTTTATTATTCTCACAGTGCGTCCGAGTATACTTGTTAATATGACGACAATATGTATGGAAGAGAACATAACAGTAACATCAATTGTTTAGAAATATCTGGACAGGAAGTAAAAAGTTACCGTTCGATGTACAATGAAGCTAGAATATTAGAAACATCCAATCTTCTACTTCTGCCATCTCCACACAAGTCACTCGATGGTAGCTACACATGCACTGGGGTAAATGAAGCTGGGAGCAATAACGATACTTTGATTTTAGATGAGGATGAACTATGTAAGAATTAATTTTTAAGGCATCATATTTCAATATTTCATTGGCTAAATAACATTAAAATTTCTTCGTGTTTTTTCCCTTCCATATTCACCCTCTTTACTTACTTTCAACACTATAAGGGGGCGGGAAACACACAACAAAACTTAAAGACGTAGAACTCCAATTTAAAAACGCCTTCCCTCGACATTAAACCAAAAAAATACAAAAGCTAAAAAACATCTAAATAATCATACTCATATTCATTCCTTTAATTTATTATAGGTCCAACAAGAAAATTTCCATAAATCAAGTTACATTCTGACGAAACACACATTTATATAAGCCTGAAAAGAGGTTTTGCTTTTGTCATAGAATATCGCCAACACTATTCGAAGATGTGGCGAAGGATTTCATATCACGACAAGAATTTGGTACTTCAATCATTACAGATAAGCGACCTATTTCCTTCAACGGATTATATTATAAGACTTTCTGTGAATGGAAGTAATGGATATACTGCGTCAAAAGAATATAAAATTAAAACTAAAGGTTCGTAACATTTTAGAAGTTATGATTTTAGAAATTGTATAATTGACTTGAGGTTAACAGACAAACGTCATTATGAATCATAAGCATCAAATAATCTATTTTTTAGCTATGTTAGTATCGATAGGCGAATTTATTTAAACTGTAATCTTCATTTTAGAACTTATCTTCATAGTTGTTAAGACACAGTTGCAATCATATGAATTGATTTAAAAAAATAAGCATTTAAGAAACAAGTCAGACAAAGGCAGGGTGCAATGACCATTAAATGGCTATTCAAAATGACATTACAAGAGTCATATTGTTAATTTTGTTTACGTAGTGACCAACTTGAAAAATTTTAAGGATGTGACAACTCATAACCCCAAAAAATGTAGTAAATACACATGTAGTTTAAAACAACATCTTCAATTTTTTTTAAATGGTTTTAATTTTAGGAATAAACACCAAGGAAACAACCACCACATATGCAGTACTTATTGTAGCATTTACAGCTGGAATAGTTTTTGGAACACTTGTTCTAATCAAGCAATTAATCAGTGTGTACCAGTTTATTATTTTATATTTTAGCTATCATAGTATTCATCCCCAATGAGTAAACTATTGAAGTGTTGCAATTACATATCTCAAAATACATTTACTCATTTCATTATCTGTTTTTATATTTTTTTTTTTTTTTAAACTAGTCATTTTTCCAAATTTATCTTTATCGGTTTAAAGCAGTCGACTACTCATGTAACAAAAACCATGATTTGAATATACTAAGAAGCAATTCTTAACCATAAATAAAAACGTAAGCATTGGTAAACTTTAAATGTTATGCAACCTTAAACCACCAATAGTCGTAGTTTAACCCAGGTGTCCTGGAATGTAATGCTCGTATTCCACCAGTGACGCCTGTGGTGTTACCTGTTGCAGATTAACAAATCTGTGATTCGTCTTAAAACATTTAGCTGAGTCACAACTGAGATTCAGGACGCGGGATTGCAACCCTATAAATTAACATTATGTATGATCAAGATATTTGCTAAGGGTCAATCAAATTATGAAAACGGACTTAAACTGTTCATATGAATAACTTAAACTTTACATTTGCCATTATGAAATTATTTCAATATACTGTTAAGTAAAACAAAACACTTGTGTGGAGGGTCGTGTAATCACATGATTATAATATATTAGATATATCACCTTATTTAAACTCTGTAAAGAGTAAGGAGCTATTTTATAATTAGTGTGTTCATGACATATTTCAGAAAACAGACAAGAGGAAAATAATGAGTAATTAGAAATTGTAAAATATAAACACTAATGGTTACTACCGTTTTATTTTACGTATTGTTTGAATCATAGAAGCACCATTTAATCAACTAAATCAGTCTAGATATGTGTTTGGATCTGTTCTTTTTTCAACATACCAATTCAAAAGAGAATAGATCGATACCTGAGCTTTGTACTGGTTCATATTTACGTCTCACATAATTACATCTGTAGTTAATGTTATGCACATTTTTTTATTCTTATCACATCTATCAATAATGTCTGGTTTTGCATTTGCATGGTTAAATGTTGAAAAAAGTCGTCAAATGCATGACTTCCCCACTACAATTCTAAATGCAATTTGATGCATCTTTGATTTCTGTTTAATATATTAATGCCCTTGAGACCACTCTTTATCAGATAATCTGTCAAAACATTTTCTCATATATATTTGTATATCTTTTACTTGTAGCATTAAACACAGGACAATTTTACTTTGCGATGCAATATGCGTCAAACTGTATTTGGAACAGATTTTCACTAATTCAATATAATTCGTGAGGCCAGGTTAATTCAAATGCAATGTCCTAAACCCCGATATATAAATCAGACGGCAACGAGATGTAAAGCTTTAAAAAAAAAAGTAAAGCTATAATCCATCGACAAACGTTTTTGATAAGATGAGATCTCCTGTTCTAATTACAGGTATATTCCAATAGTGTATATTTATTGTTAGTTATAGACCGAAACACGACTTTCCGTATTTTTCAACGTATTAAAAGAACTTTGTGAAATTAGCAATAACATAACATTCAACTTTATTGTCGTAGTAGGACACGAACACGTTTACAGTTAGTATGGGTGGAACCACATCAAGTCAAGAATAGTAATTGTTTTTATTTATTCTGTATTTAAGATACTTAGACTGAATGAATGTGTCTCCTTCGGTAAAATAAGTTCATACTTATACCGCAAAATTCAATCGTCATGTAATTTATGACAACTTCTATTATTTTTCTTTATAGAGAAGTTCATCAGCAAGAAGACGACACGGACGGTAAACATATACTTTCGATTTTGTTCTATATAAATAACAATGATAATTATTGTTTAGTGGATGCTGCACATATCTGATTCATTGTACACAGTGACGGTTTCAGTTTGTTTTACCAATCACCATAATGTCGACTATTAAAACTGTTTAATTGTCCAGCGTCAAGTAACTTTAATTAATTTTCCCAAAATTTTCTTTCTGTAGTAATAGTGTGATAATAATCAAATGTTTATTTTACTCATAACATTAGTTGAATTACTTAATCACTTAAAGTATGTACATTGAACGACACATTTATGTGACGTATAAAATTATCTGATGGCAGACACTCAAATCAATGAATGTGTTCGTAGATAGTAAATAGAAGATGTTTTTGTGTTCTGTACAATTGTTCCTTTTAAAATTGTTATACGTTGATGACTGATGTACCAATTTTTTGACTTTTTTATTTATTGCGTCTGTTTATTTAAAGCATCAATGTAAATATAACGGAATTTGATGAGACTCTCATTAAAGTGAGAGGGTTAGTGCTATAGAACCAGGTTTAATCCACCATTTTCTACATTTGAAAATGCCTGTACCAAGTCAGGAATATGACAGTTCTTGTCCATTCGTTTTTGATGCGTTTTGTTATTTGATTTTGCCATGTGATTATGGACTTTTCGAATTGATTTTCCTCTAAGTTCAGTATTTTTGTAATTTTACTTTTTATCCATCGACAAAGAGTTTACGACGATTGTGCTATTTAGTTGATGTCTTATAACATGTATCAACAGGAATAAGTTGGGTTCCAATACCAGACAGTTAATCACTTACCACGAAGAAAAACTTTCGCTATGAATCTTTATATAATGTTGGAATACTATGCTTAGGTTTTCAGTTCTGATCCCCAGAATCAATTAATTTCTTATGTTTGAGCTAAGTATCAAATTCACCTAGAACAACATACATCTGGTTTTTTTCACTAGAATAATTATTGGGTTACCATTTTGAATTGTCTTGTCTGCATTGGCATACTTTCGATCATTACCAAAGATTTGATAGTTAAAGTGTGAATATCTTTTAAATTCATTCTAAAAGGTTTCACCAGTTATGCTGTTTGATTTAACTTGTTAAGCTTAGATTTAAAAAAAAAAAACACTGATATTTATCATACCAACAGGTATTGCTGCAGAGAATCAAATGTATCAATCTATGAGTGATTTACTTGCACAGCCAGGTGCAAGTGGTCACAATGAAGATTTTCATTCCTCCTTTGATCGATCTGGGATTTCATATACAAACCACGATGTGTCTTATGATCTGGACGAAAATATTACAACAATGGAAAACAGTAAAGTATAGAAATTAAAGTAGTTATTAATTTAATTCAAATAATGACATACTGCTTTACTGCAGTTGTGATCAATTCAACCAAATTAAGGCAATATGTAAACACATGGATACAAAGTTTAAGTGTTTAACTTAATATGAAAGGGACACAACGACATAAAGACAAATATCTAGATATAGAACACGGACAATTGTCTACACAACATTACACATATATCACTCTCAAAGTATGCTTATAGTTTTGTATTCCCTCATAGACCTAGCAAAAACTAACGAATTAATCACATTTAAACAATATTATCAATCGGAAGTTTCATTATACTTTTAAGTGTTTTTTTATTACTCAAAGACCCATGTGAATTAAAATCATGAGACTGAAGTTATTTACCACTTTTCATTGATAAAATTGAGAATGGAAATGGGAAATGTGTCAACAACCCGACCATAGAAAAAACAACAACAGAAGGTCACCAACAGGTCTTCAATGAAGCGAGAAATTCCCGCACCCGGAGGCGTCGTTCAGCTGGCCCCTAAACAAATATATACTAGTTCAGTGCTAATGAACACCATACTATTTTCCAAATTGTACACAGTTTACCTTACCATTTCAATCTTTCACAAGAAAGAGAAAGTGATGGGAGTTTTAACCGAAATGAAAATCTAAATGAAAATTCAACCTCCAATCTAGATCGAAAGGTATTTATTTAAAATCACCTAAATATATTTATACATATATATATCAAAATGAAGGTTACAACACTTTGTATAGACACGATAGAATACGTTAATTCCTATTTGTACATATTTCTTAGATTTATAAAAAAGAACTCACCTGCTACAAATAAAATCGAAACATCCAAAAATATAATTTAGCCTTTCTTAAACGTGTTAAACGATTACATATATAATTAGTGAGCTTAAACAAATCATCAATTTACGTAAGCTTTAATGTCTTTTTTTGAAAACGACTTTTGAAACAGATATTATTCTCTATGTAGTAATAGAACACGTTAGCATGAGTATAAGCAGTAACAGAAGAAACGTGAAGCTTTTTTTCTATTCTTTTCATCTTTTGCAGATTTCAAAACAATTGAAATATATAGAAGTAGTGTTTGATCCGTTTCCAAAGGGTCACACGTTTGTAATCAGAGGTGCACAGCATAGAACACCGTATGCAAACATAGACTTTGACGTCCATGCTGATCCTTTGTCTAGTAGCTCTGAAAGAAGCTCTTCACGTAGTTCTGTTGTTTTTGAAGAGGGAAAAAGTGACAATGGCGAGGACGTCTAAGTAACGAAACGTGTGCAATTAATATAAAAATCGATACAAGATGTACAAGACCAAAAGCAATATATCCCGGTCACGGCATATTGGTGATAAACTAAAAACGAGATCTTATTGATATAAGGAATTGTTTTAGCGTTGTTTTTTTGTTTATTAAAACTATGTTTAATTAACTTGATTCTGTGGTTATAGTTGATTATAACATTCTGTTGAATTTGAATAAATAATGGAAGTGTTGCTATATTACATTTGACCTACATAAACTCTATGCTCATTTTTGAGTCAGCACGTATGGCATATATTTTAACGTCGTATCATTTAAGTGATGAAATGATATATCTAAAAAATATATTTCAACGATGCACACTAAATGTATGTTAATTTGTCAGTACTGTGAATAACCATTTTTGGGGTGTTCTGGATCAACGTGGACGTTTTTTAGTCTGTCCTTGAACAATTTAGGACTAGCTAATTTCAGCCTTGCCTATTCCGAGATCCAGTTTCTCTTATCTTTAAGAGTATTGTATATAAAGTTGTCGCTTTTGATGTTTTTCGTTTCTTCATCCCAAATATCTTTTATTGTATGAATTCCACTTTTTCCGAAGTAAATAGGTTTTTTGAAGAAAATAGGTTTTTTGTTATATTGAATTTTTATGTTTCCAAAAAGTTGTTGGTTTAGGATATCGTTTTTATTTATTGGACTTTGTATACATAAAAATTTTGACCACGTTTTAATTAACTCAAGATAGTATTTTGGAAAATTTTCCATTTGTAATCCTCGTAAGTCCAAAAACTTTGCTAAAAAATTATCACAATTTCGTATTTTTAATTAACTGCGTCCTTCGTATAAAGACATATGCATATCTGCGGTGGTATTTTAATTACCTTCGTATCAATGATTTTGATCTGTATCCCAAAAACAATTAATCAATAAGAACCTCAATCAAACACCGGGTGCTCCGAAAGGATAAGCAGATCCTTCCCAACATCTGTACCCTTTTAAAGTGTAAATTTTTAGAGGGAACGAGATAGCTATGTTGTGGAAAATACATAGCATATTGAGGGAACGAGATAACTATATTTTGAGGGAACAACATAGTATCTTGAGGGTACGAGATAACTATCTTGAGGGAAAACATAATACCTTATGGAACGACATAGTATCTTGAGGTAACGGGATAACTATCTTGTGGGAACGACATAGTATCTTCAGGGAACAACATATTTGTTTTCTTTCATGGTCGCATTCTGCCACCGTATACTTCAACGACATGTTTGGCTTTTGTTCACCTAATAATGATTTTAAACGTCGCATATATTTACAACTTTACCAAAGTTTTAACCCTGTAACCAATTGGTGACCTTTGAAACAACATTGGTATCAATTTTACCTTCGAATAAATAAAGGTTTTGTATACCTTTTCAAACACAAAATAAATCCGATCCATTACCGCTTAATGCACTGAATATTTGTTATTCGTAATTCGAATCAAGTTCATGATATCTAATACAACGTCTACTTGGAAGTAAACAAGTAGTATCTTTGTAATTCATAATGTAGCAAATGACCACAATACAATACTAGTTAGTCAATTGAAAATCGACGAACTTGTCACTTCGGTAAAAACCTACAAAAATCATCTTTATCAATTATGTTATCTATGTAGGTCGTTGGTTTAAAAGAAAATGTATTTTAGTCATTTATGATTGTCTTATATATACCAATGACGTAAATGTTTCTCAGAAAATAGTTCGTAGTAGGTAATTCTAAACATTGAATATCTTCGAACCCGAGAAACCATGATTTTTAGTAATTATCAGTTTAAAGTCGTTAGCCTTTTAAAATGTTTGCTACATATTAGAATTGAGAATGGAAATGGGGAATCAGCAAAAGAGACAACAACCCGACCATAGAGCAGACAACAGCAGAAGGTCACCAACAGGTCTTCAATGCAACGAGAAATCCCCGCACCCGGAGGTGTCCATCAGCTGGCCTCTAAACAAATATATACTGGTTCAGTGATAATGAACGCCATACTAAACTCCAAATTGTACACAAGAAACTAAAAGTTAAAATAATACAAGAACTGTAGCAGTTAACTGACACGACAGCTTCAGACTTTAATTAAACTGCTTCAAAAATCATGTCTTCATCATATGAATATCAGGCACAACCCTCCCCGTAAGGGGTTTATTATTAAACCATCATAATATATAAGAAAAGAACATAACCCGTGTCTTGCCAATAACTGGTTCATTAATTCCTTTATCTTTGACATGTCTGATACAGGATGGGTTTATGTATGTATAATGATAATAACAATTGATAACAACAGGTTACACTAAACTAGTGTAGCGATACAATTAGATCTTCAAGTTTATAGAAATTATACAATTGAAAAGTAAAGCTTATAACCATTATATTCACTTTTCGCCTAAGAACTAGCTAGTTCACGTAATTATTCAAAAGTATATAGTCACTATAGTAATTTATATATTACATTCTTATATAAGAATTTAAAGCGATAAGTGTAAGAACTACACACGTCAAATATAACACATAGGTCTTTGGGTCCAGACAACCTTAGGCAATTGGTAAGTTTTGAATTAACAACTTTTTTTTTATATTCAGACTTATTCTAAAATTGCGATTTAATGGTATTTTTTTTTATTCCTGTTAAATTTATTCTCAATTTTTATTGAATTAGAATAAATGTCGATTAAGACTTTCACAAATTGTCTACTTTCAAATCGGTGTATGAAAAAAATCATAACTGAATAACTTCTTCTTATTCCCTGATCTTCAACTTCGTACTTTATTTGGTCTTTTTACCTTGATATGAGTGTGACTGAGGAGTATTTTGTAATCGAAACGCGCAATCTGTATACATATATGGTATAATTTGCTCATTGTCGGAAGGCCCAATGATTACCTGTTCATTTTGGTGTTTGTGTCAGTTTTTTTATGATTAACTTAATTGTTTCCCCTCTATATATATTATAAATTGTGTAATTGTTTTCATATTTGTCATTTGGTCTGTTTGGATATAATTCTTTGGCAACAATCTCCATATTTGAGAATAAGGCTACATTGTTAATAATTAATAAATCAGTTCATTTTACACAAGTACATAACATTCTCCAAAGTAGGCCCATTTAAGACATTTTGCCAAAAATGATGACTTTGTTCAATGTTCACACCTTAAAGCTTCTGGATAAACGTTGACCTAAAATGTGTTGTAACCAAAATATTCTAATTTTGATATAGAATTCATCAATATCAAAAACATTTGGATCGTCTATGGCGGCCAAGGATAAGTTTGCCAAAAAACAATTAAAGTTCTGGAAAACAAATACCAAAATTTACCTAAATACAAACAATGTTTACTTTAAGGGGTCATAGCTTCATATATTTATTTTAACGGAAGGTGCCAAACAAATATGTTGTTGACTAAATAATATCGTCACAAGCATTTCTATGTCAAATATGTAACTTTTTGATCTGATTTACAAAACATAAAACATCTATGGCTAATTTAAACCCTTCATGAACCTTCATTTCTTTGGTAAGGGAGAATAGATACACAAATCATCGAAAATTGTAGTCGATTTGCTAACACCTAAGACAGAATACAAGTCTTGCAATAGTCATTCACAGGTCCCGGACACGGCCTACACTTGGCTTACCGAGAGATTGGTCGGTTAATCTATATTGAGTATTTGGCTTTATTGGCGATTGGTCTATTAATCAATAATACCAATTAAATATAAGAAAAGTATCTGACAAAATGATATCTATCATAGAACATTTCCACCTGTAAAAAAAATTCATAGTCTGCACAGTTTTTAGTAAAACTAAAAGGCGTCAATTTTTATGTCACTTACCTTTTATTTATTTCACTCATTATTCTTTTTCTATTCTTTATATTTTAGCAACCCTTAACAATTAAAACAGAAACCACATAATATATGCGACCATCCTTATATGAAATTAATATTACTTTAATATTGCACTTTTTGAAAGTATATTTATCAATTTTCAATTTCCATTGTCTAAATTGTTCATTGCTCATGTGTTGTTTCCGTATATTTAAGCCGCTCGTCTTGAGCCTACCCATTTGATCCTTTAACACCCCATATAGCAAAATCAAATTATATTTTTAAAAGGTCTTTAGTACTATACAATGGCATTTGTAATAACTAAAGATTATTTCCTTGATCTCAGTAAAATTGACAAAGTCTATAACCAATGATTGTTTACCTTTTCTGATGTCTCAAAAAATTCTGTGCAGTGTTTCAATAAGAGATGATTAAACACGTAACTCTTAATAGTGTCACAATAGTATACATTAACTTCATTCACATAATTTAAATTTTATAATTTTTAGTCGGCTTTAACAGAAGGTTCATATTCACAAGTTTTTTGTAAAAAATAATCTGTAATATTTGGGTGTTTTTATGGTTAATAACAAAGGAAATAGTATATTGGGCAGTTGATCTGTGAAATTACTTAGCATGACTATCATTTCATCAATTGATAAAAGATTTCATTACACATTTATATATAAGTCATCAGTCAGTATTGAAAAAAGGGCCTGTTAACCAGTTAGAAATTTTGCTATTTGATATTGGTCCTTAACTGTCAACAACACTAGTAAATATCCAAACTTTAATGTTTTTGGACAAGAATTCTGAAATTAAAGATAAAAAGCATCTTTTTTTGCTTTAAAATAGATGAATTTTATTTAACTTCAATAGTTTTTGTACAAGTTTACTATGAAACATAGTTGCCTGTATAATTCCTTACAATACTTACATGCACTTTATTTGAACTTGGATAGTTGTCTCATTGACAATCATACCTTATCTCTTTATTTTTATATTAATAAAGCTTTTACTTAGTATAAATTATAATAATAAAACTCACTCGAATCTAATATCTCCCTTCCTGTCCAATATCTTCTTTAAATCACTTATTCCATAGTTGCTGGGCTCTTTCACAGGTACTGGAAGTCCCACTAGCTTCCATGGAATCTTACCTTTCAGCAGTGAGGAATACGGTATTGGCTTTGATTCCCCAGTGGCCTTTTCTAAAAATGGAAAAACTAGTGATGAAATCTCATTTAGGGCTGTTCTAGAAAAAAAGTGTCTGATGGCATTTCACATTCCTTCCAACCACCTACAGAAATAGTTTTAATTTTTAAAAGGGAAACATGTCTATTTTTTTAAGAATTGTGTGCCAGTCACCAATAGAAAACCATATGAAATACAGACAATGGCAGAACCAAACATAAAATCTCTGGACTAAACACCATTATCAAGATCATATGAATATAAAGACTAGATTCCTGAATTATTAGGCAGTTTAATTTTAGGCATATTTCTGAAATAAACTTCAACTAATGTACACTACATATTTTTTGGTCCTCTTTCCTATTCAGTATAATTTGTTTTTACCTTTTTATCAGTAATATTATGTTACGATTGAATATTTTTCGATATCTTTAAACATTCTTTGTTTAGCTATTCTTTTTGTTACACTGACAGTCATCTGACAGTAGAATTTTTAGTGAAATTAAAGTAGACAATAAAAGGAACTATATCTTTTGCATTCACAGTTGTTTTGATACGACATCATCAACATCTGGTTATTCTATATACATTATTCTCAGTCATTTTAAATTAAAAGGTAGCATACCCCAGCAAGAATTTAAAATCTGTCTCACTTCAGTCCGCAGGTCACCCTTTCCTTTCTTGCTTGGCTGTTTCATGTACACTGTGTTTCCTGCAAATAAATAAGATATTCATTGAAATGCTAATTTCAACATGTACAAAATTCATGAAGTCCTTTACAGAGACATTTCTATAAAAAGAATACCATATTGTTGAATGTTTATTTTTCTGAACTTTTAAAATACCTGAGTATTGTCTAACCTATCTTGACATTTTAGTGAGTCTAAAACTGAAACTGTCCAGGCTATAAATATGTGCAGAAAATTTAAAAAAGAATGTCACATTTATCAGCTATTGTAGGTGGGCTATAAAAATAGATTGTATGGCTATTTTGTGCTTTGTATATGTAGTGGGTCTCATTGGGGTCTAAGCGTGGCACGGGATTGCAGATTTTTGGTAAGCGTGACACAGGAGATTCAAATTATTGTGTCGTGAAAACGGAAAATAATGTCTAGCAGGACCCAGGAAATGACAAAAAATGAGAATTGCTTATGTGCATAGTGTAAGCGGGAAACGGGAATCTGACAAAACAGAAAGCAGGATCCTGGATCAGAACCCCCTATATAGTAACTTGTATTGTTGAAAATGGTTAAGGAGTTTAGCGATAAAGGTAAACTCATAAACATACCAAACACTGATTTCCGGAAACTCTCCATTACATGAGGTTGTACAATGTACTCTAGTCCTTTGTTGGTTCCAAACAAGTGGGGATCCTCATGCTCTCTTGTGGCAACCATCACAGACTCAAAACCCATAGATTCTAAGATGTTAATCTGAAGAAAATTATAAGAAGAAAATACTGTTATACTTTGTCATTTCTAAACACAGTCATCTGTATATTTTGCATTTTTTCTCCTTAAGGATCATACAGGTATATCTATATCACTAACTATCCAAATTAAATGACATATATTGTAAGGCTTCGTGTAAGGTTATGTAGTGATAAATTTCATGTTAATATTTTGCATAAAATGCATAATGATAGTGGTTTCCTTGAGAAACTGATAGTCAAAACATAGTGTTCTCTAGAGACTATTGCTTACAAGCACAATGTACCAATAGGTCGCATTTTTATTGAGACAATAACCTTCAAGGGTTAACTGTAAAATAAATGTAATGTGTTACTGTCCAGTTTAATAAACAAAATTGGCTTATTGATCTGCTTCCTGTAAGAAAAATTACCACTCTCAAAAACTAATTTTCCATACTTCAAGACAATGAAAGCACTTTTATATTACGGGGGGAAATTATTTAACAATGCTATCATACCGAACATCTAATTTGTTTGAAGTGATGGGCAATAGCATCCTCTTCTGGCATCCCTTTCAGCTCACTGTCTCTAATTCCCCTAGCATCTTCTTGGAACCTTTCTCTCTCTGTTGGTGAAAGTTCTCTCCACTTTTTGGCAACATCTTGAAAGTGCTCTGATTTTGAAGACCCTTCTATTCAAAGAGATTACAATGTATTTATTAGTTTAATTAGATTATTTAAGGGGGCACTAGCTACGAGGTATATAACAAAAAATCTAATATTTTTTTTTTTGATAAACCATTAATGAAATGCAATTTATAGTGAAATACTAATTGGCTTTAGCAAACCAATAAGGTTCAATTTTGTCAAAATAAACTAAAAAACATTGATTATGAATTATTCACTTGCAAGTGAATAATTAAACCTAGCTGATTCTGTATTCATGTGAACTTCAGCTATAACGGGCCCCAAAATTACTAGTGTAAAACCATTCAAGCAGGAAAACCAACAGTCTAATCTATATCAAAATTGAGAAACGAGAAACATGTATAAATTACATAAACAAACAACAACTTCTGTACACCAGATTCCTAGGTGTCTAGACTAAAATACTAAACAAGCTAAGCATTTCCATGCCCGTGCCCTTTTAACTTATCATTTTAGACTTTTAATAGTTTGGATAAATGTTTTACATTGTTATAAATCAAATTTGAGAATTTAATTATAATCCATGAACATTAATTTGACAGCCATGACAGCTAGTGTCCCTTTAAGGACTGTTTAAATTTTTTTATTCAGAAAATTTTTGTCATATATACGGCAAATGTCCTTGAATCCTCAAATAGGATATGAACTTTTATCCACGAGTCAAAATGCAAAAAAAAGTTTAAATCGTCATATAACATGTATAATCACCTACAGTGGTTTACTTTTATAAATTGTGACTTGGATGGAGAGTCGTCTCATCAGCATTCATACCACATCTTCTTATATCTACATTAAGTTTAGTTTCAGCATGTACCTTTTCTTTGGAGGGCTATTCCACTAGACTTGTACCTTCAATTTGTTTTTACAATGCTAATAAGGTAAACAAACACTTAACTGTCATTTACAATAACTTGAATAAATACCTCTCTTAAACTGCTGTGAAAACAAAGTATATGAAGATGGTCCCCTTACAGCCACCTTCTTCTTGCTGTAGGCTGGTGCTACTCCACCCCTCCTATCCTTTGCCCTTCTATTCCCAATCCACACCTAAATATAAAAAATAAATACAATATTCAAAACAGTTAACATGGTTAAGGATCATTTTATTTTTATTTTCATTGAAACCTTTAATATAAACCTTTTGCTTTAAAATTTACATTCTAAATGTGAAAAGTAGCTGCTGTTGTTAGGAAAAAAGTGCACGCAATGATATATAATTACTCCATATGGTGATACAATGTAACTTGCCTAATCCAACACTTGAGTATTCTAACAGTCTGCTTTAACAGACACATTTTGATTGTCCCAAAAGTATGCTTATCCTTATAGAAAAAAACCTGAGTATTCCGACACCCTACATAATCCTAAAAAAATCTGGTCCAAGTGTGTCAGATGAGACAAGTTACACTGTTAATACAGAATGCCTGGCCTAGACCCAACTAATCGACTTTACCTCAATTTTTTCTGTTGAGAGATTGGTCTTTACTCCTAATGCCTGTATCTTTTTCTTTTCCTTTGTAGACCTCAATCCATCATTCCAGGCTTCTTCCAAGATAGCTAAGGTTGCATCAGAGATTATTTCTCTACTTCTCTTCTGGCATAATAAAAAATAAATTCAAAGTTTAAATGAATTTACAGAATTAATATCCTTTTTTTTCTAGTTAAAAAACATTGAATTCTGGCCCTTAGCTGAGTTTAACTAAAAACCGATAAACTACCATGGATATAAAAATAGAGGAGTGGCATGATTGCCAATGAGACAGAACAAAATGACAAAGGAATAAACAAATACTGTGGATTCATTATTATTCGTTGGATACCAATTTTCGGGGTGTTCGTAGGCACAGTCAAACCACAAAATTAAATATTCAAAGAATGATAATTTTTCTAAAGGTTTGTATGCAGACTTCAGCATAACCACGAAATTTAATATCCACGAATATGCAAGTTTTTCTTAATCCACGAAAATCGGTACCCATGAAAATAAATGAATCCACAGTATAGGTCAATGTGTGGCCTTCAACAGTGAGCAAAGCCAATACTGCATAGTTATGATAGTTGGATAAAAAAAAGGCCTTAAAAAGAGGAAAAATAACCACCTAATTTATGTAAAAAATAAATAAAAACAAAAACAAATATGAACATATAAACAAAAGACAACAACTGAATTACAGGCTCCTGACTTGGGACACGCACATGCATACAGAATTTGATGGGGTTAACATGTTAGCGGGATCCCAACCTAACCTGTGAAAGTGGTGTAACAGTACAACATAGGTAGGTATATAAAAAGCAAACACATATAAAATAAAAACAAAACCCTATCAAGGTTCATGTCAACCCTATGGCTAAATTTTTCAACGCAAAATATACTCTGAGTACAGCATTTATGTACAGACAAACCTGTGCATCTGGAAAAGTCTTAAGGAGGTTGGAACCACCCCTTTTTTGGACAAAAATGCATTTGAATGGGGACATATAGTTGAACCCCCCTGTAAAGGCATAGCAATACAGGCATTTCCTAGTCCAAATAATTATGACATCTGGCAAGGCTATTTTTATTTTCTGGGACGCCTTCCTGTCGTAGATAAATAAAATTCAAATGAATTGTACGTTTCAGAAAATTGAAAACCTAACTGGATGTTGCAGTGCACTTTTTCTTTACGCTGCAGATACCAATAAAATAAACAAACAGTTTCAATTGATATGGTCCACTCCACAGTTTAAACTGGGGACAGCATATCTAATATATATATATGTTCCTGCTTTAAATCACCAATTATTGTCAGGTATCTATTGTCTATTGACCATATCAATCAATACAGCTAATTTCAATAATACCAGTGGGGAAGTTCTTAAACCTCTTTCTTTACCCAACATAGGTTGTTTTGGCACCTTCTGGTGGAATGAAAAAAGGGCACTGCCAAATCCTGTTAAAATTTTGTTTTTCTAAAACATGAAACATATTTGAAATTTATTTATCTAGGGCATGCTATTACTTGAGACTTTTCCAGATGCTCATGTGTGTCTGTAATCTGAGTAAGTTTTGAGGTGAAAATGCAGTCAATTTAGCCAAATTTTTCCGACGAAAAAAGGGGGGGGGGCAGGATCCGCCTATAACTTTTGACATATAATGTGTATTGTATTGTTTATATGACTTCAAACCTTAGGGGTATAAATGTGCATTCCATTAATAAATACGTATTAAAGTAAAAAGACCAGACGCTTTGAATCTACTATTTAGTCTTGTAGTTGGAAAGCACCGCGTGGTCATTATTTTATAAAGCTACTAAGATATCAAGTAACTTACAATATTATTTGCAGCCTCTGAATCCATTTCTCTGGTACTTGTATAAAGATTAACGAAATATGTGTAAGAAAGATGTAATTAACAGGACGAAAACTGTTAATTATTGATCAAAATGTCGAGATGAAAACAATGGTTACGAACGCTTCGAATAAGTACTAGTAGCGGGATGCTGAGAATGGCATTCGGAACGACACGATACCATTTCCGAAGACAGCCGAAAGCTCTCTTTCTAATTCAAGCTAATAATGTACCGTAGCGTACTGTGCGGTCTATACAGTATACTTTGTTATAACTTGAAGAAGGCTAACAGCATTAACAATTTTCTTCTTCAAGAAGCTAATAAGTATAGGATAGGGTGAATATGAGTATGTTAACGTGAAATTCCATTATTTGACCAAGTGGAACGGTTTACTTTTCATTTATTCATATATAATACACAAATGTCATACTAGTAGCACCTACATTATGACAGAACGATAACAAGTTTACTTGCCCTTTAGATTCATCAATAAATGACGTCCTGACTACAAGATCAGGATAGTTTTGTATATCTTTATCTCATATCTTACAATATACACAAAGCTATCAGGCATGCAAAAAGATAAAAGAAATATGTTATTTGACTGAAACCATTTTAAAATGAAGTTTGCAAGTCGCGTGGGTGAAGTTTACTCCAGACTGACTTGAATGGTTATAACTATTAATACAAAGTTTGGGATCTTTCATATTGGATGAAACATTTCACAGAAACGCATTGTTTGTACCTCAGATATTGTGATATTAATTGTTTTTTTGAACAGCATGATTGTAGATGCGTATCTGAGTAGCCGTAAGCTTGACGTGAAACACTTTTTAAATGGTTTATTCCTTTTTCAGTTTCATAAAATCTGGGTATATGTGTGTGTGTGTGTGTGGGGGGGGGGGGTCTATTTGTACCAACATTCGACAAAGAGCAACGTTTTTATTTCATTATCATAACAATTTTTATAAGACCGCAAAAATTTTAATTTTTCGTCGTACATTGCTATCACGTTGGCGTCGTCGTCGTCGTCCTGCGTCGTCTTGCGTCGTCGTCCTGCGTCGTCGTCGTCGTCCGAATACTTTTAGTTTTTCGCACTCTAACTTTAGTAAAAGTGAATAGAAATCTATGAAATTTTAACACAAGGTTTATAACCACAAAAGGAAGGTTGGGATTGATTTTGGGAGTTTTGGTCCCAAAATTTTAGGAATTAGGGACCAAAAAGGGCCCAAATAAGCATTTTCTTGGTTTTCGCACTATAAATTTAGTTTAAGTAAATAGAAATCTATGAAATTTTGACACAAGGTTTATGACCACAAAAGGAAGGTTGGGATTGATTTTGGGAGTTTTAGTTCAAACAGTTTAGGAATTAGGGGCCAAAAAAAGGGCCCAAATAAGCATTATTCTTGGTTTTCGCACATTAACTTTAGTATAAGTAAATAGAAATCAATGATATTTAAACACAAGGTTTATGACCATAAAAGGAAGGTTGGGTTTGATTTTGGGAGTTTTGGTCCCAACAGGTTTTTAGGAATAAGGGGCCCAAAGGGTCCAAATTGAACTTTGTTTGATTTCATAAAAAATTGAATAATTGGGGTTCTTTGATATGCCGGATCTAACTGTGTATGTAGACTCTTAATTTTTGGTCCCGTTTTCCAATTGGTCTACATTAAGGTCCAAAGGGTCCAAAATTAAACTTTAGTTTGATTTTAACAAAAATTGAATCCTTGGGGTTCTTTGATATGCTGAATCGAAAAATGTACTTAGATTTTTGATTATTGGCCCAGTTTTCAAGTTGGTCCAAATCGGGGTCCAAAATTAAACTTTGTTTGATTTCATCAAAAATTGCTTAATTGGGGTTCTTTGATATGCCAAATCTAACTGTGTATGTAGATACTTTAATTTTTAGTCCCGTTTTCAAATTGGTCTACATTAAATACCAAAGGGTCCAAAATTAAACTAAGTTTGATTTTAATAAAAATTGAATTCTTTGGCTTTTTTGATATGCTGAATTTAATCATGTACTTAGATTTTTGATTATGGGCCCAGTTTTCAAGTTGGTTCAAATCAGGATCCAAAATTATTATATTAAGTATTGTGCAATACCAAGAAAGGAGTAGGGGCATTAAGGCCTGGTTTTGGCCCGAGAAAATAAAATGTTTGATAACTTTTTCAAATTGGCACATAATCTTTAGAAATGCATAGGGTCAAGAAATATACATGAAAAACATTAAGATTCTTATGTGATGACGTCACAATTGCGTCATAATATGTACTGTTTTCACAAAAACGATAAAAATTCAGAATTTATGCAGTTTTCTATCTTTATTTCTGTTGTGAAAACATCGTTTTCAAATTGGCACATAATCTTTAGAAATGCATAGGGTCAAGAAATATACATGAAAAACATTAAGATTCTTATGTGATGACGTCACAATTGCGTCATAATATGTACTGTTTTCACAAAAACGATAAAAATTCAGAATTTATGCAGTTTTCTATCTTTATTTCTGTTGTGAAAACATCGTGCGCAGCCAAGAAACAACAAAATAATTTAACTGAAGCTTTATTATTACTATTGACAAAATCTCACGAAATGTAAAGTTGTTTCTTGGGTGAGCACATACTTTTCCAATCAAAAATATACTTAAAAATTTGATGAAAAACAAGGAAAAACACAAAATTTTACAAAATATGCAAATTAAGGCATGATTTGTTGCCATGGTAACTTGTTCAAAGTCCAAAATTATTTAGTTTTTCTGAATACCTTCTACCTGAGATACTTTTCAGTAATTTAAAAATATGTATGATAAATTTTAAATTTGCAGTAATTTTTGGGCGAAATAAGGGCCTTATTGCCCCTACTCCTTTTCAATTGCACAGTATTCAGCAATAGCAAGAAATCTTCAATTGCACAGTATTGTGCAATAACAAGAATTTTTCAATTACACAGTATTGCGCAATAGCAAGAAATATCTAATTGCACAATTGTGCAATAGCAAGAAATTTTCAATTGATTGGAGTTATCTTTCTTTGTCCAAAATAGTAGTTGAATCAACTTAAATCATTGTTTTATACAATACACAATGTATATTCACTTTTACTACCAACTGATAAATTAAAACAATCTTTACCATTCAGTGATAACAAGCACTTTTTGTTACATTTTAATATTTTATGATGTATTTAAATGAGTAGTTATTGTTGCAAACTCCATTAGAAATTTGAATTGAGATCAGTTTTGAAAAAAGGGAAAGGGGGATGTGAAAAAAAATGGTGGTGGTGGGGGGGGGGGGGGGGGGGGGGGGTTAAATTTTTCTCATTTTAGATTTCATAAATAAAAAGAAAATTTCTTCAAACATTTTTTTGAGAGGATTAATATTCAACAGCATAGTGATTGCTCAAAGACAACAAAATTATTTTAAGTTCATTAGACCACATTCATGCTGTGTCCAAAACCTTTGCTGTGTCAACTATTTAATCACAATCCAAATTTAGAGCTGAATCCAGCTTGAATGTTGTGTCCATACTTGCCCCAACCGTTCAGGGTTCAACCTCTGCGGTCGTATAAAGCTGCGCCCTGCGGAGCATCTGGTTAAATTGTAATATATAAATTTATAATTGTTTCTATAACTATATTTCAGTATTTACAACCATCCAGAGTTCGTGTACGACCCTGTAACATTTAGCAGTCCTATGGTGTTTTACATGGTGGTATTTTCAACAGGTAAAAAGTCATCAACGATAGCAAGCTTATAATCATGATAATATATAGTACTACCAGACATACCAGACGCGCATTTTGTCAATAGAAGACTTAACAATGTCGCTCGATTAAACATAGATTGAGAGTCAAAATAAAAGTGGATTCATTGATTTTCGTGGGTACCTATTTTTGTGGATTAAGGAAAACTTGCATATTCGTGGATATTTAAATTCGTAGTTTTGGCGAAGTCTGCATACAATACTTTAGAAAACTTGTATTTCGTTGAACAATTTAATTCGTGTTTCCAAGGTTCCCACAAAATCCACGAAAATAAGTATCCAACGAAAATAAATGAATCCATAGTAATAGTTATGTTGAATAAAATTGAGAGTGGAAATGGGGAATGTGTCAAAAAGACAACAACCCGACCATGAAAACTATTAAAAACCAAAATTCCCTAACCACTCCAGCATCTATGCCCGTCGATGTAATAAGATTATATATGCATATAGGTACTATTTGAGCTGATAAATATATGAATGGGTTATGATTTCGCAGTGAAATATATGTATAGGTAGGGATTTCACAATTATTCAATATATGAATGGGGATGTTTTTTGAATCCTAGCTGCATAACTGTACCCAAAATCCTATGTTGAGACTACCGTGGTTGTCACAAGGATTCTTAACATGCAGAGAACGTGACACTCTCTCTAGACATGTCTTCGATTTTAACATTTCCATTCTAACTGGACGTGGTTGCGTACTTATACATCCCACACAGCCAAATGGACTATCCACTTTGGTAAGGGTTTTACTACCGGTCGGAAGAAGTTCTATGTAACCATGTATCATTCTATTTCCCTGTGGGTGATATTATGATGTTATATATCTTTATCGGCATGTTTTCATCTGTTCTGTAGTTGATTGTTTGTAATTATTACTTATGAACACTACTGTGTTATACCGTATATATAGCGGGTTATTTTTGCAGGTGTAAAAGTTCGCGGTTTCCATTATAATTAAGGTATGCGAAATATTTTGGGGGTTATTATTTTGGCGGATTCAAAACTGCTATCAATGAGGTCTTTGCATGTACACTTTTGATTTGGCGGAATTTATTTTGACATCTTTGTTTTATCCGCGAAAATAAGCGAAAATTTACACCCCGCAAAATAACCTGCTATACCGTTTCTTCCAATGATCGATTACAATGTGTGAAAGTACGTTCCCTCTGCTTTGAGATTAAATATGTTTATCAGCAGCATTTGTTATCGAATGTTAGGACTTTCCACGGTGCCGATTTTAACAAAATTAAACACATGCAGTATCAATAGATACAAAGGCTAAAATAGGAAGAAAAACATTTGTGATATGATTTTTTGGTGTTTTTCTTTTGTGAGAATTACGACAACATACAAACATTGATAGATAATATGCATTAAAGAATAATATAGTGACGCATACAAATCGCAATTGTGAAAGTGAAGCTATGTAAAGAAATTATGACAATTTATATAATGTGCACTTAAGAAAAATTGTATACCAGGTGAATAATAAACCTATGCCAACAATGCTTAACCATATAACCTCAATGTCTGATAGGTTACAAAAGTTTTTGCGTTTAAGTCACAGGCACTTGTCGCCGGAAAAAAATCCTATACCTTAATACTCAGATTCCCCCCCCCCCCCCCCCCCCCCCCCCCCCCCCCCCCCCCCCCCCCCCCCCCCCCCCCCCCCCCCCCCCCCCCCCCCCCCCCCCCCCCCCCCCCCCCCCCCCCCCCCCCCCCCCCCCCCCCCCCCCCCCCCCCCCCCCCCCCCCCCTATATATCTTTATATTAAGGTATATAGGATTTTTTTGAGACAAGTGCCTGTGGTTTAAGTGTACCGTTTTAAAAGATGGCATGCATTTTTTTAAAAAGAAAAACAATGCCAAAACAAACACATATATATGTACAATTTTCTTCTCCAGGGTATTTTCTGTATGATACTATAGATATGGTGTATAACAAAAAGTTACTAGAATATTGGGAGGTCACACTTCATCATATATTTGTAAGTATTGATTATTAATAAAATTGAGAATGGAAATGGGGAATGTGTCAAAGAGACAACAACCCGACCAAAGAGTAGATCTAGACAACAACCGAAGGCCACCAATTTGTCTTCAACACAGCGAGAAAATCCCGCACTCGGAGGCGTGCTTCAGCTGGCCCCTAAACAATAATGTATGCTTGTTTTGTAAAGTTTCAAATTCGAATTGATATCGTTTAATTTGACAATCCATTTCTTTGGGATGTAATCATAAATAATACTACGAAACCAGGTACAATCCACCATTTTCTACATAAGAAAACCATTTTAATGCCTGTACCAAGTCAGATATAATACAGTTGTTATTCATTAGATTGATGTGTTTTAGCTTTTTATTTTGACATTAGATTAAAGATTACCCGTTTTGAATTTTCCTCGGAGTTCAGTAATTTTGTGATTTTTACTTTTAACCAGATTTAATCTAATTTATCACACCATTCAGCGATGACCGTTGTTTGCAATTGTTTATGATAAGTACCTTGGTAGTGTCAATATAAAAAAGAAGATGTGGTATGATTGCCAATGACGAGACAACTGTCCACAAGAGACCAAAATGACACAGACATTAACAACTATAGGTCACCGTACGGCCTTCAACAATGAGCAAAGCCCATACCGCATAGTCAGCTATAAAAGGCCCCGATATGACAATGTAAAACAATTCAAACGAGAATATCAATTATTCTTTATTATTTTGCATAAAAAAGCATTTGCTAGTCTGTTAAAATAAGTATTTTAGAGGGAATCTGAAGGGAAAATTGACATTTCCGATTCATCCAACATGTCTAATTGGTAAAACTAAGTTTTTGTATACAGCTTAAACCACAATTCAAAGTTGTACACATCCGAAAATCAATTATACTGATCGTCGCACAAAATTGTTTTGTTTGTTTAAAAGCGAAAATATCCAAGAAAAGATTCATAATATTATGTCCAATTTTGGCAATATGCTTTTACCGTGGCTCGGTATTTATACATCCCAACATTGTGTAATTGTGCTATGGTAAAGTTTTGTATTCATGTCATTTATTTTTTTGTTTACAAGTCGTTTTCTTCTTCTTTTTTGGACACAGTTGTTTGTTTTTATAGTGATTAAGATCATGACTGCCGTATACCGTTGTTTGCCATTTATAGATATAGGAAGATGTGGTATGAGTGCCAATGAGACAACTCTCCATCCAAATAACAATTTATAAAAGTAAACCATTATAGGTCAATGTACGACCTTCAACAGGGAGCCTTGGCTCACACCGAACAACAAGCTGTTACTATAAATAACAAGATGTTGTATGTTAATATAAATAAAAAGATGTTATATGAGCGATATTGAGACAAACACTCTATCTTAGTCGAAATGTATAAAAAGTTTACAATTATAGGTCAAAGTACGACCTTCAACTCGGAGCCTTGGTTACCGCCAAACAAAAAGCTATACAGGACCACACATTAATAGTGTAAAACAATTCAAACAGGAAAACCAACGGTCTAATGTATATAAGAAACGAGAAACCAGAATAAACCTATGAACCCCATTAATAAATGACAACAACTGAACAACAGGTTATGCCTGTTTGTTTTGCTAACAATTTGTGTTTTATAACGGAATTATATTCGACTGTCATAAAAGGGGGAGCGTTAGCTAGCTATAAACCAGGTTTATCAACCATTTTCTATATAAAAAAATGCCTGAACCAAGGGAATAAATTTATTGAAAAACCACCTCTACTAGGTGTAACTATGGCCTGTATTGAAAATCAACTAATATTGTTTATAAAGAACGGTAGCCTTTGCAATTAGACATATGGAGGGGAAACGAAAAGCTTGGACAAAACAAAGATCCAGTTTTGATTACCGGTATGGTCACGTCCTTTGTACTGTTATAGAATTATTCCCCTTTACAAATGAAAAAAAAACTGAATCTTACGTTTTCGTTCCCGTACGTTAGATTGCCTCAAACAAACGTTATAATATTAAATGCTGATTATCTCATAACACAAATCAAGGTGTATGTTGTTTGCATCACTTTTAACCGTTCTAGGGTTTACCATTTACAAATCGAAACATGGCTGAAATTTTCTTTTCTGTTCCCTTACTGAAGTTTGACTCATCCATACATAATGAAACTTGTACATAATTCTACTAACCGCAAAGCTCAGATCAAGTACAAATTTGGGTAGCGTCACTTTTACTGTTCTTGATTTATGTCCCTTTATTACGTAATTGGCAAGCGGGTGCACCATCCATGTCCCATGCATACATTCCCTACCAATTTTATTGCTACCACTGGAATATGATCTGCCTACCAATTCATTTCAACTAAGTTCACCACGATGTTTGTTGGGGATTGTGTTACCCAAACTGGAAATGTTTTTTTTCCCCTGTTGTTTGTCTTTTACTTGTTTGTTTGTGCTGTTTCGGTATATTTTTTTTCTTATTTCACCCATGACATTTTCTGCCTTCTAGCCATATAATAATGGTTCTAAAAATAACAGTTCTTTTTTTCTTTTTTTTACTTTTTTTAGTCATGATCATGATGATATAGCCATGGCATGCTACGAAATTGTTTAAAATCAGGCGCGTAGCTACGTTTACGTCAAAACGCCCAGGCGTACAATTGAATTTTGGTAAAAAATATTATAATCTAAATGATTAAAAAAGAACTGGTTAAAAGCACATCAGACTTATAAATCTTTCTTTAGACAGTAGCTTTTAATTGCGAATAAAAGTGATAACATTCACTTTTCAATCAAATGGTACCGTGTTTTATATTTTTTCATTTTCTGTCAAAGTCTGAATCTACTATGAATTCTACTAACTTTCCTTTGGTTTAATGCATTTCATTATCTGCTGAGATTCGATATGTGGTTTGCATTTTTATGGAGCCTAAACCATGTATGTCGCGAATATCATTGACTTTGTCAAACCTTCGTGAAATTTTACGAAAGTTTGACAGAACTGTTTGTGAACAAACTACTCTAAAGAGTATCAAGACAAAGTGATTAAATAATACTTTTAATTTCCCCGTATTTTACTGATAAAAAAGGGAATTTCTATTTAAAATTAACAAATAGATAAAGTCTGGGGTGAAAGTTAATTTCACATCAATTGCGTTGTCAAACCTACATTGAATTTTATGAACCTTTGGCAGAGGTTTTGTTTGATGATTAATGTCTGAAAAAAAAAATCAGAAAATTTTATTTTCATTTCAGTTGACATATATCTTTTCGCAATTAAAAGACGGTCTAGGATTATCATTTTTTACATGATAAATTCGAAAACTTTCAGAGACTATCATAAAACTTGGATAGAAGTTAATATTGCAGATTAACAAAAAATATTTTACAGTTTGATGGCTTTACACTGGTAATTTTTGGGGCCCTTTATAGCTTGCTGTTCGCTGTGGGCCCAGGTTCCGTGTCAAAGGCCGTATTTTGACCTATAATGGTTTATTTAAATAAATTGTTACCTGGATGAAGAGTTGTCTCATTGGCACTCATACCACATCTTCCTATATAAACTTAAGAAAATGGTTTTTTTTTTTTTTTTTTTTTTTTTTAAATTAACCTGTAATGAACCGATACATGGATTCTATTTTCGCGGGAAATAATCCAAGGCGAGTAAAAGGGTTCCATGGATCCCTCGACGAATTTTTATAATACACTTGAAAATCTATGAAAATTAACTACTTCGTGTCATTAACGAAATTTGCCCAAGCAAGGGGTTTTGATAGAGTGTGGCTCCCTTTATACATATTTAAGAGTAAAAGGTTTGGACATTTTCACTTAAACCAAGATACCACTAGATACCAAATTAACACAATATGAAATTAATGTAGCATAACAGATACACAAATTAGACTATAAAGTATGTTGCTTCAATGAATTGACGAGTTTTTAATGACAGAAACTGTATCCCTTTCTCCATAACTCGTTTGCTTCATGGGGACTTCGCCACTCAAACCCACTACCAGTGGATGCTTTAGCCTGAACCCGATTAGGGCCCTCAACCTTCGCCGAGGTTTGGGCGTACACTTGAAAATAGCATAGCTACGCCACTGAAAATGTAATAAAATCTCAAAGAATAAACCACAAACAACATTTTGTACTGTCAAATATAACTACGTGTATATCATGTATATACTTCATTGGATTCTATTCTCTTAACGAACAACCATCATATATCTAGGCTAATAATTTGCAACACAGGACGCACGTTTGGTCTATCGGCATACAACGCATCTAATCAAAATCAATAGAATGCAAAAATCAAAAACAAAGACGACGAGCATATAAAAGCGAAAATGCCGAAAAGTTGCGTACCCTCATGACCCACCTGCTTGCTACTATTTTCAAACCTAATTTACTGAGCTTAGGTTTACATTTTTATTATTGTCTGTTATTTGTGTTCTTATGATTTTGATTATTGCTGTTTCTTATCAAAGTTTAAATTTTTAATATTATTTCTATGATTTTTAAAGTTTGCTTTTTCTTATATTTTAGGTAGTTCCTGGTTTTTGGTATAATTGGCATAATCATATTTGTATAGGATACAGTCTGACTGCTTTGACAGCAGAAATAAACAGTTTCTTTTTACATTCCCGGAAATTATTACAAATACAAAATGTCGGATTTGACACCATGCTTTACAGAACATGTAGTTACGTGAATTTAATTTCATTTTTCTTATGTAGAATAATACCAATAGGATTTATTGTTTTTCATCTTTTTGGTAGCCATGGTGATATCCATAGAAAACAGCTATCTGTTGCTTATGTAAATTGTTTTAGCGTGATTATGGTTATAGTTGCAGTTGTTAATGTTGTATTATTTTGGAGGTTGTTAAATACAGATCTTATTCGACCTTTTCTTAAAAGTAAACGTAAAGAACAAATCAAAATAAATGGGAATAACAACCAAACTAAAGAAGAATAAGTTTAAGGGCCTGCTATCTGTTGTTTTCTAAGATATATACATTTTATACTTTAGTTTCCTTTATAATGAGCATTATTTTTTTTATAAAACTGTTTTGATTCCATACAATACTAGTATCATGTTATGCATATTGCTAACAACATGTTTATTAAAGTAATTCTTTTTTATTTTAACATAGGCGGATTGGGGGGGGGGGGGGGGGGCTGGGTGGTCCGGGCCCCCTTTCGTTGGGAAAATTTGGTTGCTTATATAGGGAATCACTGAAGCATGACTGGAACGCCCCCCCCCCCCCCCCCTTATGAATGTATTTTATGTGATCATAATGATTTGGAAATTGTTAGATATAAAAAAAATTACTATGATTTCATTTTTTTGAAAATTTAATAAAAAAACGTAGGAACATTATTGACGAATTTGGTATGCTATTGTTATAAACAAATCCTTTTGTATATCATTGTTGAATTTTGAAGTCTCATTTGTTATTCATTACATTGTAAAAGGGCATCAGATGTTAAAGGTTACTGTGTGAAGGTTAGTGAACATGTTTCATTTGATAAATAGCCAAGGGTTGAGATCTAATACAAAAGTATATACAGATTTGTCGCTGCTTTGCTTAGTCTGATAAGTAAATTATAGGAAAGCAAATTAGTTGAGAAAATTTATTTTTTTTTTAAATAGGTATTACATATAGAGTTAATCTTCTTTATAAATTTACTGTTTACAAATTTTTGAATTTTTTGAAACACTAAGGCTTTTCTACCTCAGGCATAGATCACCTTAACTGTATTTGGCAAAACGTTTAGTAATTTTGGTTCTCAATGCTCTTCAACTTCGTACTTTATTTGGCCTTTTTAACTTTTTTGGATTCGAGCGTCACTGATGAGTCTTTTGTAGACGAAACGCGCGTCTGGCGTATATACTAAATTTAGTCCAGGTATCTATGATGAGTTTATTTCAAATTATACATTATTCTGGTCAAAATAAGTACTACAACCATACTACAGAAGAATAATTTTAAGTGCCTGATACTGCTGTTATTTTAAACATGAAATTTATGCTTATATTTTTTTATGATTAGCTATAGTTTTGTATGAACATGTTTTGATATCCTACAATATTATTTTTAACTCATTGCTAAAAAAAATTGTAAATGTGAAAACAATTATTTTAATGTTATATGATATATTTTTGTGTGACTGAAACCTTGGTTAGTTTGAAAATTTTAAGATACAAGTAGTTTTTACAAGTATTTGATACAATTTATTTTTTTGTAAAATCGTGTTGTTCAGTTGGAAAATAACATAACATTGGATGAACAAAAATATTCTTAGAAATTTATATTTCAAATCAATGAATAACTCAGAATGTTTACACTTATTTTACATAAGCATTGTATTCAATTTATCTTCAAATTACACATTATCGATTTATTATTACACAAGCTTTAAAAACAGTAATCTAGTCTTATAAATTACTTAGTTAATATTTAAAAAGTCTTAATTGCAAGTTTACGGATATTTATGGTGATCTACGTTCATTTGCCTTTTTACAGTTTTTGATGGGTTCAAACAGCATAATACATGGTTTTCTATTCATTCATGTTTTTTTGTGAAAAGAAAGAACAACAGTAATTATAAGAAAAATGTTTGTTCTCAAAAAGTCAGTACGATTTATACATTTCAGTCTACTTTTATTGTAGTTAAATGCTTTGAATGGCTTTAAAATATTATAAAGTGATGTGAATAGGTAACTATGATACAGTATAAAAGCAAAAACTTGTATAAGGTTTAAAACCACTAATTCGAGTCATTGAGTAAAATGTTTGTGTAATTTTAGTATCAAATGAAAGCTTACGGATTTGTGATCACTGTCGAACCGTTGTTGAAAGGTTCTATTGAATGATACCATATAATCAAAATTATAATTGAATGGTACATTGCCCTGTTGTTTGGATCAGAAGTACCATAGATTAGCTAAGCCGTATTTGGAACAACTATTTGAATTTTGGGTCCTCAATGCTCTCCAACGTTTTACTTTGGCTTTATAACTATTTTTATCTGAGCGTCAATGATAACTTATATAGACGAAACGCGTGTCTTGCGTGTTAAATTATAAGCATGGTACCTTTGATAACGTTACAATGGATTAGAGACTTTATTCGTATAATAACATTTTTAGCTCACCTGGCCTAAAAGGCCAAGTGAGCTTTTCTCATCACTTGGCGTCCGGCGTCCGTCGTCGTCCGTCGTCGTCCGTCGTCGTCCGTCGTCCGTCGTTAACTTTTACAAAAATCTTCCCCTCTGAAACTACTGGGCCAAATTAAACCAAACTTGGCCACAATCATCATTGGGGTATCTAGTTTAAAAAATGTGTCCGATGACCCGGCCAACCATCCAAGATGGCCGCCATGGCTAAAAATAGAACATAGGGAGTAAAATGCAGTTTTTGGCTTATAACTCAAAAACCAAAGCATTTAGAGCAAATCTGACATGGGGTAGAATTGTTAAACAGGTGAAGATCTATCTGCCCTGAAATTTTCAGATGAATCGGATAACCCGTTGTTGGGTTGCTGCCCCTGAATTAGTAATTTTAAGGAAATTTTGCTGTTTTTGGTTATTATCTTGAATATTATTATAGATAGAGATAAACAGTAAACAGCAATAATGTTCAGCAAAGTAAGATTTACAAATAAGTCAACATGACTGAAATGGTCAGTTGACCCCTTTAAGAGTTATTGCCCTTTATAGTCAATTTTTAACCATTTTTCGTAAATCTTAGTAATATTTTACAAAAATCTTCTCCTCTGAAACTACTGGGCTAAATTAATCCAAACTTGGCCACAATCATCTCTTGGGTTAGTAGTTAGAAAAATGTGTCCGATGATCCGGCCATCCAACCAAGATGGCCGCCATGGCTAAAAATAGAACATGGGGTAAAATGCAGTTTTTGGCTTATAACTCAAAACCCAAAGCATTTAAAGCAAATCTGACAAGGGGTAAAATTGTTAATCAGGTCAACATTTATCAGCTCTGAATTTTTAGATGAATCGGACAACCCGTTGATGGGTTGCTGACCTGAATTGTTAGTTTTAAGGAAATTTTGCTGTTTTTGGTCATTATCTTGAATGTTATTATTGATAGAGATAAACTGTAAACAACAATAATGTTCAGCAAAGTAAGATTTACAAATAAGTTAACATGACCGGAATGGTCAATTGACCCCTTTAGGAGATATTTTTCTTTATAAACAATTTTTAACAATTTTCATAAAATTTGTAAATTTTTACTGACATTTTCCACTGAAACTAATGGGCCAAGTTCATTATAGATAGAGATAATTTTAAGCAGCAAGAATGTTCAGTAAAGTAAGATGTACAAACACATCACCATCACCAAACACAATTTTGTCATGAATCCATCTGCTTCCTTTAATATTCACATAGACCAAGGTGAGCGACACAGGCTCTTTAGAGCCTCTAGTTAGGAACATATATGTGAGTTTTTACAGTTAACGATCTCCTGTAACTTTTGAAACTAATCGTTCTATTGGTGCTATTTTTGTAGTTGACCGAGACTGTAGTTAGTTCAGATTGTTTTAGATATATCTCATTTGACATGTTTTGAGAGCAAATCAAAGTTATCCAAATAATTCTATTTTGTTTAGCTGCATTCACACATAGGTTCAAATGGATGAAGAACTTGATGTAAAATGCACATTTCACATGTAGAACTGATATATTTTGTCTATTTTTTATTGATACATACGTATATTTACATATTATGGGTAGTTACTTTTCATTTAATCATTTTCTCCTCATCGAGCGTTACTTGTGCAATCAAGAACATTCTATTATTTATTAATTATTGCATGCTTGAGTTCATCATTCTTATATGTTATTATCAAAAATGTTTATTTGGGGTTTTAAAAATCGGATATATAACTCAAATTCATCATTTAAAAAAGACGTGTACTATATTTATACCATGGTCGAACTATGTTAGGCTTTCACTTATATATGCTGCCGTATATTTTTTTATGCCCAAGACTTCCATGTGAAATATATTTTACTAGAATGCCTGAATTCTATATTGTAACGACATAAATGTAAGTTATGTCTTAAGAGGATGTTCAAGTATCACATTCATTTGTGTAAATCATTCAAGAAAGATTTATAATGTTTGATTTTCCGGAGCACCTGTGACCACCCCCAGTTAATTAGAGAAGTTTTAGCCATTACAATTTGCTTTTGTCATACTTTGATTATTTTATTTAGATCTGTAACAAGAAAAAAGATATCAATGTGATAATCGAAAACTTTAATTTAAATACTAAGAGACAACACCATGAATTACAAATAATATGTCCAACATTTTCTATTGAAATTTCCTCTAATAGTGTGAAGTCAAAGTCATTTTTGTTCGTAGAATACCGTCTCTAATCCTCCAGTGTAAATTAGTTGGCTCATTTTAAGTTAAACTTATGGGATCAGACTAAGTCATTTCAATATTGAAGAAAGGTTTATATTACCATATGGTTCTAGCATGTTTTGTCATTGAAAACGAAACAACGCATTGTCTTTTCGTTTTATTGTCGTTAATAAATAGTGTTATATGTCCTTCTTCGACTTAAAGGTTATGACGACCTGCTTGTTATTTTGGAAGGGTTCTTAATTTTTAAATCTGATACAATTTTTGTTATGAGTATTATTGATATGAAATTAGCTGTTTGTTATAACAATATGAGAGTTAGGATCAAAAAGAGGCGTTGTAAGTTCTTTTTTACTATTTTGTTTAGAATTTGATAAATTAAAAAGACGATCAAGCTTTTGTTGACTTGCTGGTGTTTTATGGCGCATTCGTTGTAACCCTTTATTACTATGTATAAACTAAACATTATATAAAGTCAATAGAAAAATATATATTGCTAGTTGTGATTATAGTTACCTCCCTTTATTATTTATTTTTATACAGCATACTGTTCAGTTTTGATGATAATATTACACTTTGTAGCTTATACAATAATATTTATATAATGTCATGAATTCCGCCAATTTTGATAACTGTGAAGAAAAATACATTGTGTTTAAAGAAAAATCTTGTACACTCAATGGGTAATATAATAACCTTTAGAATGAAAAAAAAATAATGTTGAATTGAACTATTTCTGGTAATATTTTTTTTATGTTAGATGTACTATTCCTCTCGAAGTGCAAAATTATGTGGACGGTTTGAAGAAAAAGTCCACATATTCTTATCGCTAACCATATTATTGTATTGCTTTGTTCAGCAATTAAAACAAAACTGTTATATCATATTTATGACTGGCTTAAAAACGTTAAAAGGAATTTATGTTTGTGAACATTTGAAATTCTGAAAATTTTATATTTTATAGTCTTTTGATTAAATAACTTTGACATTGGTTTATCACTTGCAGTTTTTATTATTGTAATTTGGATAATGTATCAACTATAATAATGTATGCTTCGATAATTGAACTATGAAATTGAATTTCAGCATTGTTTATGAATGAATAAATATGCTAAATTTAAACTGTGTGTTTTATCTCTTGCAAAATATTTTAATATTGATAATGAGTGAACAAAGAAATATGCATGTTTGCTGTTCCTTCACTTGTATTTGTTCCAGTTACAAAGTAGAAACCTCGAGCTTTTGCTAGTCTTGTGTGTGTTTTTTCAAACATTTTTTTTTGTGGAGTCTAACTGGTATATATCTTTTTTTCGAGGCGTTGAAGACGAATTGGTGGCCTTTGGCTGTTTCTACTATCGGTCTGGCTATTTTATTTTTGGCACATTCAGTATTTCGATTCACTATTCTATTTAGAAACACTTAAAACAGACATAACCCACATGTATCTATTATAGTTGATTTCGTTAAACGATGGATCATGTTGCAAATTGGATCATCTCCCCTTTACTAGAAATTCGCAACGACTTATTACAAATGTATTACAAAAGTATTTGTGAAAAGTTCAATACGTACAAATTGGCAAGTTTTTGTTAATTTCATCAAGCGATTAAAAGTAAAAGCACATATTGAGGGATTTGCATGAACTCGAAAAGAGGTAAGACTACTTGCGTCGACGTGGCAAGTGTCTGTTGCTATGCTTTCATCATCCGCTATTCAATTTCGACAACTTTCGAGTTCGATGCGAGTGGTTGGAAGGTATAAAGCTATATTGCACGACTTATTCGGCAAATTGAATTCTCATAATTGTCTTTCAGCACTGCTATCATTAGGGAATTGTGATGAAGTACATACAGAACAAATATTTACTCGGGTAATGTGTAACTAACTGAAATATGACACAATTTACAAATTACACACAAGACGACGTTTTTGTTACTAGTATCTAATGATATAAGACTGCGGAAACATGTCGCTATTGCCTTTATGAGCTATATGATTTAAAAGGACACATTAATAACCAATCTGTCTTACATCGCGTTGCCTGAGGAAATTGAAATCGCAGAATCTAAATATGAAGTTTCCCTTGTCCATCTTGCCGCTTGTTTATATGCTTAAGCTGGGATCACACATTCACAATTTTTACTGCCGTCCTTGACAGGACCTTTCCCGATTAAAATTTATTAAAAGTCTGATCAAGATCCTATGAATCGTGGATGGAAATTTTAATTGAAATTTGTAAAAAAAAAAAAAATTAATCACGACAACAATCAGATATTGTTTAGGAAGCGTCGATATTCAACCGTTTCCAAGCGAATTTATCCCCATAATCCCGTTCTAAATCCGCTTCTAATCCGATTTGTATCTTTCGCCAGGTAAAATTCGACCGAGTCTGTCACGACTGCGTCCCGATTCTACCGAATGTAATCCGACAGAGATGAGATAGTGACAAGACAGCGAACCGACGCTGACGGAAGTTATCCGTTCGAAAATTGTCGGCATACTCGGGATGATCAGGTACTGTCGGAACGTAATCCTATCACGGTCCGCTCTATCGCATTGCAAACGGCTTTGTCTGGTCTCAGTCGTATTGTATTCTGTAATTGTCGGGACTCTGACATGAGTATCATTGACGAATTTAGAATTAATAACGGGACTGTTTTGCAACAGTTCCGGCATAAACGGTTCGCAATCGACAAGATCTGGAAGCAATCTGGACTCAATCGGCAGAAAAACAGCAATGAAAAATTTCTCCAGATCATTCCCGTTCCACAGGACACCGTCCCGAATACACAGAACATTGTTAGGAATTCGATCCGATACAGCAGAATCTGTCACGACATAGGCACGATTGTAATCCGACTAGACAAAATCGGCTGAGTTTCCCCGAATGTTAGGGGACGCACCTAACTGTCGGGGTGCTTTGCCGAACTATTCGGACCCTTCCCGACCAGTAGGAATCTGTTACGAACTAAAACGACTGTGTTCAGACAATAATAGGACATTCCAGATAATTGAGGATACTAATCCGACCTTTTCACTTTTCGTGTCGTATCGCTGTCTGATCTCAAACGGGAGCAATAATCGGCAATGTGTGAACCCCGCATTATCGAGAATTTCTTCTAAAAAGGGTACAAAAACACAAAAGGGCATATAGACAAAGCATTAGCAAATATGAAAGACAAAAATACAAAAAATATTAAAACAATTACAAAATGGCGGGATGTATAAGGACCTAAACATAGCCAAATCGATCATAGGTCAACTTTGCCCGAGGGCATTGTATCTACGTACAGTTTGAAAAAGATTTTTTTATAAACCATGCCAGTACCGAGATAGTGACTACATTTGGCATCTTAAACTAGAAACATAATGCATTGCTATCATATAGCGTATCTTTTCTGATTTCTGTGTATTTCTGAACAAGGTCAAAATAAACATTTGTACACTTTTCATTAAAATTAAGCAATAAGCCAACATAAAACTAAAACTGAAAGGCAGACGTTGATTTTTAATGATAATATGTATTAATTTTAATGCAGCCAACGAAATAAATGAAAGTAGATGAATCAGACCAATAGACACTTTACTGCAAACATCAAATTTGGAAAAGTGTGGCCAACGCATTTGAGATACAAATATTAGTACTTGAAGTATAATAATTTAATTTTGGAAGTAACACTCACTTCGGCGTTTTGCATTTGCGCCGATTTGCACATCATTTGCGCCGATTTTTTCTTTCATTTGCGCCGATTTTTTTTTTCATTTGCGCCGATTTTTTTACAGGTAAATTACAGGTAAAATACAGGTAAAATACAGGTAAAATACGTCAATGAGACAACTCTTTTTTTTTAATTTTCATTGAAGACCTCTTCCGTTAGCCAGTTGTATACATTTTATGAATTGTCAATCATAACATGTATACAACTGTTGTCCCCTGCTCACCACGGGGATGTGGAAGTAGGATTTCGAGCAGGATAAGTCAATTTAATAGCACTTTATTCACATACTTTAAAATGAAGAAGTAAAATCACTCTGTTATCTTAAAATCACGAATTAAAATCCATAAAAACGGAAAACATTAAAATTATAAATCTGTTCTTGCAGAGTATTTGTAGGCAACACATAAAATTGTTCGTTGTAATGAGAATGAAAAGATTCTGGACCGTTATTCGTCCTCTTGGAGTTCTCAACGGATGCAGCTGCCCAGAAATGAGGTGGATAGCGTGACGTTGTGCATATATATTATGTATTTAGTACGTAGTCTAAGAATGTATGGCATTTGTCATCAGAAGGAGCGTCAGACATGATGTCAAACGTGAAGCAGTCCTCAATTTCATTTGGGGGAAGGAATGGTAACCCAAAAAATTGGGATAACCATTTACCTATCTCACTGGATTTGTCTTTGTAATCGGTACTCAGCCCAACGGACTGGATTTTCCTCCACCAACTCTGAGCAAGATGGAAACGGCAGCAATCTATTTTACATTGTGGGAAAGCATGCATAATTGCATTATGCATTGCTTGTTCGAAATCTATATGTATAACATTAGGCAAAAAGAGAGTTGCTTTTGACGGCATAGATCACAAATCATTTTCCACATGATTTCGTAACACTCTTCATCTTTTGATGGTAAGAGGGCATACATAAGAGGGACATAATTGCCATTTTACAGCCGTGTAACGTATATAATTGGTAAAAGATGTAAAAGTATTAACTTACCTGTAACTTACCTGTAAATCCAATTAGTAGAAAATATAAAATCGGCGCAAATGAAAAAATGAAATCGGCGCAAATGAAAGAATGCAAAATTTCAAAATCGGCGCAAATGTCATACGCCCACTCACTTCATTTACTCTCTTGTGCAACTTTGAGAATTGTTTTGTTTTTAGCGTTTAGGCTTTGGGTTTTGTTTTTGAACTTTTTTGTAGATCCTGAAGGGTGTTAACATTGACATAAAATACATTAAGCATTCAGCTTAGATATTTCAGTTTACTATTATATACATGTTTGTTTTATTCATTTATGTTCATTTGACAGGGAAATACCTTTGGGAAAAAAAACCAATATATGAATTTTGAAGAATAGTAAACTGTATTCTACAAGTATGAGTTTAGAACATCGATTCAAAAGAGACTTTTGTATTGGGTAAATGGTTGTTTTGTGTCATATTGCTACCAAACATAAGAAAATTGACCAGAAACAACTTTTATACCTGTCCTGTTACATGTAAATATGCTATTAAATCATACACTTCCTAAAATTCGAACACACTGTAGTGCTACATTATTAAATTGACGTTCTTCGATACAAACTTCAGTGATTGATTATTGATATTGCTATTTCCCATTTAGTTCCATTCCGAAGAACACGAGACCTCCACACCTTTTTGTAGGAGTTCCTGTTGCTCAGTCTATATTGTTTGTCTTTCGATCCTTTTCTTTTATGCCACGTCTCTCTCTTAACTTTGCATTTCTGTATATATATAGAAGATGCAATTTACCATAGGAAATCCTTTTACGGGTAACATCTGCACCATGTTTACTATAACGTTACTTAAAAAAATATATCCTATAATGGGAGGTTCATATGAACTACTATTTTTTTTTATATCCCCCGAAACTCAAAGAGCTTAAAATTGTACTTAAATTCCGTACCTCCAATCTCTTCAACTCGTGGTCACGGCCGACACTCGGATAACCGAGAGATTGTTCGGTTCATCTATATTGAGTATGCGGCTATATGGGCGATTGGTCTGTTAATCAGGTTGGTTATACGTCTGTTAAGAGTAAAACGCACAATTTTATGTTAAACTCTATTAAATATACAGATTTTTGGCATATTATGAGAACCAAATCAAAAAATGAAAAGTGTCTGACAAAATGATATCTATCATAGAATATTTTCCACCTGTAAAAACATTTCATAGTCTGCGCAGTTTTCAGTAAAACTAAAAGGCGTCGCGCAAGTTTGTATAATTTATGTTTATACGCATAGCATTATTTTAATAAAAGGCGAAACAAACAATTTTAGATATCATTTAAAGGACACAAAATAGTACTTTGGTTCTAAAAAATAAATTGACATTAGTAAATATTTCATAATTGTAATATAACGTGAATAATAACACGTTTTAGTGAAAATTATGGAAATAAAGTCTGTTAATGGGTTGGACAATTGAAATTGTGTCAGTTAAGAGTTATTTATCCACGGCAATAGTTTTGCTACCTTTATATTTTCCCATTGGAAAAGTAAAGAATGAGATGTTTTTGAGTAAAAAAAAAAAAATGACAATACGCTGCAACAGTATCCTTCTAGTAAGAGCATTTTTATTTTGACTTTCTTTGCATTTTATTGAAGGGTGTGTCACTTCAATATAGCATGACATGGATTGGCAGCTGGAATATGCATGAATTTAATATCAACGTTTTCAATCAGCCTTAATTTATGAATCTGTTCAAAGTAGCACGTTCTCAAATCCGACTGAAAGTGTCTTTCTAATACAACACAGGGTACATATAACGTGTTATCGTTCTCATATGCACATGCTATTTATCACTGGACGGTAACCCCTAATTCGTCAGCATCATCCATTTGGTTCTTTTCTTCTATTACTTAATCATATGTTGTTTTCAAATCATTCTAAAGAAGTAAATGGTAAGGCGCGAATGCAGCTTCATTTTGTTAATTTAAGTTTTAATTCATTTTATTCCGTTTAGTTCCTTTCTACATCAGTGCAGAGGAGAACTGCAGTTGTCCGCATGTAAACTTCTAGCATTCGTCACCAATATGAGTACATCGCAATCCGTTACTGTTTCAACACTCAGGGGTTTCATGTCTGTATTCTTAAACAATTATTATTTCTTCTCTCTTTTTTAGCATGCATTTTAAAATCTCTACTGTCCTTATCTACTATCTATATTCTGCGTCTCCATCCAGATTATCGTGTATACCATGAGGGTCCGGATTGGGGGTGGTGTTTATTTCTGTATTCTTTAAATTGTTATGTTACTTTTCTCTACATTTTATTTATCTTACTCAGTATTATTAATTCGTATATTTTAACTTATTTGATTCGTTCGGGGATAGTCACATGTTAAACTATATTTTCGAAGGTGATCAAAAACGGCGGATAGCAAAATGCATATTGCACAGCAAAAAGAATATTGCACAGTTTAATTATATTTGTATGAGCTCAATACAGGATATATAGACCCAAAGAAGTATTTCGACCTAGGACTTCGTCCTCAGTCAATATACTTCTTTCAGGTCAATATATTCTTGTATTGCCCTCATACAAAGTCTATACTTGTATATTATTCCACTGTCTATACACCACTGGATTCAGTATATTGAATTGTTTTGTTATACATGAATAATGTTTATAATAAAAATATATTTAAAAAGTTATACAATGAAACATGCTAAACTTTCAATGATTTTCTCGATAACACCTGATTAACAGACTTTAGCCAACCGATTAACAGACCAACCGCCGATATAGCCGCATACTCAACATAGATTAACCGACCAATCTCTCGCTAAGCCGAGTGTCGGCCCTGGTGGTCTTGCTCACAATTGAAGGCAGTCACAATTCATGTTTATTTATTCTAGTTACATTCCGAAGTTATGTCTTTATGAGATGAAACGTAGAGATCATATCTGGGAAACAGTACGTAAACAAAACAATGTATCTATGAATATAATATGTATCCACAAAGGAGGTGCGGTTTGTGAAAGAGATGAATTTATCAAATACAACCCTAAATAAGTTAGATAATTAACTCTTCTACATGTGAAATACTTTTGCCTGTACAACCGTTTTTATTATTTGTATGGCGTATTTATGATATAAACTGCCATACGGACGCAATACACAGATATGCATCTTGCATGCATATCTGTTAGATATCTTCTGCCATTTTTTGTAAAAAAAAAACCAATGATGGTAAAAGTTATGCAGGATGGGATTAAGAATTTTTGTGAAGTATTATATGTGTTTGCTATTTACAATGACTTGATGATTCTATTGATGAAAGCAATATGTCACTGATGTCAATACTAAGGCTTTTAGTTGGTTTAATAATTGTTATGGTGATGTAATTATGTGTTCCTTTAATGATAAAACGGCATGACTATTTCTGATTTTTTAACTAGAAAGTCGAATAATTATCACACGGAAATCAAACTGTCACAATATTTTGAAATTGCTGAAGAAAAGATTGGTTAAACATTCAAATAAAGGTAACGAACAACGCAATGAATAAATTGTGAAAATCAATCAGTTATTCTCTTGCATCAGTGTTTAAAGTATAGTATATACACTTTTGTATTAATTTGTATATGTATGATGCATGGTTTTGATATTAAAACAATTGTGCAGTAATCATATTATGATAGCGTTTCAATTAAGTAATATATAAACTCATTATAGATAACTGGATTGAAATTTTGTGCGCCAGTATCGGTAACTTTCGAATAAAAAAAGGGTAAAAGGCCAAATGAAGTACAAAGTTCAAGAGAATTGTGAGATCAAATATATACTACAGTCTGCTTATTGTAGTGAATGTAATTTGAAGAAGTGTAACTTTAAACTGAAATAAGATATCGAATAGATAAGTATTTATTTAACTGCTTACTTTCTATATGCCTTACAAATGTTTTAACAGAAAAATCGAACCCTAAAGTACCCGAAAGAAAGGATAGTCATTAGGTGATACTGATTCAAACTTTAAGTTGAATAGTTGACGAATGACAAAGTCTCAACAGGAACAACGTGTGAGAAGTGGAAATAGTAACAATGACCAAAAACGTCTTACGTGTTCAATAATAAATTTTTTTTTTATACATAGCAACAGAAGATGTTGCTTGTTTGTTGTTTAGAGACTTTTATACATCCCCTCATTGTCTAAGTGTACTTTGTTAAATTTTTGTACTCTTGCCGTTTATTTAAGCAGATGGGCTTAGTCTATATGCTTATTTGTGTCTCTTTGTTAGTACATATTCGTTTGTTTTTATAGTGATGACCCATATAACACAATGTTTACTGCTTTACCCCAACTTTGGACCTTTTAACCTGTTGTGTCTGTTTTTTTTGTCAGTATAATGGAAATTCATGCGACTGTCATACAAGTGAGAGGTTCAGATAGCTATAAAACCAGGTTTATTTCACCATTTTCTGCATATAAATAGATCTGTACTAAGTCAGGAGTATGACAGGTGTTTTCTGTTCGTTTGGTGTGTTTGAGCTTTTCATTTTGCCTTTTGGATTGCGGACTTCAAGTTTCGTTTTGAATTTTTCTAGGAGTAATGTTGTTATTTAACTTTTGTCTTTTCAGGTTTTGATATGTATTTTTTTTTAAATATGAATTAAAATATAGATTTATTATTAACTATTCCATTCTCAATTTTATAGTCGCATAAAACATGTGACAATAGAAGGTTATTGACCGTAATCTAAACATTATACAAATACAAGTATGTAAATAAAACTATGTTACTTCCGTATCACAATGGGTTTCTGAATGTTCAAATTTAGATTCCTATATAGTATTCCGTAGGCGTAAATGTGTTTTTTTCATTTTTTTATTATTAAATTGCGGCCAAGTTGTTTCCTGATCTAATTTTGATTTCAAACAATATTTTTAATCGAAAACATCCTTTTCAAACTTAACTTTTAATTGTTATAATGACTACAATAGATTAATAACTTCCATATCGCCATTGCTAAATTCAATTAATATCGTAGCATGGCACCAAACAACTGCCTATTTAAACCAAACGTGAAATTGATTCCTTCCGTTCAAATTTTAAGTTATTAATAAAAACAGTTTTAAACTTTTTTCATCAACCGTTTAGTAAAACAAAGGAAAGCTTAAATATAGACAAAACATTTTACAATAAGAAAGTCTCGTTTTCCCGTTTGAACTAGTAATTTTGGGGGCCCTTTATATTGCTGTTCGGTGTGAGCCAGGGCTCCTCGTTGAAGGCCGTACCTTGACCTATAATGGTTAATTTTTACAAATTTTTATTTGGATGGAGAGTTGTCTCATTGGCACTCATACCACAACTTCCTATGTAAATATAGTAACAAAATGAATGTCATAAAGGACCAGGAAAAAACTATTCGTCAATGACATACATTATTTAACTAAGGCCGTTAGTTTTTCTTGTTTGGATTTTTTTTACATTAGTCATTTCGGGGCCATACATATCTGACTATGTGGTATGAAGTTTGCTCAATGTTGATCTATAGTAGTTGATTTCAGTGTCATTTGGTCTATTGTCGGCAGTTGTATCATTGGCAAGTTTACCACATCTTTTTATGTAACAGTATGGTCAAAGGAAAAAAAAGACGATTGTTGACAGGCAAGACTTCACATTTGACTACATAGGTTGTTTTGGAAATTATATCAGGCCTTTTTTTATTTTATTGTTTAACATTCAGTCATATATCTGGTCTTTTCTAGCCATGCAGTCTTGCTTTTTGTTATTATTGGGTCGCAGGGTGATTTACAGTTTAATTAAAATCATTTTATTGGAGGACATTGTCTGTACATGGAAATGAATGAACAATTCACGCGTCTCTTTATTCTACTCACGAGGTTCCTTTATTTAGGCTGCATCACATGAATAAAGGATCAAGTCGATTAGAAGAGGATTATACCTGAGTTTTAAACACAATTCGACTTTTTGTGATGCTGAATACATACAATGAGCAGGATATAGTTATACAAAATAATGATCATCAGGAAGGAAACGAAAGTTTTTAAAATTCATTTTCAAATTAACAACAGAAAGCAGGCACTCTTTATACCAAAAAAAACCTTGCACCAATGCTGAAGGAAACACAGGCATATACTATCATGTTTTTATTAAAAGAAGATAGCAGACACTTAAAATTATTCTTCTGTAGTAGTTATTCACATTAAGATTATAATATGTTTGTTAAAGCTCTTGTGTATATAAGCCGATAATGTTTAATTTCAAGATAAACTTAATATGTATACCTATTAAAAAAAAAATATGATTTTTATGTTTACTTAAATACAAAATTTAATCTTAGTATCTATGATGAGTTTATCTATTGATTTAAAATATAAATTTTCTACACCAATTTTCTATCCAATGATTCATTACTTTCAGACGACAAAAAAAAAAAACAAAAAAAAAAAAAAAACAATCACCGCTGCAATTCTGAGTCTACTGTGACTTTTGAAAAATCGTGTTGCAAAAATAAGAAAAATATCGCACTCCGCGGATTATTCAAAACAAGAAGTCTCTTATTAAATGGAAAAATCAACCCTAACCCTTAGCCTAACCCTGAAACACATTACAATAATGGATAACAACCATCATATTTCTGACTTAATGCAGGCATTTTCTAATGCAGAAAATCGTGGCTTGAACCTGTTTTTATTCTAGCTGAACCTCTCACTTGTATGACAGTCGCAAAAAAAAAAAACCATCATTATATTGACAACAATGTGTAAACAAAAACAAAAATATATCCTAGCTTAAAAGTCAAAATAGGAGTACAGAAGTCAACATTGTGTTATAATTTCAATCACTATAAAACAAGTAAATATATCAAAAAAAAAAACCAAAATGGTATATAGACAATGCACATTAACACAAACGAAAGACAATAGTACACACAATTAACATAGCACAATTACGAGATCTATAAGTAGCAAGCCCCATCAAATAGAAACCATCCAAAATAAACTAAACAATAAAAACAGCAATTTACAGACAAAAAAAAAGAACATCATAAGACGTAATTAAGATGATTAAAATCGTCAGTTCCTACTCGTCAGTGTTTATTTCTAGACCACAGTGTATGATTTGTGCAGTTAATACGGAACATTTACCAACAAGGTCTTAGTATTTTCCAGTGAACTGATTTTAAATACCTAATGAGTGTGTGTTCATCTTAAAACTATAACTATCTGACGATTCTAGTTTTGGTAGAGATATCTTTAGTGATGTTATTGGCTTTAAACTAGCTTTAAATCGAAGTTATAGATTTGCATTGACCCAATTTGATAGTTGTCTGAGTAATAATTATACCACATCTCCTCAGTACTAAGCTACACTAAGTTTTACTCTTTGACATCATGATCTTTTAAGAAGTTATTGCCTCTTACTAGATTTCAATCGAAGAAATTAGCATTTGATTGTCATTTCATTGTCTAATTATTTTCAAGGTGTTATTGGCTTCTAACTAGCTTTAAATTGAAGTCATTTGCATTGACCCAATTGGATAGTTGTCTGATTATCAACTTTACCACATCACTTCAGTATCTAATTTATTTTACTTTTGCGTTTCAAAGTATATAATGTACTTTTCGATGTGAGTCAAGGACCGTACTTTGACCTATTATGGTTAACTTATAAATTGTATTAGAATGTTAGGTTGTCTCATTTGTATCATACCACATCTTCTTATATCTATGTACACTGACAAAAACATTTTTTTATGTAAACAAAGTGTTTCTCTTTATCTTTGGATTTGAACTTTTCGGAAACATTGCTTGAAAAACTAAACTAAGTACATGGGTTTTCCAGTTATGCATTGCACAAATACAATAGAAAATTTAACATACATTATAACACTGACGAAATTTAAAGTATATTTTACCTATATTATATACACTTCTTTACAAATGTGATTGAAATTCAATCAACTATAACTTAATACATATAAATATATCTATGTATCGTCTTTCATGGTCAGACGAAAACTGAAGATAAACATGATAAACACTTTCTATCGTATTCATAAGTTTTTAATATTTGCACTATTATAAAATATTTCAAGGTAAGTGATTATATGTCTTAGACAGAAAACATGTTTGAATTAATCCAAATCTAAAAACTATATACAAGGATGCGGTTTTTATATTTATTTTAGATATTTGATTCTAAAAGTAAACAAAGATTCATACTGAAAATTGACTTATTGTAAGCTTTAAGGAATTAAACATCATAAATTATATGTCTGTCCCTGCAAAGCAATGTAATTAAATGTTGGTAAACGATTACTGAATGATGTTTCTTTCTCATATAATGTTTTGAATTATTTTTAAATGGGTATGTTAAAAAGGGAAATAATTATTTATCATATCTAAAAATAGCTTTCTCAAAATAGGGTATATCATGTATATGGAAACGCACATCTATTATGTTTTCAAGCCGTGTAAATAAAGTCATCATAGATACCAGGACTAAATTTTGTATATACGCCAGACGCGCGTTTCGTCTACAAAAGACTCATCAGTGACGCTCGAATCCAAAAAAGTTTAAAAAAAAGCCAAATAAAGTACAAAGTTGAAAAGCATTGAGATCCAAAATTCCTAAAAGTGTTGTCAAATACAGCTAAGGTAATCTATGCCTGAGGTAGAAAAGCCTTAGTATTTCAAAAAATTCAAAATTTTGTAAACAGTTAATTTATAAATATAACCATATCAATGATAATTCATGTCAGCACAGAAGTGCTGACTACTGGGCTTGTGATACCCTCGTGGAAATAAATCTCCACCAGCAGTGGCATCGACCTAGTGGTTGTAAATAAACTCATCAAAGATACCAGGACTAAATTTTGTATATATGCCAGACGCACGTTTCGTCTACAAAAGACTCATCAGTGACCCTCGAATCCAAAAAAAAATCAATAAAAAAAAATCCAAATAAAGTACAAAGTTGAAGAGCATTGAGATCCAAATTCCTAAAAGTGTTGTCAAATACAGCTAAGGTAATCTATGCCTGAGGTAGAAAAGCCTTAGTATTTAAAAAAATTCAAAAGTTTGTAAACAGTTAATTTATAAATATATCCATATCAATGATAATTCATGTCAGTACATCAAGTGAGTGATATAATGCATAAAGGAAGTATCGATTAAGATAATACTACAAATGTTACGAAATTTTAAACAAATTAAATTATTACGTCTTAGAACCTAAGAAAAATGAAAAATGTAAAATCCTCACAGAAATACATATAGGTAATTGCCAATTTGGTGGTTGGTCGTTCAAACAAAAATTATAGATAAAATAACAATGAAAAAAATATCCACTGTAAAAGAGGGACGAAAGATACCTAAAGGACAGTCAAACTCATAAATCGAAAATAAGCTGACCATGCCATGGCTAAAAATGAAAAAGACAAACTGACAAACAATAGTACGCATGGCACAACATAGAAAAATTAAGAATAAGCGACACGAACCCCACCAAAAAACTAGGAGTGATCTCAAGTGATCCGGAAGGGTAAGCAGATCCTGCTCCACATGTGGCACCCGTCGTGTTGCTCATGATATAACAAATCCGGTAAATAGTCTAATTCGGTGAGTCACATTCATGAAAGGGAAGGGGATTGTAAGTGTAATATCACCGTTACCATCAGTTAAAAACACACTACATAGATTATGCAACTTAGCCTTCCCAAAATGCGGGTGTTGTGGCAGGGAAACCACGTCCTTCTCTTCTTGTTGTTGCAACCATCATACTGTTTATATCCAGCTCTGCTTTGATAAAGCACATATAATGTTGTAATCAAGTAGGAAGTGATTTTTGATCTAAACAAGTAGAATATGTCAGTGGTCATCCCCAACAACATTATTATGAAATGTCAACCGAAGCATTATGATGCCAGTTAAGCGTTTGAAAAGATAATTTCAACTATACCCTTTATATTTCTTGGTTTATTAACTTTCTTTAAATTCATTAAATGAAATGCAAGCACTAAAAACTCGAAGATGTATAACCTGAATCGATAATTTTGTCATAAGAAAACGTATTTGGTATGATTGCCAATGACACAACTCTCCACAGAGACCAAATGACATAGAAGTTAATAAGTATAGCTCACCGTAGGTGCTTCAACAAAACCAATTCCGCATAGTCAGTTGTGAAAGGTTCGAAATGGTAAATGTTAAACAATTCAAACGAGAAATCAAACGGGCTGATTAATGTGCAAAATAATGAACGAAAAACAAACATGATATAGCAACAAATAATAACCACTGAATTATAGTTTCCTGTCTTGGGACAAGGGCATACATAATGTGGAGGGTTTATCTAGTTTGAAGGCGCCAAACCTCCGCTAACGGAGAACAGTGGTGGAATAATATGATATAAGAACAATTTATATATAAGTTGTTTTTAGGAGTGTTATATTGTGCTGTCTTATTTCTTGCTGTCTAAGATGTGTCTACATGTATCTTTCACGTCAATCGTATGTTATGTGATCGAGTCCCTTCATTGCTAGTTATGATGGTATAATTTCGTGATTTATAAGGGTTGTACATTTATTTGTCCGCTCTTAATGTCTTACTTCCGGATATGACCCAACAACGTATTTTAACAGCAGAAACAATAAAGATTTCACTAAGTGGTAAGATCTTCTAACCCATAAAAATCACTTGAGTTTGTTCTCGGATTTGATTTGTACAGATTTCTCAATATTCACTTCTGTATAATTTAGGTTTTATCCACCGTTTTTTACATAAGAAAATGTCTATACCAAGTCAGGAATATGTAGCTAGCTTAACCTCTAACTTGTATGATAGTCGCATAAAAATCATCGCATGATGATAATAAGTAGGAAAGAGATGTAGCAAAGCAAATACCATAAAGCTGTTTTAAGGAATTTTTTAAAATATGAATATCCAATTGAATAACGTCAGGTGCTGTTCTTCAAAGTTTGTTAAAAGTTCATAATACAAACCTATGATTGTTCACAATTTCCAACCTGAGTAAGTGTCGACAAATTGTATATTTGGGTTTTAAATTTAATTGGCAATACTCAATTCACTTTTCATGCAAAGAGTTAATGATATATGATTGTAACACAGAAATGAACTCGAAATTTAACATTATATGTGTCTTGAACGTAGGACAGATGTTTCCAAATTTTCAATACCTTGTTTTTACATTTAAGATGTAGTATGTTCATCGACACATGTAGATTGTTATGTTTTAATTAGTATCAACTGTCTCAATTACCACAATAAGTTCGAAACAGTAAATATGTTCTCTATTATAAATATGGTTTGTAAAAATCATGGCTTTTTAGGGCATTAACACTATTAAGATATTTTTTGATAGAGATGGTCATTTAAATATTTAATTATGACATATGTAGATACAATCAAATCTCTATAGCTAATTACAAAGCTTTGTTGCACATATATAACTATGCAACTGCTGTAATATTTTATTATGCATCAAATTTCAGTTAAATGTTTATTGAATACAATAACATATTTTTCTCGACACGTTCCATTTAAATTGCTTTGACATAAAGTAACTAATATGTTTACTAAAGGTGACATTTTTCGCATTAATAATAGATACATAGAATTATGGTAGTTTCGATATTATATATAGACCAAAAAATTTCCAAAATCACAACCGATTGTCATATGACTTATGTCGTCAAAAGTTAGAACAAAACGTAGAAGGTAAGAAATACACAGACATTCATTTAACGTTATAAAAAAAAAGTAAAATCACAATAATACTGAACTCCGAGGAAAATTCAATCGTAAAGTCCCCAATAAAATGACAAAACACATCAAACGAATTGACAACAACTGTTATATTCCTGACTTGGTACAGGCATGTCTAAATGTAGAAAATGGTGGATTGAACCTGGTTTTATAGCGCTAAACCTCTTAAATGACATTCCCATCAAATTTCGTTATATTTACAACGATTCGTAAACATAACATACATAATAAATAAAAGCAAAAATATGGGTACAGCAGTCATTACTGTGTTACAATAATAGTGTACAAATTAGAATATACAGTTGGGTGCAGACCAAGCATTACATGTAGACGGGCCGAAAAAGTTAACGCGGCGTTTACTCGCGTGCACTTCATGTAAACGCCGCGTTAACTGTGCGTTAACTCCGAAAATGCAGTAGACATTAAAAGTAAACGGGCGTTTACTTTCGCGTTTACCTCCGCGTTAACGCAAAAACGGCGCGTCTTCTAATTTTTTAAAGAGTAAACGGGCGTTTACTTTCCCGTTTACCTCCGCGTTAACGTGGAAAACTGCGGGTCCTCTATTATAACTAAATAAGTAAACGCGCGTTTACTGTTTGTAGTAAACGCCCGTTAACGCAGATTGTCATCGTAACCTGGATACACTGACCTATAATATGAAATGATAAGGAACATCAAAATTAATTGACCAACTAGTCATTTCCGCTTGACATACTGACGATTACGGTTATTTAAAAATGTCACACATTTGTATTTAATTGAACAATAATTATAGTAAATTTCTTGTTCTTCGCAGATAATAGTTTAAGTATGTTTCTTCAAATACATGTAATTTAATCCTCACCAAAATCAAACAGTTTTCTCATCTTAGACAGACTGACTCGAAAAACAAAATTATTTGATATCATTAACAAAAACTGACAATATTTACCCTTTAACAAGTTATCTTATTCTATATAGAAGTAATTCAGTTATATTTTTATGCCAAAGTTGACCATATAATAAAATTGACAGCAATTTTTGTACCAGCCTGAAGGCCATAACCTCTTTTTATTTAAAATATTGAATAGTAAACAAAATTCAGTAGTTTTCAAACATCATACTAACTCGTAATATATAATTATTTGTTGGCAACAACAAAAACTGACCATATAAGTAATTTATTATGTAAATCTATATAGCCGGCATAGTAAATGAGTTATATTTTGATATAACAATTGATCGTATAATAAAATAGGTAGCAATATTTAAATGTTATGACTAAAAAATTGTGTTCGCATCAACTAAGAGTGCCCACATGTCCTTTTTTTTATTCAAAATATTGAATCGTTAACAAAATTCAATAGTTTTCATATCTCAGACTGACTCATATAATAAAATTATTTGTCGCAACAACCAAAATGGACCATATAAGCATTTTATTATGTAAATCTATATAGCTGCATAGTAAATGAGTTATATTTTCATGTAAGGATTGATTGTATAATAAAATAGGAAGCAATATTTGAATATTATGACTAAAAAATTTTGTTCGCATCAATTTAGAGTGCCAGCATGTCCTTTTTTTATTCAAAATATTGAATCGTGAACAAAATTCAGTAGTTTTCACACTTCAGACTGACTCATATAATAAAATTATTTGTCGCAACAACCAAAATGGACCATATAAGCATTTTATTATGTAAATCTATATAGCCGCATAGAAATGAGTTATATTTTCATGTAAGGATTGATTGTATAATAAAATAGGTAGCAATATTTGAATATTATGACTAAAAAATTTTGTTCGCATCAATTTAGAGTGCCAGCATGTCCCTTTTTTATTCAAAATATTGCATCATAAACAAAATTCAGTAGTTTTCATACCTCAGACTGACTGATGTATATAAAATTATTTGTCAGCAACAACCAAAACTGACCATATAAACATTCTATCATGTAAATCTTTATAGCCATATGGTAAATGAGTTATATTTTTATGTAAGGATTGATTGTATTATATAAAAGGTGGCAAAATTTGAATATTATGACTACAAAAAATTGGTTCCCACCAATTAAGAGTGCCCACATGTACTTTTTTTATTCAAAATATTGAATCGTTAACAAAATTCAATAGTTTTCATATCTCAGACTGACTTATATAATAAAATTATTTGTCGCAACAACCAAAATGGACCATATAAGCATTTTATTATGTAAATCTATATAGCTGCATAGTAAATGAGTTATATTTTCATGTAAGGATTGATTGTATAATAAAATAGGAAGCAATATTTGAATATTATGACTAAAAAATTTTGTTCGCATCAATTTAGAGTGCCAGCATGTCCCTTTTTTATTCAAAATATTGCATCGTAAACAAAATTCAGTAGTTTTCATACCTCAGGCTGACTCATATAATAAAATTATTTGTCGCAACAACCAAAATGGACCATATAAGCATTTTATTATGTAAATCTATATAGCCGCATAGTAAATGAGTTATATTTTCATGTAAGGATTGATTGTATAATAAAATAGGTAGCAATATTTGAATATTATGACTAAAAAATTTTGTTCGCATCAATTTAGAGTGCCAGCATGTCCCTTTTTTTATTCAAAATATTGCATCGTAAACAAAATTCAGTAGTTTTCATACCTCAGGCTGACTCATATAATAAAATTATTTGTCGCAACAACCAAAATGGACCATATAAGCATTTTATTATGTAAATCTATATAGCCGCATAGTAAATGAGTTATATTTTCATGTAAGGATTGATTGTATAATAAAATTGGTAGCAATATTTGAATATTATGACTAAAAAATTTTGTTCGCATCAATTTAGAGTGCCAGCATGTCCCTTTTTTATTCAAAATATTGCATCGTAAACAAAATTCAGTAGTTTTCATACCTCAGACTGACTCATATATATAAAATTATTTGTCATCAACAACCAAAACTGACCATATAAACATTATATCATGTAAATCTTTATAGCCATATGGTAAATGAGTTATATTTTTATGTAAGGATTGATTGTATTATATAAAAGGTAGCAAAATTTGAATATTATGACTACAAAAAATTGTTTCCCACCAATTAAGAGTGCCAGCATGTACTTTTTTATACAAATTATTGAATCGTAAACCAATTTTAGTAGTTTTCATACCTCAGACTGACTCATATTATAAATCTATTTGTTTCGCAACCACCAAAACTGACCATTTTAGCATTTCATTATGTAAATCTATATAGTCACATAGTGAATGAGTTATATTTTCATGTAAGGATTGATTGTACTATATAAAAGGTAGCAATATTTTAATACTATGACTTAAAAAAAAAATTGGTTCACATCAATTTAGAGTGCCAGCATGTACTTTTTTATACAAATTATTGAATTGTTAAGCAATTCAAGGAGTTTTCATACCTCAGACAGACTCATATAAAAAAAATATTTGTCCGCAACAACCAAAACTTTCCATATACGCACTTTATTATATAAGTTTATATAGCCATATGGTAAATGAGTTATATTTTCATGTAATAATTGATTGTATTATATAAAAGGTAGCAATATGTGATTATTATGACTAAAACAATTTGGTTTGAATCAATTTAGAGTGACAGCATGTACTTTTTTATACAAATTATTGAATCATAAACCAATTTAAGTAGTTTTCATACCTCAGACTGATTCATATAATAAAATTATTTGTCGCAACAACCAAAATGGACCATGTAAGCATTTTATTATGTAAATCTATATAGTCACATAGTAAATGAGTTATATTTTCATGTTAGGATTGATTGTATTATATAAAAGGTAGCAAAATTTGAATATTATGACTAAAACAAATGTGTTTGCATCAATTTAGAGTGCCAGCATGTATTTTTTTATACAAATTATTGAATCGTTAACCAATTTAAGTAGTTTTCATACCTCAGACTGACTCTCATTATAAAATTATTTGTTTCGCAACAATCAAAACTGACCATATTAGCATTTTATTATGTAAATCTATATAGTCACATAGTAATTGAGTTATAAGAATTGATTGTATAATACAAAAGATAGCAATATTTAAATATTATAACTAAAAAGTTTTGTTCTCATCAATTTAGAGTTCCAGCATGTCCTTTTTTTATTCAAAATATTGAATTGTAAACAAAATTCAGTAGTTTTCATACCTCAGACAGACTCATATAATAAATTATTTGTTCGCAACAACCAAAATTTACCATATAAGCACTTTATTATATAAGTCTATATAGCCATATGGTAAATAAGTTATATTTTCATGTAAGGATTGATTGTATTATATAAAAAGTAGCAATATTTGAATATTATGACTATAAAAAATGTGGTTCTCATCAATTTAGATGTACTTTTTTATACAAATTATTGAATTGTAAACCAATTTAAGTAGTTTTCATTCCTAATACTGACTCGTATTATAAATCCATTTGTTTCGCAACAACAAAAACTGACCGTATTAGCATTTTATTATGTAAATCTATATAGTCACATAGTAAATGAGTTATATTTTCATGTAAGGATTGATAGTATTATATAAAAGGTAGCAATATGTGATTATTATGACTAAAAAAATTTGGTTCGCATCAATTTAGAGTGACAGCATGTACTCTTTTATACAAATTATTGAATCATAAACCAATTTAAGTAGTTTTCATACCTCAGACTGACTCATATAATAAAATTATTTGTCGCAACAACCAAAATGGACCATGTAAGCATTTTATTATGTAAATCTATATAGTCACATAGTAAATGAGTTATATTTTCATGTTAGGATTGATTGTATTATATAAAAGGTAGCAAAATTTGAATATTATGACTAAAACAAATGTGTTTGCATCAATTTAGAGTGCCAGCATGTATTTTTTTATACAAATTATTGAATCGTTAACCAATTTAAGTAGTTTTCATACCTCAGACTGACTCTCATTATAAAATTATTTGTTTCGCAACAATCAAAACTGACCATATTAGCATTTTATTATGTAAATCTATATAGTCACAAAGTAATTGAGTTATAAGAATTGATTGTATAATACAAAAGATAGCAATATTTAAATATTATAACTAAAAAGTTTTGTTCTCATCAATTTAGAGTTCCAGCATGTCCTTTTTTTATTCAAAATATTGAATTGTAAACAAAATTCAGTAGTTTTCATACCTCAGACAGACTCATATAATAAATTATTTGTTCGCAACAACCAAAATTTACCATATAAGCACTTTATTATATAAGTCTATATAGCCATATGGTAAATCAGTTATATTTTCATGTAAGGATTGATTGTATTATATAAAAAGTAGCAATATTTAAATATTATGACTATAAAAAATGTGGTTCTCATCAATTTAGATGTACTTTTTTATACAAATTATTGAATTGTAAACCAATTTAAGTAGTTTTCATTCCTAATACTGACTCGTATTATAAATCCATTTGTTTCGCAAAACAAAAACTGACCGTATTAGCATTTTATTATGTGAATCAATATAGTCACATAGTAAATGAGTTATATTTTCATGTAAGGATTGATAGTATTATATAAAAGATAGCAATATTTGAATACAAATTAAAAAAAATTGATTCGCATCAATTTAGAGTGCCAGCATGTACTTTTTTATACAAATTATTGAATCGTAAACCAATTTAAGTAGTTTTCATACCTCAGACTGACTCGTATTATAAAATTAGTTGTCTGCATCAACCAAAACTGACCATATAAGCAATTTATAATGTAAATCTATATAATGGCATAGTAAAGACGTTGTATTTTCATGTAAAGATTGATTGTATAAATTAAACGGTAGCAATATTGGAACAGTATGAATAAAAAAATGGGTTCGCATCAATTTAGAGTGCCACAATGTATTTTTTTTTATTCAAAATATTGAATTGTAAACAAAATTCAGTATTTTTCATACTTCAGACTGATTCATATAATAAAATGATTTGTCCCCAACAACTATAACTGACCATATTAGCACTTTTTTATGTAAATCTATATAGCTGCCTGCATAGTAAATGAGTTATATTTTAATTTAATGATTGATTGTATTATATAAAACTGAGAGGTAGCAATTTTTGATTAAAATAATTGTTGGTATCAATCATATCAATTTAGAGTTCCAGCATGTCCTTTTTGGATTCAAACTATTGAATTGAAACAAATTTCAGTAGTTTTCATACGACTGACTCGTATTATAAAATTATTTGTCGGGAACAACCAACACAGACCATATTAGCACTCTATATAGCTGAATAGTAAATCCATGCAAAGGATCGCAATATTTGAACATTTAAATTGACGGATTGGTACGAATGACGTACATACTTATGTTACACTTTATTATTACCCCTGTACAATTTACGTTTGATAATTTGTCAAAACTGAAGCTTAAATCATGTTAATCCAAGACAAACGAGGGGAATTTCGATTAAAATTTATGTATTAAATGCACCGAGTTATAGTTAGGAATTCGAAGAGACTATTAAAAATGGGGAAAGAAACAACGTAAACCATGATGTTTATATCCCATCATATAAAAAGATGTTTCCGATGTCTTCATACCGTTTCTTTCTTTCAGTATCGATATTTGTACATGTAACTTTTGAAAAGAAAATATAGAAAATCTGCTAATAAGTAAAAAATAATGGACTTAATGGAACTGATTGTGTGTGATTGAATAAAATTAATATTCGAATTAAAAGAGTTTTTTTAATTGTTCTGGTTTAAAACACATATACGTAAAATACAAAGACTAAAGGTCATTTTTATAAAATAAATAAACAAATGAACTTGAAGTTTATTTCTAAATTTAGCCAATCAGTTAACGCGAAAAGTAAACGCGCGTTTACTTTCAAGTGCACGTAAAAATACACTTTTAAAATCTGTAGTAAACGCCCGTTTACTTTTAAGTGCACGTGAAAATAAATTTAACGAATTCTGAAGTAAACGCCCGTTTACTACTGACTAAACGGACACAAAGTAAACGCCCGTTTACTCGGGTAGACATTAGAAATTTCCATTTTGACCGCGTTAACGTAATTATAGTAAACGGGCGTTTACTAGTAAACGGGAAATTTGAAGTTAACTAACGAAATATGTGCACGCGGCGTTAACTTGCGTTTACTTTATGTAATGCTTGGTCTGCACCCAACTGTAAGTACAACATACACAATATGAAGCTGTACAACTTTTATAATAAATAATGGGCATCTCGACTTATAATATCACTTCCCAATGCCAAAATATTGAAAAATCAAAAACCTATAGCAACGTTGAGCGCACTTTTTTGGATTCGAGCGTCACTAATGAGTCTTTTGTAGACGAAACGCGCGTCACAAATGAGTCTTTTGTAGACGAAACGCGCGTCTGGCGTATATACTAATATAAAAAAGAAGATGTGGTATGATTGTCAATGAGACAACAATCCACAAAAGACCAAAATGACACAGACATTAACAACTATAGGTCACATTACGGCCTTCAACAATGAGCAAAGCCCATACCGCATAGTCAGCTATAAAAGGCCCCGATAAGACAATGTAAAACAATTCAAACGAGAAAGCTAACGGCCTTATTTATGTAAAAAAAATGAAGTAGTTTAGTCCTGGTATCTATGATGAGTTTATTTATAACCCAAAAAGCAAGTGTGAACTAAACACGGACAAGCAATCATAGTTTTACATGGAGGAAGACTTATAACTAAGTTTTGAATGATTTGACAATTTTTAACATCATATCTAAGACAATCCAGATATGTACTTTTATGCAAGTACTATGTCCCGAGATACTCAGTCGTTTATACCAACTCGGTAATGCTTTCGGGGACTACTGAGTAAACTAACAACAGTGTCATGTGTTCTTTCATTTGTTTGTTTGTCATCTTCATTCAAAGCCATTGCGTTGTCAGTTTATTTTCGATCTATGAGTTTGACTGTCCTTCCTGTATCTTTCCCCCATATTTTAATGGTTTTTATAGATGGCGGAGTGTGGATGATACACATTTTCTGTGAATCATCATTAAATTGGTATGACTGCATATTAAACGTCTTACTGACAGCTAATGACTTTTGAAAAATTGTAGAAATTAAAATACGTTTCAATAATTTGGTACTGTAAACATTGGATTTTTAAAATGTGAAAGATATTTTTTTCTATGACCATTTCACACAACTACGGACCACTGGTTTATTCAAACACTTCCAGTAACTATCATTTAGATAACATTCATCTTATTGACAACATACAAATTGCGTATAAGTTTTGTAAGTATAAAACAAAAATTATTCATATATAACGTCCGTTCGAAGCGCTTTAATGGGATGTACCCTCAACAGAAATTATCAAACCAAAAACATTAAGAGCAATCGATTTGTAGATATACAGGAGTTCGCGAGGAGTTTGAGATAAAAAAAAAAAAGACATGGGCTTTGGCTTATTGAAGGTGATCTATTGTTGTTAATATCTTTGTCATTTGCTTGCTTGTGAACAGTTGTCTCATTTGTAATCATACCACATCTTCTTTTTGATATATACATCAATAATAACTAAAAAATAACTCAACTATGTCTACGTAAGTTTAAATTTAATTTCCTCACTTATCAATTGAGAATTAAATAAACGTATGATATAAATCAGACAGTGTTATAACACTGACTCTTGATCCTGATAATACACCGGAGAACAATAGTCAATATAACATCCAGTGGTCGTGAACCGGTGCTACTACAATACTTGATTTTTTATTTTGTGTAGCCAATGCGCTCTTTTAGAATTTAAGCTTTTTATTGACCAGCAATGGAAAGGTCTGATAATTCGGTATTGCGTTGCAGTTTTAAAGTTTTAACATGATCGCCAACCATTATTTAAGTAGTATAAGGACCAAACGTTGAGTTCGTTAGCTTATTTATTAATTGACATATCTAATAGGAAAAACAATTATGAATATATTGTATTACAGTTTATAATCCCTTTTAGATCGTTTTAATTGAAACAAAGGATAAGCAGAATGGTTTCTGCTCTGAAGTATGTTATGTTTCAGTTCGTTTCGAGGCATATACTTGCATGTAGTAAGTATAATTAGTTGTAATGTTTGTGTTTAATAGTACAAACATATTATAAATCAAAATAGATGAAATAAATATCAAATATTCTAGTGTTGTTTTAAGAAACTAATAGACTTAGATAAGACATTTAGCTCCTCATACAAAATTTAAGTAGTAGTTCTCCTACAAATACGCATCATTATTACATAAATATTTGGTGTGCACTATAAGATTAAGATGAGAATAAAGTAATGTATTTTATAATATAAAACAATAAAATGTTAATTTAATCTATTATACATGTAAGAGGTGAATATGGTTTCCTATAAAATAATGATATCTAGATTTGTTATTTATAATCATTGTAAGTATTCATAAATGTTTTTCCTGAGGAGGTCGTTCCCTCAACCTTTTCAAAAGGGATTATTCTCTTTTCCATACTGCTTTATGATTTACATTGTATCATTAAGATAAAACAAAATTCTTATAATCTCTTTTTTTTTCTTGAAAAAAGTTTGTTATGACAGTAAGTACAATGCATTTTGCTTTTTTTGTTTGACTATTTATTTATTTCTAAAGTAAGCTGTTAAACTTTTCTTCACTTCTTTTGTTTGTTTGCTCTTAGTGACACAGTTTGAACGTAGTTTTAAGAAGAAATATGTTTTTTTTATTTATATATATTTTGACAAGGCAATTTAAGCCACCATAACACGTAAACATATGTTTTGAAGAAGTTAACAGTATTAACAATAATTTGAATAAATTTTAGTAATACGTTTTGAAGTAATTCTTAAAAAACTTAACAGTTTGATCTGCCAATCTAATATGAAATCTTTAAACAACTTTCACACCATTGTGTTCTTCATACCGTTTTCTTAGTGCAAATAAAAAACTCTTCAAAATCAAGGCTATTAGAAACAATCAGTTCTGAGCTGCATATTTACTCTTACGGTAAAGTTAATATATTAGCCTATCTTTTTATTAAGATACATTTCAAGATAACTATTCATAGCTAGTAATTTATTATTATAAGGAAAGCAAAAACCGTTATCAAATTTAAACAGGAGAATTGCTGAAAGTCTATCTTTGAACAAAACCTTCACTCGTGAAGCTCGTGATAACTAAATATATCGAAATCTTTATATAGGGCCATATGCTGTGTCTGTAATCTTATCTTTATGAACAATTCAATTGTAACTATGTGTCATACACTGTATATATTTATTGATCTGTGAAATCGAGATTCTTAATATGTGTCTCTATTTTATTTAATTATTATTTTGATTACAGCTGAATTGGAACTGTTAACAAAACCTGTAGTCTTTGGAGAAAATGTGCAACTTGCTTGCGCCGCCAATGACACAGAAATACCACTTGATCAACAACCCAGCAGAAGATGGTCAGGTGGACCTTTTAATAAAGTATTGTGTATGAATGCTATACCTGCAGATCCTTTCAAATATTATGAAGTAATCGGAAAGGAGAGATATGAGTACATCCTTGTTATAAAAAACTTTTCAGAGGCTGATGTAGACTGTGAATATAAATGTATCGTTGGTGTAGACGAAACACGAAAGACACTCCAGCTCAACGAGGAGGACTATGAATGTAAATTTTATTACAAATTTTGATTTCATATTTTAGCTTTTATTCGTTCTCAAAATGTAATTCACCAAATTGTCATTTCAAAATTGTTAACAAAATGTCAATTTAGTTTAAACATATTTATTTATAGTGGATTGTGGGAAACAAGTTTTGCAACTTATATTAATCCCTTTCCACTTTGCGAATGCGAGTGCTGCCTTGTAGCGGCATTAGCCTACTCTTTCTCGAAATGTACAAGGGTGTCTTTAACGTGCAAGAGATATGGCTCTCTCTTAACACGGGTCACTCATTTATCGTCCCCTTCCGACGGACTATCATCGTTTCCTCAAGACCATACTCGCAGATGGTGTCAAGGGAGAGCTGAAAATTGAGTTCCTGAAATTTTCATCCCAAACGGGAATCGAACCAGGAACCTTTGTGTTAGTAGTCCGATGCACTAACCACTACACCACGGCTCTCTATAAAATGTCAATTTTATAACATCTTTTAATTCATTGTTAGTTTTGGGCTGTGTGTTGTCTTCTTAACGCGTTCCCCGTTTTCGTTTTCAATCTTATTAATTAAGAAGATTAAATCCATACATGTCAAAATAGCACATTTCATGTTGTTTCCCTGTTAACAGTGTAGTTATTTTACATGATATATTTTTAATAGATATACCACCAACAGAAACAACAACTGTAACGTCAAGTTTAATGTATGGACATTTCAGTGTTGATGTTCATTTTGATAAAGTATGGCCAACGCCGGAATGTGAAATCATTTTTGAGGTATATTGATACTAAAAAAAAAAAATTGAATGCATTTTGAAAGTTTAGATATTTAAAGTTGCATCGACGTCACAACAGAGTACGGCCATTTGTTTTATTTTGTTAAATTATGAACCGTACCGAAAGCTCACAAAATATTTTTTGCTTCTGGTAAATTTGATCTTTCCCATGCATTTAACAAATAAAATGATTCTTGTAATAGGTCTTGCAATGAACTTTGAAAAGACAAATGCTCCTTTCAAATTATCGAATATAATGTGTAAGCTAAAACCACTGATATCTATTCACGTTCTTATGACTAGGTATACTGATTCTTATTAAAAAGGGACGGAAGATACCAACGGGACACTAAACCAATAGATTTAAATGATGTGAACAAAGCCATGACAATCCTTTCTTTAAAACAAGAAAAGAACAACAAAAAGTAACCACGAAAAGACAAAAATAATAAATGCAAACGACAACCTGCAGGTGATCCTCCACTAGTTGCACTATTCGTATAGATGTTGCTCACTGTACAAATGAAAGTTTGCTTTCACCCAATATGTTAAAAAATGAAGACGAAATTTTGTACAGATACACATTGATACACATTATGGTTTTAAATAGACTCGTTGTTACAATTGCCAGAATGAAAGATACGTAACCACCTCCCCTAACACGAACTACATGAAATAGCTAACTAAATAATCTGACCGGATGTGCGTGTTTCATGAACACCAGATTCACCATTGGTTTTAAAATAAAAAAAATGTCCGTAAATTAAGTCAATTCCGAAGATTTAGAGCAATGAAAATTAGAATAGTTTTTACATGTCTGGTTAATGTTTTCCACAGGGTAGGATAAATAAACCTTTGTAACCTTTTTATGTCCTAACAAATAACAACGGCACCAAATATACTTCTTCGTATTAACAAATAACAATACAATGATGCACAGCACATAACCATCAGTAATAACAAATAACAATGTTGATAAACTTATATGTTAATCAGATAAACAAGTCAATATAATTTAATAAGGTTAAATGTCTTTATCTTTTTTTTCTAGAATGTCAAATATGGAAATAAAGCAAAAATGTCAAAAAGGACAAATGGGAAATTATATTCTGTTGACATTAGTTTAAAACACACTTTAAGAAAAGAAGACTGTACCGGTGAAATGTTGATTTCCTGCGAGATTGGAACAAAACACATCGAGGTTCAGAGAAAACATTTTAACACATGCCCAGTCACTGCACGTATGTATGATTAAAACGTATTGGTACCATCTGAGACTATCATTCTGTCAGTATAATAGTCCCCGGTACCATCTGCATTTCAAGCGAAGGAATATGATATCTGCAGAATCTTTTCTACCATTGATATGTCAGATATTTATATAGCCGTAAGAAACTTAAATTTAGTTATATGTAATCTCATCTTATCTCAAGCCGTTTTAACGAAATAATATGGGGTGTTAGAAACTTGTGAGCAAAGGAAATGACAATATAAGAAAGAAGTTACCTAAATAAATGACACAAAAGTGATTGGAAAGGTTTATTGACTTATTTTGGTGTCTGTTTCGGCACAACCGAAATTTAATGTAAAGAGTAATATATGATGCTTACTGTATAACTGGATATATTTCACTTGACTGGGCGGACTTTAACAAGCTCGCTCATTATAGACCAGTCCATCTATAGACAGGAGTTTTATGATAAACTCATAAATGAAGTGTCCAGTTATGCTCATTGATCCGGTTAAAATATGTAAACACTTATTACTTGTGTTTTCGGAAAATAATAAATGAGACACAGTTGTTGATATTCTTGTAAGGTATAGTTTTAAAACATTTAAAATTTGTCGCATTTGGGAATTGGTAAAATTGAAAGTAAAACCATGACGACATCAGCTTCAAATATGCATATGTAGTTTTTTTAAAACCGCTTTTAAATACTTTTTTTCCTCCTCATTATATTCTGAATGAATTTAGGGGGATGCACGGAAATACGTTGCAAATGGAATATATATATATATTTTCTATAAAACACGTTTAAATTAAACACGTTTAGATTTATGACTTTGACTGTCCATTTGGTGTCTTTCGTCCCACTTTTAAATTAAATCTCACAATCAGAAAAGTTTCAAACAGAACAAAACAACAGCCCATACTTAAAAAATCTCTGCTTAAGCACATGTAAATGCAAAAAAAACACAAAAAAAAACTATTTCATCCCTTATCGTACACTTAGTTCTTTTCTGTATATCTGTCTTGTAACACTGATGGGTGATTAGAAATCAGTAACAATTATATAACGACAATCATCCTTATCACACACATCTTTGAATAGACTGTCCTTATGCAAATTGAAACGTAAGCTCTGGCCGATCAGTTGATATAAAGTTAATTTAGAAATAACAACCAATTAACTATGGGCAATTATATTTCTTTCGCAATCTAAAGCCTCGGTCACACCTTACCGGATAGCACGAACGGACGACTAACGGATGAAAATAAAAGTTGTCCTTTGACAAAATTGTTATCCGTTGGGAGTCTGTTGATGTACTGACCGAATAAAACGGACGTGCAACGAATGCATAACGGACAACACACCGGATGTGAAACGTACCGGACAGAACGGATGTCGAACGTACATCCAACGGACGAGTACCGCATAAAACGAACACCTAATGGAAGCGTACCGGATACAACGGATGAACAAGATATACAGAAAAATCAAATGCAACAATTCTGACGCGAAATTTTCAATTGGCATTTATCCGTTTCAGATCCGTTCATCGTCCGTTATACGTCCGGTAGAAGTCCGTTTCTCCTTCGTTCAACATCTGATTATCCGTTAAACGTCCGGTAAACGTCCGTTGGTGAATTTATTTTCCAGACCTCCAACGGATGTATAACGGACACGTAACGGATACAAAACGGAAACGAAACGGACGAGTACCGTACAGAATGGACGCCTACCGAACGTGCAACTAACATTTCATCCATTGGGCGTCCGTTCAAAGTTTTGAACATGATAAAAAATTTCCACTGGACAGAACGGACGTCAACGGATAAAACGTACACTAAACGGACATGTACCAGATATGGACGGACGTCTTACGGATAATAACGGACGTCTGACGGACATGAACGGATTGAAAAATAGTCATTCGTTAGGCATCCGCTCGAGCTATCCGTTTAAAAAGAGGGACGAAAGATACCAAAGGGACAGTCAAACTTATAAATCTAAAACAAACTGACAACGCTATGGCTAAAAATGAAAAAAGACAAACAAACAACAGCACACATGACACAACATAGAAAACTAAAGAATAAACAACACGAACCCCACCAAAAAACTATGATCTCAGGTGCTCCGGAAGGGTAAGCAGATCCTGCTCCACATGTGGCACCCGTCGTGTTGCTTTTTGTGATAACAAATCTTGTAAATAGTCTAATTCGGTAAGTCACATTCATGAACGGGAAGGGGATTGTAGTTACGACATAAGGAACATATCCGATATCATTTGTGAAACGGTTATTCCATAACGGTCAACCAACTCGTGATTGCGTTCGTGAAATTTACGAAGGGATGTTAAGTTGTGACCGAGGCTTTAGACACGGGTTCGTCTATACAGGACAACATATAGCTAATCAGTTTCCATCGAATATAAACAACGTAAGTTTAAATCGCAACAAAGATGAACACCAAAATTTACGAAAAGCAGTCATAAATCTTGTTAAACATATCTTCGAAGCGGCAGAAAGCAATCATTTTTCAAATCATTGTCACGACGTAAATGTGAAAATTCAAGGGTACTTTGATATCATAAAGGATATTTTTCTGTAATCATATCTATGATAAAATATGTACACAGACTTAACAGAGTGAAGGATAGGTTACTTTATGATGCCTATGTTTGTTGTAAAACTTAGACGCAAGGAAACATTAAATGTTGGTATTAAGCTATGATATATATACTGCATTCACTTGATATACAAAATGTAATACAAAGCTCAATAAATTAATTAAATTGGTAAAACGTCATAAATATATCATGCATAATGAATTGTTAAATTTTGAAAAAGTCGTAAATAGTATCTTTTGGTATTTTTCCAAAATTAATTCTATAAAATTTGTATTGTTACAGCGTTACGTGTTTTACATGTATTGGTTGTACAGTATTTTAGCAGTACATAATTAAATGTAGTGACAATTCAATAATTCAATAACTTGCACATATTTACAACCTCCACAAAATATTGCTTTAGATATATAATTAAACGCATTGTAAGAAATGTAGAAAAATAAAAACATTGGTGATATTATCCTTTTTATTTTCAGTTCCACCCAGAGACAGCAACTTCCTAAACAATTATTGGCTTATCACACTGGTTATTGCTGTCATCATGATTTTAGTTTTGGTTTTTGTAATAATGATATCCATGATAATCAAACAAAAAGGCTACATCAAATCCATCACCGAATTCTACCTTGGATATTCTGGCAGAACTCCTAACGCTATACCACTGAACAAAGAACCAGATTTGATAATTCCTTTGCAGTCCCACAAAGAACAGTCATTATAACATTTGTAACATGAACAAACAATATTTGAATTGATATAGATCATACTTAAGAGTGCAAGAGTTCAAGTACATGAACAGTACCAAGTTGACTTCACAATATGCGCATATCGACAATATAATATCTTTAATAATGCTTGAGAATCAATATGTGATGACATATTTGACAAAAGATGAACACACACAATATTATCATTGAAGTACGGGCCGATATTAATAAAGGTTTTGGGTGCATTAGGATTATCTTTGAAATCAAAATATCAACCTAAAAATAATAAAGTTAGCCCAAGACAGGATTATAATATCCCTCCCGTTCAGAATTCAGAAAATATATATAAAACAAAATACATAAACTAGTTTTTCCACAAAATCATGTTGTATCTTTAGGAGACGTTATCTAAGTCTTTATATGTTTGGGAATAATTCTATTGTTATTTATGTAACTTTATGGAAATGTAATTATCAACCTTTAAATTTTCTAATGAAACATTGATAATTATTAGATAAAAAAAGAATAAAATAAAATTAGAAATATTTTATCTGATTGCATGATTTGTCGTTTATTTGGTAAAGTATTGTCCGTTATTTTATATTTGGAGGATAGCCATCTCACTGTGTGATAAAATAAATAAATTATATTACATATGTTAATTAATACATATGTTATTTATAAGTTAATATGTTATACCGATTTTTTTTTTCTTCATATTTTTATATTTGTTTACACATCATGAAATAAAATATACGTAATTTAGATTAGACATTTTTTTGGCATTGATGCAATTAATTTATCCCACAAAGAATTGTCAAATCAACATAACTTCTTACTTTTAAAGAAGCAAATCTATTTTGTTTCTTTCTTGAACATCTTTCATTTTTGTATAATTGTCACTCATCGGTACAACTGGTTGCAATCGTCTCGTTTTTTACAATTTTGTTTTTTTATTTAGTTCATGTCCAAGCAAGACACTATTGGTTTAAAAAGAAACAATTAGAGATTTTGAATTTGCATATAGATATCTGATAATTATTAATTCGAATAGTGGAAATGAAAATAAATAGTCTAAGATCGTCCGGTTTCTTTCATTTCAACTCAATTTTTCTTTTCAGTTTTGCTTCAATTTATCTTTTATACAAGTGAGAAGTTTAGCCAGCTTTAAACTGGTTTAGTTCACGAACCAAGTCATAAATATGGCTGTTGTTTTCCAATCGTCTGATGTGTTTAAGCTTTTGATTTTGCCAATTGTTAAGAACATCTCGTTTTTTCGAATTATCTTAGGAGTCTTTTTTTTATTTTTTTTACTTTTCTGATACGATATTAAGGTTAAGTATGCTTCAACTACACAAAAAGAAGACAAATGCCATTCTTCAGAACACAACCAAGACAAAACGATTGAGGAACAAGAACCTAATAAAAAAAAAATTAAACAGCTCCTGCTCAACAAAATTTATCATACCTATGCAAACAGTAAAGTAAATATGAACACATGGAAAAAGTACGAAGAAGAGTGAGTTACGTTATTTTTTTATAGGGCTGCTGGGTTGACGTTCAGGTACAGTAAATGGGCTATTTCGTATTGCTTTGTCTAAATTTGTATACAGCTTAGATTCGTTAAACTATCAATAAAAATCGAAAACATAATGCAATTCTATTTTATTTTTCAAAATATATTAGTCATGTGGTGATGAAAGTCACTTGACAAATTTAACTAACAACCTTATTCCGAAACTGGAAAATTGAAAAAAACAAATATTCATTAGCCATTGACTTCATTTTGGATGTATCTAATACTTATGGTTATGATACACACAAAAAGATTTTTGTACAGCTTACAATGGAACAAAATTATCCTTTTTATCGCTTAAAAAAAGTCGTTGACCATATTTAAGTCTATCAATATAACACCATTTACAGTTTGTGTATCAATAATGTATCAATTAAAAAAAACATTCTATACATTCTTCTCTGAAATGCCTCGACCATGTCACGAATATGTCATTTGTTATTCATTCGTTTGTGTGTTTGAACTTTTGATTTTGCCTTTCTGTTTTGAATTTTCCTCCGAGAACAGTAATTTTGTGATGATACTTTTCTATACACTAGCCATTGGAATTTTGATAATTTAAAAACAAATTTGAAACTTTTTGCCGATATCCTGTGCTTTCTATACAAATGTGAATCTTTTGGAGAAAACAAATGAAATTATATATTACTATATGAAATGCCGATTTTCAGTTTAAGGTCATCAATCAAAAGTGTTTCCTTACAATTATAATTATGACAAATTTTCAACAGACAAAAACATCAAATAATCAATTAGCGGAAAATAGTTTGTAATTAATAAGCATTAGAAGGATGTTTTCGAGACTGGAACTAATAACACATATCTATAACAATTACCGGAAAACGAAGAGGTTATTACGGAAATTTATGATGACAACATATATCTATTTGGTAAACATCAACGCGAAGTATTGGATTGATTGATATTTGAATGTAAGTATTCGTTTTACTTTTGGTAAATTTCATGTATTAAAAAAAAACAATCTACAATTCATACATATACGTAACCATTAATGCTTGACATTGGATAATTAAGCAGAGAAAGCAATGGGGCTATGAATAAGTGGTTTTATACCTTAAGGTGTGGTATTTTCTAGTTGTGTTAAAGACCAATTAGTGGCATTGAGCAGTTTGTTGTCTCTTTGACTGATCCCGTTTTCCCATTCGTCAATATTTCCCGAACAAAAGGAATAGGTATTGTATTTCATTATCTTGTTTTATTCCTAACATAATCTCCCTTTTCTCAGCTATGTCCATCATGTAAGATAAGAAAATGCCTGTACCAAGTGTAAAAAACATACAAATATGTAATAAAGAAGCACAAAATGGCATATAGACCAGGCATATTAATCAGCACAGATTAAAGACAAGTATTACCTTTAAACCTTAAACTATTAGAAAATAGAAACAATATCTGACATACTTCTTTGTACTTAGCACCTGTAAACACATGCCATATTTCTTATAAGGTAATTTAGAGGTCTCTATTTCAGCCATTTACCTATCAGGTTCACGTGTTTTTTATTTGAATTAAATGCACTTTAAACCCATATCTTCTCTTTTTCTAATGATCTGATAAATATTGAATTTTTTTTTTATCTTTATACAAATGTATACTTATATCTGTTTTATGTCTTTATACATTTGAAATTATTTTAATAATAGGAGGCATCATGATCATCCATAGAGTCTTTTTTGTCATACAAGGTAAGAGTTTTCCGCAACAGAAACACATAAACTCATCATATATACCAGGACCAAATTTGATATTCAAGCCAGACGCGCGTATCGACTACAAAAGACTCATCAGTGACGCTCGAATAAAAAAAAAAAAAAAAAAGGCAAAACAAAGTACAAAGCTGAGGAGCATTTTTATAAATAGAAAAAAAATCTTATTACGCACGAAAATGATTAGTGTAATAATGAGTAATGTATTCCCACAAAAGATTTCACAATAACATACATCAAGTAATGCTTGATAAAAGGGAAAAAAAAAGAAAAAAAGAAAACCTATTGAGACATAATGAGACTTCTTAACAGTCGCGTTCACCCAAACTAAATATAAAATCTCGGCAATAACAGATCAGAAAGGATAAAACAACAATGCTGTTAAACCTGTTCTCGTCATTTCTTAGCAAGAACGGGTAAATTGAAATATTAATAGCGAGGTACCTAATTCAAAGATACAAAATACATGGAAACAATTATTAGTAAGTTGCAGACATTTTTTTTTTTACAAAAAGTCCACAAAGCATATTACCCGTTTATTTCTTTACTTTTCATAATAATTATGTTTGATAATGGTAATATAACTAAAAAAAAACCTTGACAACACAAGCGTGTCAGTGCGTTAGATTGATTAACAAACAATAATTACCGTCATCAACCATGTTTTTTCTTCTATTTTAAAGTGTTTTTTCTGCTGTATACTTGCACAAATGCTGACACTTTGTATATAAAAGAGGGATCAAACACGACACTACTTTGTCCATTCAAATCGACAATTCACAAAGCACAATGGGTTGGACCAAAATCTCTAACGGCTTACAGTGATGGGGAACATCTCAAGAAAACACTGACTAATTATGAAAAACTACGTATAACTGGAAACCATAGAATTGGAGAATACAATTTGGAAATCAGCGGGTTTTCAGCTGCAGACGAAGGACTCTACCGTTGTAATAACATAAATGGTTCCACAGCAGTACATGTCGACTATCATGTAGAAATTTACAGTAAGTCTATAATTAATAACATTTTGCTTTATATTCCATCAAGTTTATTATTTATATTTTTTCATATTTCGTTTGGTTGATGATAAAACTGTACTTCCATTTGAACGGAAAACGACAACTAATTAATTGTATTCATGCATGTCATTCAAACCTGAATAAGTATTTCATTCACTAAAGCGATTAGCGTAATATGTTGTTCGATACACACGTGAGTGTCCGCGTGCTCACCTGAAACCTTAGAAATTACTAGTCGAAGTCAAACACAGAACGCCATGAACAAAACAAAAATGATGATAAAACTAAAAACATTCTTCTAAAAACTACAACATAAGTAATAAAATCTAAGCAAAACCAACTTGACCTAACAAAATCTTGGATAATCTCATCTGGAAAAAAAGTCATCTTATATTTCTTCCTAAGTGACACTGGCCGTGATATTTTTAGTCAAAGAATATTTATGTGTTGCATCACATCATGACAGATTGATGAATGTCTCTTGTCTAGCTTTACGCCTTTATCAGTTTAAGGATTATCAGTACAAGCAAATTATATCAATCTTAACTGAGCCGAATGTGAAATTTTGTAAAGACAAGGAAGCAATTATGTCACAATACACTCAGGCACATGAAGTGTTGCATATAAAGAAAAAAATCGGTGTTTATTAATATTGGTGATATCAAAGAAAACAGGCAAGTTGCAAAAAGGCGTATGTGAACCATCTTGATTACGTCATATTGCTCATATTGCTCATTTAATCAATTCCAAATAGAAACATACACGTACTATAAAATAGAATGGGATGCAAACAGCTTTTCTAGATGATTTATTTATTTATTTATAAAAATCTTAATATATTTATTTATTTATAAAAATCTTAATTTATTTATTTATAAAAATCTTAATTTATTTATTTATAAAAATCTTAATTTATAGGCAATTTGTCGAAAAAAATAACAAAACACACACAAACTTTGAATACTTCAGTGTCGTGATTTCGTTGATCAATTTATTAGTTGTTGTTTACTTGATGGCTAGTGGCAACTATTTCATACATATTCAAGACGAGAACAGATACAGTAAAAATACAATCGACAAGCTCTCCAACTTGCGTAAATCGGAAATAAAGGATGAAAATATAGGCTTCAATTGGATATTTAGGGTATGTTGGTTAGTGAGATAAAATAGTTGTTGCAAGGGTTTATTAATTGACAGAAAGCGCATAGCTCACTCTACCAGGGATTTTGTATTAAACTTCCTACTCTTATAGGACGTGACTATTAGTTTCCAAATTCCGTACAACCAAAATAGCCATACGAATTCATCATGTGTTTTTAAACATCACTAAGGAAGTACGTAGAATGACTCTCGGTCAAGAAACATAACTGTATCGTAAGAATTGTCTCTTGGCAGGAAGTGTACATACTAATTCTTTGTTATATCAGGGTCACCACGTAATATGTCAGTGATGAATACTTCGACAGATGGACTTCTAGAGGTAAATGAGGGTCAACGTAGCCTGTTATCATGTAGTGTTGAGAGTGGCAACCCTCCAGAAGATATGAAGTGGGTACATAATGACTCAGTAATGGTTTTTGGAGGACCGACACTTCTGCTGTATGAATTTGTTCCTGTGGTTGCCGACCATTTGCAAATATATATTTGTTTCGCTAATAACAGCAACACGGAAGATACTGTTGAATACCAAGTCCAACTGTACGTAAGATGTAAGCTATCTTAAAATATGCTTGAGTTCAGAGACCATACATGTACTGTTGACTTTCACAATCATTTGTACGATACCAAAACTACTATAAATGTGACGGTTATCATACATTTCTCGATTGTGTTTGTTTTGGTAACATTTACATGTTTGAGTTATATTATATTTTGCGTTTTTCTTAGACCTTCGTGTTTGCACAAAAAATTACAAATAGAACAGAACACATTCGAATAGTTATCAAAGGTACCAGGCTTATAATTTAATACACCAGACGCGCGTTTCGTCTACATAAGATTCATCAGTGACGCTTAGATAAAAAGCGTTATAAAGCCAAACAAATACAGTTGGAAAGCATTAAGAACCCAAAAAGTTGTGCCAAAAACGTTTAGGGAATCTATGTCTGGATATGAAAATCCATAGTAAAATTTAATTAGATAATTTGAATTTTGTTTTTATCAATTTGTCTTAGGTTGTTTATGTTCACACAATGCACACAAATCTTTTTTTTTTAAATTGAAAAGGGAAATCCCCACGAAATGTGTTAAAGAGACAAAAAAGCCGACCAAAGAACATATAAGAGTCCACAGCCAAGAACTGGGTTCCAATACAACGAAAAAAAAAACCTCCCGGAGACAGGCTCAACACATGTCTGTAATAGTTCAATGAAAATGGAAGTCGCGGCAAACTCTGGAACATATAAATAAAACAAAATAAAAAAAAAACCATACAAGATTCTGATTTGAGACAGACGCCAAAATGCGGCGGTGTTAAACATGTTTTGTTAGATCGCAACCCTCCCGTATATTTCTAGCTAATGTAGAATAAACAAACACACAGCAATACGAACAGTCAAACTCAGTTCAAAAGAAGTAAAAATCAAATTGTAGGCAAAATAACGGAAGAAACTAATCAAACTAACAATGATATTCAAATTAACAAAGGACTACTAGCAGTTACTGACATAACAGCTATATTGTCTTTCGATTTATGCTACAATTTTTTTTTTAATTCAATTGATTTTTACCGAGTAAATTTAGCTATGACACTAACAGTAAGGTAACTTCTTGTTGTGATCTTGCACAATTACTGCCCCAATAGAGTTATGAGGAAGAACAACTGAAATCCACACTCTAGACATTTTTCTGTTAGCCATCAGGAATTGGTCTAAAGATAAGATTTATCGGTGTATCAACTCGCTAGCGACATGTTTTCGGGGCCCAACACGAATGAAAAGATAAAATAAGAATAGTTTAGTCTTCACTTTCGTTGGATGTTCAACAAACAACAATTTATTAGTCATGACAATTTTTTTTTATTATTAATAGAATTGCACATATATACGTTTATAATCAGTTTAGTTATTTCTGTAGAGCTACCATATACAACTATTCAACCTGTTGGTTCTACTGTAATTGAAGCTGCTAAAGGGAAAGATATTTTTTTGAAATGTGAATATACAACTAACGTCAAGCCTTATAAACTGGTATGGATATTCAATAATGACACTGTTCTGAGTGAATCTTCAGATAAAGTTACATTAAATGGCACTTTATATATTACCAATTTAAGTAGAATTAACACAGGGACTTACAGATGTAACGTTTACAACACCGTAGGGATGGGGAATGCTGAAGTAAACGTACTTGTAACATGTGAGTACTTTATTCAGATTTTTTTTTCATGAAAAGACAAAACATAGGCCATCAAAATACACTTTCCGAACTCCTGATCTCAGTTTTGATAAAAAGGTTGTAAATTGATAATTTAGTAAATGATAACATTCAAATACACAACATAAGTAACAAGTTCAAATAGCCATGACTTCAACAGTTTGAGATGGCCTATCAAGAAGATTAATGTGATAGAGGTTCAGAAATAATACACAGATGAAAGTTTCCCATTAGTATTTGCTATTTTTATGATAAGTACCAATGCAATCATATGACGTAATCCTTCAATGCTAATGTACTTCTAAATGATGAAAACATGAGTGTGTTTTGAATAATGTGAAAGTACAAGTGTACCTCATTTCATTTAAACATTTGCACTAATGAGATAAATATAATCAAGATGCCAAACTATCTAGTTTGCAAAACACAAGCATTCTTAATGTCATAGTAAACTACATGATATTAGCAAAAAAAAACCAGTAAAAAAGTCATTTAATGTATTATGTTTTATTTTACTTCAGATAAGCCAGAACTTGTTTCAAACGATTCTTTCGTTTTTAATACTGAAATTGGAAAGCCAGCATATATTGCAATTCCTATAAGAAGTTTTGAAACACCTACTGCTTCGTGGACTCTGTCAAGTGAAGAAAATCTTCAGGTTGGTTTATTGAGTGTAAAAGAAACACAAAAAGAC